>JAPYXD010000750.1:0-600000 GCA_030998225.1 Diplolepis rosae | reverse complement strand
ACTCGTCCACTCGTAAAAATCACCATAACCGTCTCGAATTTCTTAACTAGGTTCAGGACAATAGTCTTCTTCAAGGAGGAAAAGAACCTCTCAGGATAGCTTTTAAAAAGAAAAAAATTGTCAGTCCGCAAAGCCACATGACCCGAGTCGGTTTTTAAAACAGTTTAGTTCGATCGTTGAGAGACTACGGTACCAAAGTTCTCAAGGAAAGTTTTCAAAATTGAAAACTGTTTGCGTTTTTTTATTAACAGCCAATCGGTCATCCGTTCTTTATAAAAGAAAAAAAAAAAAAATTCTGGCCTGTTATTCACAATATTCTAAGTTTTTCGCTCATTTTATCCGGTTTTCTATGTACAGTGATTTCTACATAATTTTTCCAATTCGTGTTGTTGCTTACGGGACTTCTTCTTTTTGAATTGCAAGCGATAAGATATTTTTTCGAGTTTCATTATTATTCTTATTTCAACTATCTTCTACATTTTTATCTTTTACGAAAAGATTGAATTAATCTTTGAATTTATGGTACTGAAGAGGGCCCCCATATGTGGCCGAAATGTTTGCAATCTCTCCTCTTTAGCGTCTTTATCATATGTAGCATTGATAATTTTAATAGAAGAAAATAAAGCAAGGCTGACCCAATTCCAAAAAACAGAGAAATTATCAAAAATTCTGTGAATTTGGGTTCAATATAATAGCAGACCTCTCATCAAACATGTCACTTTTATATTTAAAAATGGCACATTCAGCACGAAGGTTGAATATTTCATAGTTCTGACTATTTTCAGAACAAATTAAATTCAAAAATACTTTTAAATGTAATACTTAATGTCACGAATACTAAAATTCAAACAAAAATATTTTTAAAAATGAGTTTATTATTATTCTTCAAAACATCTCAGAATAAAACTAAATTCAGAAATAAACAAACTCCCATTCTTTCTTCATTTCTGCACATATTTGAAAAATATTAAGTAAAATGACAAATATAGATATTATAATAATTTATCATTCTGCAAAGTCGTGCTTGCAAATTCAATAAAAAATCAATTGTCCCGAAAACTGATATACATAATCTTTTTCTACAAAAATACACACTCGTCCACTCGTAAAAATCACCATAACCGTCTCGAATTTCTTAACTAGGTTCAGGATAGAAGTCTTCTTCAAGGAGGAAAAGAACCTCAGGATAGCTTTTAAAAAGAAAAAAATTGTCTTTTCGCAAAGCCACATGACCCGAGTCGGTTTTTAAAACAGTTTAGTTCGATCGTTGATAGACTACGGTACCAAAGTTCTCAAGGAAAGTTTTCGAAATTGAAAACTGTTTGCGTTTTTTTATTAACAACCAATCGGTCATCCGTTCTTTATAAAAGAAAAAAAACAAACAAAAATTCTGGCCTGTTGTTTACAAATTTCTAAGTTTTTCGCTCATTTTATCCGGTTTTCTATGTACAGTGATTTCTAAATAATTTTTCCAATTCGTGTTGTTGCTTACGGGATTTCTTCATTTTGAATTGGAAGCGATAAGATAAGTTTTTGAGTTTCATTATTATTCTTATTTTAACTATCTTCTACATTTTTATCTTTTACGAAAAGATTGAATTAATCTTTGAATTTATGGTACTGAAGAGGGCCCCCATATGTGGCCGAAATGTTTGCCTTCTCTCTTCTTTTGCGTCTTTATCATATGTAGCATTGATAATTTTAATAGAAGAAAATAAAACAAGCCTGACCCAATTCCAAATAAATGAGAAATTATCAAAAATTATGTGAATTTTGGGTCAATATAATAGCAGACCTCTCATCAAACATGTCACTTTTATATTTAAAAATGGCACATTCAGCACGAAGGTGGAATATTTCATAGTTCTGACTATTTTCAGAACAAATTAAATTCAAAAATACTTTTAAATGTAATACTTAATGTCACGAATACTAAAATTCAAACAAAAAATTTTTTAAAAATGAGTTTATTATTATTCTTCAAAACATCTCAGAATAAAACTAAATTCAGAAATAAACAACTTTCCATTTTTTCTTCATTTCTGCACATATTCGAAAAATATTAAGTAAAATGACAAATATAGATATTATAATATATTATCATTCTGCAAAGTCGTGCTTGCAAATTCAATAAAAAATCAATTGTCCCGAAAACTGATATACATAATCTTTTTCTACAAAAATACACACTCGTCCACTCGTAAAAATCACCATAACCGTCTCGAATTTCTTAACTAGGTTCAGGACAATAGTCTTCTTCAAGGAGGAAAAGAACCTCTCAGGATAGCTTTTAAAAAGAAAAAAATTGTCAGTCCGCAAAGCCACATGACCCGAGTTGGTTTTTAAAACAGTTTAGTTCGATCGTTGAGAGACTACGGTACCAAAGTTCTCAAGGAAAGTTTTCAAAATTGAAAACTGTTTGCGTTTTTTTTATTAATAACCAATCGGTAATCCGTTCTTTATACAAAAAAAAAAAAAATTCTGGCCTGTTGTTTACAAATTTCTTAGTTTTTCGTTCATTTTATCCGGTTTTCTATGTACAGTGATTTCTACATAATTTTTCCAATTCATGTTGTTGCTTACGGAACTTATTCATTTTGAATTGCAAGCGATAAGATAAGTTTTTGAGTTTCATTATTATTCTTATTTTAACTATCCTATACATTATTATCTTTTACGAAAAGTTTGAATTAATCTTTGAATTTATGGCACTAAAATGGGGCCCCCATATGTGGCCGAAATGTTTGCCATCTCTCTTCTTTTGCGTCTTTATCATATGTAGCATTGATAATTTTAATAGAAGAAAATAAAGCAAGGCTGACCCAATTCCAAAAAAAAGAGAAATTATCAAAAATTCTGTGAATTTCGGTTCAATATAATAGCACACCTGTCATCAAACATGTCACTTTTATATTTAAAAATGGCACATTCAGCACGAAGGTTGAATATTTCATAGTTCTGACTATTTTCAGAACAAATTAAATTCAAAAATACTTTTAAATGTGATACTTAATGTCACGAATACTAAAATTCAAACAAAACTTTTTTAAAAAAGAGTTTATTATTATTCTTCAAAACATCTGAGAATAAAACTAAATTCGGAAATAAACAAATTTCGATTTTTTCTTCATTTCTGCATATATTAGAATAATATTAAGTAAAATGACAAATATAGATATTATAATATATTATCATTCTGCAAAGTCGTGCTTGCAAATTCAATAAAAAATCAATTATCCCGAAAACTGATATACATAATCTTTTTCTACAAAAATACACACTTCGGTCCACTCGTAAAAATCACCATAACCGTCTCGAATTTCTTAACTAGTTTTAGGACAATAGTCTTCTTCAGGGAGGAAGAGAACCTCTCAGGATAGCTTTTAATAAGAATATAATTTTCAGTCCGCTAAGCCACATAAACCGAGTGGGTTTTTTAAACAGTTTAGCTCGATCGTTGAGAGACTACGGTACCAAAGTTCTCAAGGAAAGTTTTCGGAATTGAAAACTGATTGCATTTTTTTATTAACAACCAATCGGTCATCGGTTCTTTATAAAAGAAAAAAAAAAAACAAAAATTCTGGCCTATTGTTTACAAATTTCTTAGTTGTTCGTTCATTTTATCCGGTCTTCTATGTACCGTGATTTCTACATAATTTTTCCAATTCGTGTCGTTGCTTACGGGACTAATTCATTTTGAATTGGAAGCGATAAAATAAGTTTTTTGAGTTTCATTATTATTCTTATTTTAACTATCTTCTACATTTTTATGTTTTACGAAAAGATTGAATTAATCTTTGAATTTATGGTACTGAAGAGGGCCCCCATATGTGCCAGAAATGTTTGCCTTCTCTCTTCTTTTGCGTCTTTATCATAAGTAGCATTGATAATTTTAATAGAAGAAAATAAAACAAGGCTGACCCAATTCCAAAAAAAGAAATTATCAAAAATTCTGTGAATTTTGGGTCAATATAATAGCAGACCTGTCATCAAACATGTCACTTTTATATTTAAAAATGGCACATTCAGCACGAAGGTTGAATATTTCATAGTTCTGACTATTTTCAGAACAAATTAAATTCAAAAATACTTTTAAATGTAATACTTAATGTCACAAATACTAAAATTCAAACAAAAATATTTTTAAAAATGAGTTTATTATTATTCTTCAAAACATCTCAGAATAAAACTAAATTCAGAAATAAACAACTTTCCATTTTTTCTTCATTTCTGCACATATTCGAAAAATATTAAGTAAAATGACAAATATAGATATTATAATATATTATCATTCTGCAAAGTCGTGCTTGCAAATTCAATAAAAAATCAATTGTCCGTAAAAATGATATACATAAACTTTTTCTACAAAAATACACACTCGTCCACTCGTAAAAATCACCATAACCGTCTCGAATTTCTTAACTAGAATCAGGACAGAAGTCTTCATCGAGGAGGAAAAGGAGAACTTAGGATAGCTTTTAAAAAGAAAAAAATTGTCAGTCCGCAAAGCCACATGACCCGAGTCGGTTTTTAAAACAGTTTAGTTCGATCGTTGAGAGACTACGGTACCAAAGTTCTCAAGGAAAGTTTTCAAAATTGAAAACTGTTTCCGTTTTTTTATTAACAGCCAATCGGTCATCGGTTCTTTATAAAAGAAAAAAAAAAAAAACAAAACAAAAATTCTGGCCTGTTATTCACAAATTTCTAAGTTTTTCGTTCATTTTATCCGGTTTTCTATGTACAGTGATTTCTACATAATTTTTCCAATTCGTGTTGTTGCTTACGGGACTAATTCATTTTGAATTGCAAGCGATAAGATAAGTTTTTGAGTTTCATTATTATTCTTATTTTAACTATCTTCTACATTTTTATCTTTTACGAAAAGATTGAATTAAGCTTTGAATTTATGGTACTGAAGAGGGCCCCCATATGTGGCAGAAATGTTTGCCTTCTCTCTTCTTTTGCGTCTTTATCGTAAGTAGCATTGATAATTTTAATAGAAGAAAATAAAACAAGGTTGACCCAATGCCAAGAAAAAGAAATTATCAAAAATTCTGTGAATTTTGGGTCAATATAATAGCAGAGATGTCATCAAACATGTCACTTTTATATTTAAAAATGGCACATTCAGCACGAAACTTGAATATTTCATAGTTCTGACTATTTTCGGAACAAATTAAATTCAAAAATACTTTTAAATGTAATACTTAATGTCACGAATACTAAAATTCAAACAAGATTTTTCTTAAAGATGAGTTTTTTATTATTCTTCAAAACATCTTTGAATAAAAATAAATTCAGAAATAAACAACTTTCCATTTTTTCTTCATTTCTGCACATGTTCGAATAATATTAAGTAAAATGACAAATATAGATATTATAATAATTTATTATTCTGCAAAGTCGTGCTTGCAAATTCAATAAAAAATCAATTGTCCCGAAAACTGATATACATAATCTTTTTCTACAAAAATACACACTCGTCCACTCGTAAAAATCACCACAACCGTCTCGAATTTCTTAACTAGGTTCAGGAGAATAGTCTTCTTCAAGGAGGAAAAGAACAATTCAGGACAGCTTTTAAAAGAAAAAAATTGTCTTTTCAAAAAGCCACATGACCCGAGTCGGTTTTTAAAAAAGTTTAGTTCGATCGTTGAGAGACGACGGTACCAAAATTCTCAAGGAAAGTTTTCAAAATTGAAAACTGTTTGCGTTTTTTTATTAATAACCCATCGGTAATCCGTTCTTTATAAAAAAAAAAAAAAAAAATTCTGGCCTGTTGTTTACAAATTTCTAAGTTTTTCGTTCATTTTATCCGGTTTTCTATGTACAGTGATTTCTACATAATTTTTCCAATTCGTGTTGTTGCTTACGGGACTAATTCATTTTGAATTGCAAGCGATAAGATAAGTTTTTGAGTTTCATTATTATTCTTATTTTAACTATCTTCTACATTTTTATCTTTTACGAAAAGTTTGAATTAATCTTTGAATTTATGGTACTGATGAGGGCCCCCATATGTGCCAGAAATGTTTGCCTTCTCTCTTCTTTTGCGTTTTTTATCTTAAGTAGCATTGATAATTTTAATAGAAGAAAATAAAACAAGGCTGACCCAATTCCAAAAAAAAGAGAAAGTATCAAAAATTCTGTGAATTTTGGGTCAATATAATAGCACACCTGTCATCAAACATGTCACTTTTATATTTAAAAATGGCACATTCAGCACGAAGGTGGAATATTTCATAGTTCTGACTATTTTCAGAACAAATTAAATTCAAAAATACTTTTAAATGTAATACTTAATGTCACGAATACTAAAATTCAAACAAAAAATTTTTTAAAAATGAGTTTATTATTATTCTTCAAAACATCTCAGAATAAAACTAAATTCAGAAATAAACAACTTTCCATTTTTTCTTCATTTCTGCACATATTCGAAAAATATTAAGTAAAATGACAAATATAGATATTATAATATATTATCATTCTGCAAAGTCGTGCTTGCAAATTCAATAAAAAATCAATTGTCCGGAAAACTGATATACATAATCTTTTTCTACAAAAATACACACTTCGGTCCACTCGTAAAAATCACCATAACCGTCTCGAATTTCTTAACTAGTTTTAGGACAATAGTCTTCTTCAAGGAGGAAAAGAACCTCTCAGGATAGCTTTTAAAAAGAAAAAAATTGTCAGTCCGCAAAGCCAAATGACCCGAGTCGGTTTTTGAAAACAGTTTAGTTCGATCTTTGATAGACTACGGTACCAAAATTCTCAAGGAAAGTTTTCAAAATTGAAAACTTTTTGCGTTTTTTTATTAATAACCAATCGGTCATCCGTTCTTTATATAAGAAAATAAAAACATCAAAAATTCTGGCCTGTTGTTTACAAATTTCTTAGTTTTTCGTTCATTTTATCCGGTTTTCTATGTACAGTGATTTCTACATAATTTTTCCAATTCGTGTTGTTGCTTACGGAACTTATTCATTTTGAATTGCAAGCGATAAGATAAGTTTTTGAGTTTCATTATTATTCTTATTTTAACTATGTTCTACATTTTTATCTTTTACGAAAAGTTTGAATTAATCATTGAATTTATGGCACTGCAGAGGGCCCCCATATGTGCCCGAAATGTTTGCCTTCTCTCTTCTTTTGCGTTTTTTATCGTAAGTAGCTTTGCTAATTCTAATAGAAGAAAATAAAACAAGCCCGACCCAATGCCAAAAAAAAAGAAATTATCAAAAATTCTGTGAATTTTGGGTCAATATAATAGCACACCTGTCATCAAACATGTCACTTTTATATTTAAAAATGGCACATTCAGCACGAAGGTGGAATATTTCATAGTTCTGACTATTTTCAGAACAAATTAAATTCAAAAATACTTTTAAATATGATACTTAATGTCAGGAATACTAAAATTCAAACTAAAATTTTTTTAAAGATGAGTTTATTATTATTCTTCAAAACATCTCAGAATAAAACTAAATTCGGAAATAAACAACTTTCCATTTTTTCTTCATTTCTGCATATATTCGAATAATATTAAGTAAAATGACAAATATAGATATTATAATAATTTATCATTCTGCAAAGTCGTGCTTGCAAATTCAATAAAAAATCAATTGTCCGGAAAACTGATATACATAATCTTTTTCTACAAAAATACACACTTCGGTCCACTCGTAAAAATCACCATAACCGTCTCGAATTTCTTAACTAGTTTTAGGACAATAGTCTTCTTCAAGGAGGAAAAGAACCTCTCAGGATAGCTTTTAAAAAGAAAAAAATTGTCAGTCCGCAAAGCCACATGACCCGAGTCGGTTTTTAAAACAGTTTAGTTCGATCGTTGAGAGACTACGGTACCAAAATTCTCAAGGAAAGTTTTCAAAATTGAAAACTTTTTGCGTTTTTTTATTAATAACCAATCGGTCATCCGTTCTTTATATAAGAAAATAAAAACATCAAAAATTCTGGCCTGTTGTTTACAAATTTCTTAGTTTTTCGTTCATTTTATCCGGTTTTCTATGTACAGTGATTTCTACATAATTTTTCCAATTCGTGTTGTTGCTTACGGGATTTCTTCATTTTGAATTGGAAGCGATAAAATAAGTTTTTGAGTTTCATTATTATTCTTATTTTAACTATCTTCTACATTTTTATCTTTTACGAAAAGATTGAATTAATCTTTGAATTTATGGTACTGAAGAGGGCCCCCATATGTGGCCGAAATGTTTGCCTTCTCTCTTCTTTTGCGTCTTTATCATAAGTAGCATTGATAATTTTAATAGAAGAAAATAAAACAAGGCTGACCCAATTCCAAAAACATGAGAAATTATCAAATATTCTGTGAATTTGGGGTCAATATAATAGCAGAGATGTCATCAAACATGTCACTTTTATATTTAAAAATGGCACATTCAGCACGAAGGTTGAATATTTCACAGTTCTGACTATTTTCAGAACAAATTAAATTCAAAAATACTTTTAAATGTAATACTTAATGTCACGAATACTGAAATTCGAACAAAAAATTTTTTAAAGATAAGTTTATTATTATTATTCAAAACATCTCAGAATAAAACTAAATTCAGAAATAAACAACTTTCCATTTTTTCTTCATTTCTGCACATATTCGAAAAATACTAAGTAAAATGACAAATATAGATATTATAATATATTATCATTGTGCAAAGTCGTGCTTGCAAATTCAATAAAAAATCAATTGTCCGGAAAACTGATATACATAATCTTTTTCTACAAAAATACACACTCGTCCACTCGTAAAAAAAAACAATAACGGTTTCGAAAACATGTCACTTTTATATTTAAAAATGGCACATTCAGCACGAAACTTGAATATTTCATAGTTCTGACTGTTTTCGGAACAAATTAAATTCAAAAATACTTTTAAATGTAATACTTAATGTCACGAATACTAAAATTCGAACAAAATTTTTTTTAAAGATGAGTTTTTTATTATTCTTCAAAACATCTTAGAATAAAACTAAATTCAGAAATAAACAACTTTCCATTTTTTCTTCATTTCTGCACATGTTCGAATAATATTAAGTAAAATGACAAATATAGATATTATAATAATTTATTATTCTGCAAAGTCGTGCTTGCAAATTCAATATAAAATCAATTGTCCGGAAAACTGATATACATAATCTCTTTCTACAAAAATACACACTTTCGTCCACTCGTAATAATCACCATAACCGTCTCGAATTTCTTAACTAGGTTCAGGACAATATTCTTCTTCAAGGAGGAAAAGAACCTCTCAGGATAGCTTTTAAAAAGAAAAAAAATTGTCAGTCCGCAAAGCCACATTACCCGAGTCGGTTTTTAAAACAGTTTAGTTCGATCGTTGATAGACTACGGTACCAAAGTTCTCAAGGAAATTTTTCGAAATTGAAAACTGATTGCGTTTTTTTATTAACAACCAATCGGTCATCCTTTCTTTATAAAAGAAAAAAAAAACAAACAAAAATTCTGGCCTATTGTATACAAATTTCTTAGTTGTTCGTTCATTTTATCCGGTTTTCTATGTACAGTGATTTCTACATAATTTTTCCAATTCGTGTTGTTGCTTACGGGATTTCTTCATTTTGAATTGGAAGCGATAAAATAAGTTTTTGAGTTTCATTATTATTCTTATTTTAACTATCTTCTACATTTTTATCTTTTACGAAAAGATTGAATTAATCTTTGAATTTATGGTACTGAAGAGGGCCCCCATATGTGGCCGAAATGTTTGCCTTCTCTCTTCTTTTGCGTCTTTATCATAAGTAGCATTGATAATTTTAATAGAAGAAAATGAAACAAGGCTGACCCAATTCCAAAAACATGAGAAATTATCAAAAATTATGTCAATTTTGTGTCAATATAATAGCAGACCTCTCATCAAACATGTCACTTTTATATTTAAAAATGGCACATTCAGCACGAAACTTGAATATTTCAACGTTCTGACTATTTTCGGAACAAATTAAATTCAAAAATACTTTTAAATGTAATACTTAATGTCACGAATACTAAAATTCAAACAACATTTTTTTTAAAGATGAGTTTTTTATTATTCTTCAAAACATCTTAGAATAAAACTAAATTCAGAAATAAACAACTTTCCATTTTTTCTTCATTTCTGCACATGTTCGAATAATATTAAGTAAAATGACAAATATAGATATTATAATAATTTATTATTCTGCAAAGTCGTGCTTGCAAATTCAATAAAAAATCAATTGTCCGGTAAACTGATATACATAATCTCTTTCTACAAAAATACACACTTCGGTCCACTCGTAAAAATCACCATAACCGTCTCGAATTTCTTAACTAGTTTCAGGACAGAAGTCTTCTTCAAGGAGGAAAAGAACCACTTAGGATAGCTTTTAAAAAGTAAAAAATTTTCAGTCCGCAAAGCCACATGACCCGAGTCGGTTTTTAAAACAGTTTAGTTCGATCGTTGATAGACTACGGTACCAAAGTTCTCAAGGAAAGTTTTCGAAATTGAAAACTGTTTGCGTTTTTTTATTAATAACCAATCGGTCATCCGTTCTTTATAAAAAAAAAAAAAAAAAAAATTCTGGCCTGTTGTTTACAAATTTCTAAGTTTTTCGTTCATTTTATCCGGTTTTCTATGTACAGTGATTTCTACATAATTTTTCCAATTCGTGTTGTTGCTTACGGGACTTCTTCTTTTTGAATTGCAAGCGATAAGATAAGTTTTTGAGTTTCATTATTATTCTTATTTTAACTATCTTCTACATTTTTATCTTTTACGAAAAGTTTGAATTAATCTTTGAATTTATGGTACTGAAGAGGGCCCCCATATGTGGCCGAAATGTTTGCCTTCTCTCTTCTTTTGCGTCTTTAACATATGTAGCATTGATAATTTTAATAGAAGAAAATAAAGCAAGGCTGACCCAATTCCAAAAAAAGAGAAATTATCAAAAATTCTGTGAATTTCGGGTCAATATAATAGCAGACCTGTCATCAAACATGTCACTTTTATATTTAAAAATGGCACATTCAGCACGAAGGTGGAATATTTCATAGTTCTGACTATTTTCAGAACAAATTAAATTCAAAAATACTTTTAAATATGATACTTAATGTCAGGAATACTAAAATTCAAACTAAAATTTTTTTAAAGATGAGTTTATTATTATTCTTCAAAACATCTCAGAATAAAACTAAATTGAGAAATAAACAACTTTCCATTTTTTCTTCATTTCTGCACATATTCGAATAATATTAAGTAAAATGACAAATATAGATATTATAATAATTTATCATTCTGCAAAGTCGTGCTTGCAAATTCAATAAAAAATCAATTGTCCGGAAAACTGATATACATAATCTTTTTCTACAAAAATACACACTCGTCCACTCGTAAAAATCACCATAACCGTCTCCAATTTCTTAACTAGGTTCAGGACAGAAGTCTTCTTCAAGGAGGAAAAGAACCTGTCAGGACAGCTTTTAAAAAGAAAAAAATTGTCAGTCCGCAAAGCCACATGACCCGAGTCGGTTTTTAAAACAGTTTAGTTCGATCGTTGAGAGACTACGGTACCCAAGTTCTCAAGGAAAGTTTTCAAAATTGAAAACTTTTTGCGTTTTTTTATTAATAACCAATCGGTCATCCGTTCTTTATAAAAGAAAAAAAAAAATAAACAAAAATTCTGGCCTGTTGTTTACAAATTTCTTAGTTTTTCGTTCATTTTATCCGGTTTTCTATGTACAGTGATTTCTACATAATTTTTCCAATTCGTGTTGTTGCCTACGGGATTTCTTCATTTTGAATTGGAAGCGATAAAATTAGTTTTTGAGTTTCATTATTATTCTTATTTTAACTATCTTATACATTAATATCTTTTACGAAAAGTTTGAATTAATCTTTGAATTTATGGCACTGCAATGGGGCCCCCATATGTGGCCAAAATGTTTGCCTTCTCTCTTCTTTTGCGTTTTTTATCGTAAGTAGCATTGATAATTTTAATAGAAGAAAATAAAACAAGGCTGACCCAATGCCAAAAAAAAAGAAATTATCAAAAATTCTGTGAATTTTGGGTCAATATAATAGCACACCTGTCATCAAACATGTCACTTTTATATTTAAAAATGGCACATTCAGCACGAAGGTTGAATATTTCATAGTTCTGACTATTTTCAGAACAAATTAAATTCAAAAATACTTTTAAATGTAATACTTAATGTCACGAATACTAAAATTCAAACAAAAAATTTTTTAAAAATGATTTTATTATTATTCTTCAAAACATCTCAGAATAAAACTAAATTCAGAAATAAACAACTTTCCATTTTTTCTTCATTTCTGCACATATTCGAAAAATATTAAGTAAAATGACAAATATAGATATTATAATAATTTATCATTCTGCAAAGTCGTGCTTGCAAATTCAATAAAAAATCAATTGTCCCGAAAACTGATATACATAATCTTTTTCTACAAAAATACACACTCGTCCACTCGTAAAAATCACCATAACCGTCTCGAATTTCTTAACTAGGTTCAGGACAATAGTCTTCTTCAAGGAGGAAAAGAACCTCTCAGGATAGCTTTTAAAAAGAAAAAAATTGTCAGACCGCAAAGCCACATGACCCGAGTCGGTTTTTAAAACAGTTTAGTTCGATCGTTGAGAGACTACGGTACCAAAGTTCTCAAGGAAAGTTTTCAAAATTGAAAACTGTTAGCGTTTTTTTAATAATAACCAATCGGTCATCCGTTCTTTGTAAAAGAAAAAAAAAATAAACAAAAATTCTGGCCTGTTGTTTACAAATTTCTTAGTTTTTCGTTCATTTTATCCGGTTTTCTATGTACAGAGATTTCTACATAATTTTTCCAATTCGTGTTGTTGCTTACGGGATTTCTTCATTTTGAATTGGAAGCGATAAAATAAGTTTTTGAGTTTCATTATTATTCTTATTTTAACTATCTTATACATTATTATCTTTTACGAAAAGTTTGAATTAATCTTTGAATTTATGGCACTGCAGAGGGCCCCCATATGTGGCCGAAATGTTTGCCTTCTCTCTTCTTTTGCGTTTTTTATCTTAAGTAGCATTGATGATTTTAATAGAAGAAAATAAAACAAGGCTGACCCAATTCCAATAAAAAGAGAAATTATCAAAAATTCTGTGAATTTCGGGTCAATATAATAGCACACCTGTCATCAAACATGTCACTTTTATATTTAGAAATGGCACATTCAGCACGAAGGTTGAATATTTCATGTTTCTGACTATTTTCAGAACAAATTAAATTCAAAAATACTTTTAAATGTAATACTTAATGTCACGAATACTAAAATTCAAACTAAAATTTTTTTAAAGATGAGTTTATTATTATTCATCAAAACATCTCAGAATAAAACTAAATTCGGAAATAAACAAATTTCCATTTTTTCTTCATTTCTGCACATATTCGAAAAATATTAAGTAAAATGACAAATATAGATATTATAATATATTATCATTCTGCAAAGTCGTGCTTGCAAATTCAATAAAAAATCAATTGTCCCGAAAACTGATATACATAATCTTTTTCTACAAAAATACACACTCGTCCACTCGTAAAAATCACCATAACCGTCTCGAATTTCTTAACTAGGTTCAGGATAGAAGTCTTCTTCAAGGAGGAAAAGGAGAACTTAGGATAGCTTTTAAAAAGAAAAAATTGTCAGTCCGCAAAGCCACATGACCCGAGTCGGTTTTTAAAACAGTTTAGTTCGATCGTTGAGAGACTACGGTACCAAAATTCTCAAGGAAAGTTTTCAAAATTGAAAACTTTTTGCGTTTTTTTATTAATAACCAATCGGTCATCCGTTCTTTATAAAAGAACAAAAAAAAAAAAAAAAATTCTGGCCTGTTATTCACAAATTTCTAAGTTTTTCGCTCATTTTATCCGGTTTTCTATGTACAGTGATTTCTACATAATTTTTCCAATTCGTGTTGTTGCTTACGGGACTTCTTCTTTTTGAATTGCAAGCGATAAGATAAGTTTTTGAGTTTCATTATTATTCTTATTTTAACTATCTTCTACATTTTTATCTTTTACGAAAAGATTGAATTAATCTTTGAATTTATGGTACTGAAGAGGGCCCCCATATGTGGCCGAAATGTTTGCCATCTCTCTTCTTTTGCGTCTTTATCATATGTAGCATTGATAATTTTAATAGAAGAAAATAAAGCAAGGCTGACCCAATTCCAAAAAAAAGAGAAATTATCAAAAATTCTGTGAATTTTGGGTCAATATAATAGCAGAGATGTCATCAAACATGTCACTTTTATATTTAAAAATGGCACATTCAGCACGAAACTTGAATATTTCATAGTTCTGACTATTTTCAGAACAAATTAAATTCAAAAATACTTTTAAATGTAATACTTAATGTCACGAATACTAAAATTCAAACAAAAAATTTTTTAAAGATGAGTTTATTATTATTCTTCAAAACATCTCAGAATAAAACTAAATTCAGAAATAAACAACTTTCCATTTTTTCTTCATTTCTGCACATATTCGAAAAATATTAAGTAAAATGACAAATATAGATATTATAATATATTATCATTCTGCAAAGTCGTGCTTGCAAATTCAATAAAAAATCAATTGTCCGTAAAAATGATATACATAATCTTTTTCTACAAAAACCCACACTCGTCCACTCGTAAAAAACACCATAACCGTCTCGAATTTCTTAACTAGAATCAGGACAATAGTCTTCTTCAAGGAGGAAAAGAACCTCTCAGGATAGCTTTTAAAAAGAAAAAAATTGTCAGTCCGCAAAGCCACATGACCCGAGTCGGTTTTTAAAACAGTTTAGTTCGATCGTTGAGAGACTACGGTACCAAAGTTCTCAAGGAAAGTTTTCAAAATTGAAAACTGTTTGCGTTTTTTTTATTAATAACAAATCGGTAATCAGTTCTTTATAAAAGAAAAAAAAAATTCTGGCCTGTTGATTACAAGTTTCTTAGTTTTTCGTTCATTATATCCGGTTTTCTATGTACAGTGATTTCTACATAATTTTTCCAATTCGTGTTATTGCTTACGGGACTTCTTCAGTTTGAATTGCAAATGATAGGATAAGTTTTTGAGTTTCATTATTATTCTTATTTTAACTATCTTCTACATTTATATCTTTTACGAAAAGTTTGAATTAATCTTTGAATTTATGGCACTGAAGAGGGCCCCCATATGTGGACGAAATGTTTGCCTTGTATCTTCTTGTGCGTTTTTTATCGTAAGTAGCAGTGATAATTTTAATAGAAGATAGTAAAACAAGGCTGACCCAATTCCAAAAAAATGAGAAAATATCAAAAATTATGTGAATTTTGGGTCAATATAATAGCAGACCTGTCATCAAACATGTCACTTTTATATTTAAAAGTGGCACATTCAGCACGAAGGTTGAAAATTTCATAGTTCTGACTATTTTCGGAAGCAATTAAATTCAAAAATACTTTTAAATGTGATACTTAATGTCACGAATACTAAAATTCGAACAAAATTATTTTAAAGATGAGTTTATTATTATTCTTCAAAACAGCTCAGAATAAAACTAAATTCAGAAATAAACAACTTTCCATTTTTTCTTCATTTCTGCACATATTCGAATAATATTAAGTAAAATGACAAATATAGATATTATAATCATTTATTATTCTGCAAAGTCGTGCTTGCAAATTCAATATAAAATCAAGTGTCCGGAAAACTGATATACACAATCTTTTTCTACAAAAATACACACTCGTCCACTCGTAAAAATCACCATAACCGTCTCGAATTTCTTAACTAGGTTTAGGACAATAGTCTTATTCAAGGAGGAAAAGAACCTCTCAGGATAGCTTTTAAAAAGAGAAAAATTGTCAGTCCGCAAAGCCACATGACTCGAGTCGGTTTCTAGAACAGTTTAGTTCGATCGTTGAGAGACTACGGTACCAAAGTTCTCAAGGAAAGTTTTCAAAATTGAAAACTGTTTGCGTTTTTTTTATTAATAACCAATCGGTAATACGTTCTTTATAAAAGAAAAAAACAAACAAAAATGCTGGCCTGTTGTTTACAAATTTCTAAGTTTTTCGTTCATTTTATCCGGTTTTCTATGTACCGTGATTTCTACATAATTTTTCCAATTCGTGTCGTTGCTTACGGGACTAATTCATTTTGAATTGGAAGCGATAAAATAAGTTTTTTGAGTTTCATTATTATTCTTATTTTAACTATCTTCTACATTTTTATGTTTTACGAAAAGATTGAATTAATCTTTGAATTTATGGTACTGAAGAGGGCCCCCATATGTGGCAGAAATGTTTGCCTTCTCTCTTGTTTTGCGTCTTTATCATAAGTAGCATTGATAATTTTAATAGAAGAAAATAAAACAAGGCTGACCCAATTCCAAAAAAAAGAGAAATTATCAAATATTCTGTGAATTTTGGGTCAATATAATAGCAGAGATGTCATCAAACATGTCACTTTTATATTTAAAAATGGCACATTCAGCACGAAACTTGAATATTTCATAGTTCTGACTATTTTCAGAACAAATTAAATTCAAAAATACTTTTAAATATGATACTTAACGTCAGGAATACTAAAATTCAAACAAGATTTTTCTTAAAGATGAGTTTATTATTATTCTTCAAAACATCTGAGAATAAAACTAAATTCAGAAATAAACAACTTTCCATTTTTTCTTCATTTCTGCACATATTCGAAAAATATTAAGTAAAATGACAAATATAGATATTATAATAATTTATCATTCTGCAAAGTCGTGCTTGCAAATTCAATAAAAACTCAATTGTCCGGAAAACTGATATACATAATCTTTTTCTACAAAAATACACACTCGTCCACTCGTAAAAATCACTACAACCGTCTCGAATTTGTTAACTAGTTTCAGGACAGAAGTCTTCTTCAAGGAGGAAAAGAACCACTTAGGATAGCTTTTAAAAAGATAAAAATTGTCTTTTCGAAAAGCCGCATGACCCGAGTCGGTTTTTAAAACAGTTTAGTTCGATCGTTGATAGACTACGGTACCAAAGTTCTCAAGGAAAGTTTTCGAAATTGAAAACTGTTTGCGTTTTTTTATTAATAACCAATCGGTAATCCGTTCTTTATAAAAGAAAAAAAAAAAAAAAAAAAATTCTGGCCTGTTATTCACAATATTCTAAGTTTTTCGCTCATTTTATCCGGTTTTCTATGTACAGTGATTTCTACATAATTTTTCCAATTCGTGTTGTTGCTTACGGGACTAATTCATTTTGAATTGCAAGCGATAAGATAAGTTTTTGAGTTTCATTATTATTCTTATTTCAACTATCTTCTACATTTTTATCTTTTACGAAAAGATTGAATTAATCTTTGAATTTATGGTACTGAAGAGGGCCCCCATATGTGGCCGAAATGTTTGCAATCTCTCCTCTTTAGCGTCTTTATCATATGTAGCATTGATAATTTTAATAGAAGAAAATAAAGCAAGGCTGACCCAATTCCAAAAAACAGAGAAATTATCAAAAATTCTGTGAATTTGGGTTCAATATAATAGCAGACCTCTCATCAAACAAGTCACTTTTATATTTAAAAATGGCACATTCAGCACGAAGGTGGAATACTTCATAGTTCTGACTATTTTCAGAACAAATTAAATTCAAAAATACTTTTAAATGTGATACTTAATGTCACGAATACTAAAATTCAAACAAAACTTTTTTAAAAAAGAGTTTATTATTATTCATCAAAACATCTCAGAATAAAACTAAATTGAGAAATAAACAAACTCCCATTTTTTCTTCATTTCTGCACATATTCGAATAATATTAAGTAAAATGACAAATATAGATATTATAATATATTATCATTCTGCAAAGTCGTGCTTGCAAATTCAATAAAAAATCAATTGTCCGGAAAACTGATATACATAATCTTTTTCTACAAAAATACACACTCGTCCACTCGTAAAAATCACCATAACCGTCTCGAATTTCTTAACTAGTTTCAGGACAGAAGTCTTCTTCAAGGAGGAAAAGAACCACTTAGGATAGCTTTTAAAAAGAAAAAACTTGTCTTTTCGAAAAGCCGCATGACCCGAGTCGGTTTTTAAAACAGTTTAGTTCGATCGTTGATAGACTACGGTACCAAAGTTCTCAAGGAAAGTTTTCGAAATTGAAAACTGTTTGCGTTTTTTTATTAATAACCAATCGGTAATACGTTCATTATACAAAAAAAAAAAAAAAAAATTCTGTCCTGTTGTTTACAAATTTCTTAGTTTTTCGTTCATTTTATCCGGTTTTCTATGTACAGTGATTTCTACATAATTTTTCCAATTCGTGTTGTTGCTTACGGGACTTCTTCTTTTTGAATTGCAAGCGATAAGATAAGTTTTTGAGTTTCATTATTATTCTTATTTCAACTATCTTCTACATTTTTATCTTTTACGAAAAGTTTGAATTAATCTTTGAATTTATGGCACTGCAGAGGGCCCCCATATGTGGCCGAAATGTTTGCCTTCTCTCTTCTTTTGCGTTTTTTATCGTAAGTAGCATTGATAATTTTAATAGAAGAAAATAAAACAAGCCTGACCCAATTCCAAATAAATGAGAAATTATCAAAAATTATGTGAATTTTGGGTCAATATAATAGCAGACCTCTCATCAAACAAGTCACTTTTATATTTAAAAATGGCACATTCAGCACGAAGGTGGAATACTTCATAGTTCTGACTATTTTCAGAACAAATTAAATTCAAAAATACTTTTAAATGTGATACTTAATGTCACGAATACTAAAATTCAAACAAAACTTTTTTAAAAAAGAGTTTATTATTATTCATCAAAACATATCAGAATAAAACTAAATTCAGAAATAAACAACTTTCCATTTTTTCTTCATTTCTGCACATATCCGAAAAATATTAAGTAAAATGACAAATATATATATTATAATAATTTATCATTCTGCAAAGTCGTGCTTGCAAATTCAATAAACAATCAAATGTCCGGAAAACTGATAAACATAAACTTTTTCTACAAAAATACACACTCTTCCACTCGTAAAAATAACCATAATCGTCTCGAATTTCTTAACTAGGTTCAGGACAATATTCTTCTTCAAGGAGGAGAAGAACCTCTCAGGATAGCTTTTAAAAAGAGAAAAATTGTCAGTCCGCAAAGCCACATGACCCGAGTCGGTTTTTAAAACAGTTTAGTTCGATCGTTGAGAGACTACGGTACCAAAGTTCTCAAGGAAAGTTTTCAAAATTGAAAACTTTTTGCGTTTTTTTATTAATAACCAATCGGTCATCCGTTCTTTATAAAAGAAAAAAAAAACAAACAAAAATTCTGGCCTGTTGTTTACAAATTTCTAAGTTTTTCGTTCATTTTATCCGGTTGTCTATGTACCGTGATTTCTACATAATTTTTCCAATTCGTGTCGTTGCTTACGGGACTAATTCATTTTGAATTGGAAGCGATAAAATAAGTTTTTGAGTTTCATTATTATTCTTATTTTAACTATCTTCTACATTTTTATCTTTTACGAAAAGATTGAATTAATCTTTGAATTTATGGTACTGAAGGGGGCCCCCATATGTGCCAGAAATGTTTGCCTTCTCTCTTCTTTTGCGTCTTTATCATAAGTAGCATTGATAATTTTAATAGAAGAAAATGAAACAAGGCTGACCCAATTCCAAAAACATGAGAAATTATCAAATATTCTGTGAATTTGGGCTCAATATAATAGCAGAGATGTCATCAAACATGTCACTTTTATATTTAAAAATGGCACATTCAGCACGAAACTTGAATATTTCATAGTTCTGACTATTTTCGGAACAAATTAAATTCAAAAATACTTTTAAATGTAATACTTAATGTCACGAATACTAAAATTCAAACAAGATTTTTCTTAAAGATGAGTTTTTTATTATTCTTCAAAACATCTTTGAATAAAAATAAATTCAGAAATAAACAACTTTCCATTTTTTCTTCATTTCTGCACATGTTCGAATAATATTAAGTAAAATGACAAATATAGATATTATAATAATTTATCATTCTGCAAAGTCGTGCTTGCAAATTCAATAAAAAATCAATTGTCCGTAAAACTGATATACATAATCTTTTTCTACAAAAATACACACTCGTCCACTCGTAAAAATCACCACAACCGTCTCGAATTTCTTAACTAGGTTCAGGACAATAGTCTTCTTCAAGGAGGAAAAGAACCTCTCAGGATAGCTTTTAAAAAGAAAAAAATTGTCAGTCCGCAAAGCCACATGACCCGAGTCGGTTTTTAAAACAGTTTAGTTCGATCGTTGAGAGACTACGGTACCAAAGTTCTCAAGGAAAGTTTTCAAAATTGAAAACTTTTTGCGTTTTTTTATTAATAACCAATCGGTCATCCGTTCTTTATAAAAGAAAAAAAAAAACAAACAAAAATTCTGGCCTGTTGTTTACAATTTTCTTAGTTTTTCGTTCATTTTATCCGGTTTTCTATGTACAGTGATTTCTACATAATTTTTCCAATTCGTGTTGTTGCTTACGGGATTTCTTCATTTTGAATTGGAAGCGATAAAATAAGTTTTTGAGTTTCATTATTATTCTTATTTTAACTATCTTCTACATTTTTATCTTTTACGAAAAGATTGAATTAATCTTTGAATTTATGGTACTGAAGAGGGCCCCCATATGTGTCCGAAACGTTTACCTTCTCTTTTCTTTTGAGTTTTTTAACGTCAGTAGCATTGATAACTTTAATAGAAGAAAATAAAACAAGGCTGACCCAATGCCAAAAAAAAAGAAATTATCAAAAATTCTGTGAATTTTGGGTCAATATAATAGCAGACCTCTCATCAAACATGTCACTTTTATATTTAAAAATGGCACATTCAGCACGAAGGTGGAATATTTCATAGTTCTGACTATTTTCAGAACAAATTAAATTCAAAAATACTTTTAAATGTAATACTTAATGTCACGAATACTAAAATTCAAACTAAAATTTTTTTAAAGATGAGTTTATTATTATTCTTCAAAACATCTCAGAATAAAACTAAATTCAGAAATAAACAACTTTCCATTTTTTCTTCATTTCTGCACATATTCGAAAAATATTAAGTAAAATGACAAATATAGATATTATAATATATTATCATTCTGCAAAGTCGTGCTTGCAAATTCAATAAAAAATCAATTGTCCGGAAAACTGATATACATAATCTTTTTCTACAAAAATACACACTCGTCCACTCGTAAAAATCACCATAACCGTCTCGAATTTCGTAACTAGGTTTAGGACAATAGTCTTCTTCAAGGAGGAAAAGAACCACTTAGGATAGCTTTTAAAAAGAAAAAACTTGTCTTTTCGAAAAGCCGCATGACCCGAGTCGGTTTTTAAAACAGTTTAGTTCGATCGTTGATAGACTACGGTACCAAAGTTCTCAAGGAAAGTTTTCGAAATTGAAAACTGTTTGCGTTTTTTTATTAATAACCAATTGGTCATCTGTTCTTTATAAAAGAAAAAACAAACCAAAATTCTGGCCTGTTGTTTACAAATTTCTAAGTTTTTCGTTCATTTTATCCGGTTTTCTATGTACAGTAATTTCTACATAATTTTTCCAATTCGTGTTGTTGCTTACGGGACTTCTTCATTTTGAATTGCAAGCCTATTCTTACGTACGTACTACAAAGCGAGAAAACCACTAGAATTCTGATTGAATTGAATCTCAATTGAAATTCTGTTATATTATTCTCTTTCCGCAGGTATGTGAAACTGATAAGAGAAAGTTTTAGAAATCTCGACAAGTATTTATTGGAGACATGAAGTTAAAGGTAAAGTATGTTTTTAATGTTAGAGAAAAATAAAAAAAAGAGACGAAATATAAAAATACGCAAAATATGTGTGGCAAAAGTCAACAAATAAATAACTTCACTATTTGGAAGTGTACGATTGTGCAGACTCTTGTTTTGCCTGCTGGAATTTATTTAAGTCTATTTCTGCTTTATCAAGCAGGTTTTCAAAGAAACATAAAAACTCCTCAAAATTTTTGTTTCCTTAATTTCGAATTCCTGAGTGTTGAAAATTTGGGTTAGAGCCTCTGGTACCAGGATAGGGGCGAGCTTCTCTAAATTATGAAAGATTGTTATCAATTCTGTTAGTTGCTAAGTGGTTTTTTCCCCACTTGCTTCCCTGCTCAGGACTTTGGTCTGCGTTTGCAATCTCTGTTAAGAATGGCTTGTGACCTTAGGAGAAGTAGAGAAAGAACGCATTTTTCATTAAAGTTAGGCTTTCTGCTAAAGAGCATAAAAACATAAGTTACAGAATTGGCCTTCTACTGAAAAGTATAAAGATACATTGTGATATCAAAGATAATTCGGAAAGGTATCTTGGAAAAATAACACTGATCAACAAAAATGGCCTATGTCCTCGCTGAATGCAACATATCATTTCCAAAGTATTTTTTAATGCTGAACACGAATCTGGCTTCCATTTGTTGCTGTCACGCGTAGTTTAATAAATATTTGCAATTAAAATTATTAATAAAAAATTGTTTAATAATTTTTTTAAGGTTGAAAATTGTTTAATAATTTTTTTAAGGTTGAAAATTGTTTTTTTGATTTGGTTGTTTTCTCATAAAGAATAATCATCTGTAAAAAAATTTAAATTCGATTTATTCCTTTCTTTAATACTTTGCAAAACGCGTACCTTTCTTTTCAATTTGCAAAAACTTATCTTTATTTATCCATATTAAAATTTTCAACGTTTTCTTGAGCGAAAATTGGTTTTTGATTGGATGGTGATGTGGTCGTGATTTATGTGAATGAAATGTGAGTGATCATCTTATATTTTAGAATTGTATGGAATTCACAATCAAGTAATACAAGACTCAATCACATTGTCATTTGTTTCTGAATTTCATGCAGTTGAATACATTTATAGTGAATACTTTTCTTTTTCTTTTTATTGTCGGGTTTCTACCATTTGTGTCTTTGTGTTATGAGATTTTATTCATTGGATATAAGGTGACTATATTAGGGGCCTCCCTGATGACATATCCATTATCGTCGATACTCGCAATCTGGATGATCTCAGCGAGGCGTTTGAAAACACCTTACATGCCGCAGAGAGACAAAAATATAGAGAAAGAGATAAAAACACCGCGTCGTCCTATCATATCGCACAGCCCAGACAATATGCGCTTGAGCGTCCTCGCTCACCAAGTCCCTTCTCAAAAGAAATGAACTAATCGGAAAAACAAGTAAAGTCTAAGAGGTTGAATTTTAAGGGAGGTGCGGCGGCCTTAAATGCGCCATGTCATAGTCCTAAGATGGCTCCGGATTGGACGTATACACCATTGTGCAGAGTATATGCAGGTGAGTTAAAGTAAAGAAACAATATACTTATTATTGAGTTTAACATTGTAAATACAGCGTTAATGAATTTACATCGTTTAGTTTTCGGGAAACCATATAGACAAAAGCAATAGCAGATTTTTATAACCTCAAATTTTAGAAGACTAAAAATAGTATATATAATTTTACTTTTGACCCATATGGTCACTCGTGGTTTTCATCAGAAACCTGGAATAAACTATTGAGACTAGTAAATTAGCATGCGACACTGGCGGTGATTTCACGAACTACACAAAATGGCCGCTACCACGGACAATCGTCAATGTTGTCATAAGGAGTAATTGAGTTATTTGCCTTTTTATTTTTTAATCAATTCCGTGTGGTGAATTTTTAATAGTTACCGTGTTGTAAATAAAATGGAATTCGCGACCGGGTATAGGAAAGCAAGCGGTGGTGGACGCTGTTGCGTTCCAAATTGTGAATCTGTGAAGAGAAAAAGTGACAATATTAGTTTTCACACCGTGTCAGCACGAAATAGCGTTCAAAAAGTTGAAAGAAAAAATTTATTCGGTGATTCCGAATACGTCAATAAACGGGCTGAGTGGCTAAGGATTCTAAAAGTTAAAGACGAGGAAAAAGAACTTTCAGTTTGTTCGCTGCGCTTTTTAAAAGACCATTACAGTTTTCCAGGTAATTAATTTCGTTTAAAGTGATTATGTACATGCAGTTCAATTAATATTTATAAATATACTTATAAATGATAAAAAGTAGCATCGCATAAAAATATGTACATGTGGGTCAGATGTCATTCCGCTTGTTTGCAAACATAAAGCGTATAACTGTATGTTTGCAGCGGTTCTTTCCGTTACCCCGCACATAATTAAGAGGCCAGAATTTATAATTTCTTGGCCTTCGCGCATATTTCGCGTTGTAGTAGTTGCTGCAGTGTATCTGCATAACTCCTCCAGCGATATCGTCAACATTTTTCGGCTTCACTCGCGTAATTTAGGAAAAATCACGATTTTACCTATACTTCCAATGCTATTTTGTCCGTAGTAGCGGCCATACTTGCTTCGGCACAACAGCGCCGCCGTTCCCGCGGTGGTACTTTCTTTCGTCAATAATGAAACGTTTGCTCCTGTGGCAAGACATGCCAGTATTCGCTTTTAATTGAGCTTGCAAATGAGAAATTACATTTTCGAACATTTGATATTAAGATAACTTTTCTGAATGGAGATTTGTCAGAAGAAATCTTCATGCTCCAGCCAGACGGTTTCGATGATGACTCCCGTAGAGTCTGTTTGCTAAAGAAGAGTCTGTACGGTCTCAAGCAAGCTTCAAACGCTTGGAACAACAAGCTTACAATCGCGAGATTGTCTGTATATTTCGTCCATATCAAGATCTGATATCAGCTTCACAGTAATCTTTCTGAGTCTTCAAGTCAGTAAACCAAGTGTCAGTCATTGGAAGATGATTAAAAGGATTTTCCGGTATTTAAAGGGAACCGAAAACTTTGGCATATTTGTCAATGGAAAGGCTGAAATGAAAGCATATACAGACTCAAATTATGGCGGAGTAGAGTCAGACATGATTTCGACGAATGGAGTTCTAATTGATCACGGAGGTCCAATTGTTTGGATTTCTCAGAAGCAATCAATCACCTCTATTTCATCAGCTAAAACAGAATATCGTGCTGCAGTTATCGAAATTCAAGAAGTCTGATGGATTCGTCGTATGATTGTAGACTTATATATGGCTGACCTGACTGAACCAACAGATTTACTAATGGATGTCAAACCAGGGCTACATATGCTGGATAATACAGAAATAGGAAAATTGACTAAGGAGAAGAAGCATATTGAAATACGTCGTGAGTTTATTAATCATCATATTGGCAAAACCGTGTACCTCGTTTATGTGATGTAACGTAGCACTTTTCCAAACCCCTGCGGGACGGCAACCAGCAGCGCTGGACGGTCGTCTGAAGAGCGGTGCAGCTAACATGCAGGCGCCACCGAGAAGCGTAAGCTCAGCATTGCCACCGACTAGTCATAGACCAAAGTGGGAGGATAATTCCGCGAAGATAAAAGCGGGATGCTAAGCTAGGAAAAGACATTCTGACGGCTAGCAAGCGAGCCGCAGCCAACCCTAAAGAGGCACTTCGGGCCAGGTAGAAGGTTTTCTGCCTTCAACTGAGTTTTGGAGTACTTCTTGAGATCTTTTGGGACAGGCTAAGAGTTTTCTGCTCTGAGGCGAATTTTGGAAGATCTCAAACCTTTAAGGTACGCTGGGCAGGGTAGAGTTTTCAGCTCTGAGCCCGAGTTTGATCTTCCTTAAATCTCAAGAAGACTCGATGCAATTTTATTAATGAATTAGACTTGATTGATAAAAAGGCTAGAGGAACCTAGGCTGCGGCTACATGCATTCGTGAGAAGCATTCTTCGTTCACTACATCTAAAAAAAGACGTGTAGCTCGTATAACCTAACTATCGTTCCAAACCGAGCTATTTGTTTGTATCCGCGATTAGGATAACACAGGATAGCGTAAATATTAGGCGTGAGTTTATGTTCACGTAAGACTTACTTTAGAATAATTCATGATAAACGATTAGACACATTTTATTTAAATATGTTTTGCGAACGATAAGAGAACCTCATGCGTGAATCATAGGTACTGTTATCTTAAATATGTTACTACTTTAAAAGAATACCACTTAATATCAGTGCGTATACAAAGTTTCAAGTCAGTACGTTGATTAGCAAATTTTTTACAGCCAGTTGAATTTAGTTTTTCACTATTGAAACAAAACTATGAAAAAAAGCGAGTTTCGTGTGATTATTAAACATTATTTGCGAGGAAAACCAGTCAATGAAACTGAAGAAAAGCTCGCAAGATATTATAAGGAGTCTGCTCCATCGTATGGCATGGTTCATAAGCTGTTCACTGAATTAGCGGCCGTATTAGCACAAGTAATGCTGAGCGTCCTAGTCGTCCAAAAGAGGTAACTTCTGAAGAAATGATCGATAAAATCCACGATATTGTACTCAACGATCGTCGATTGAAAGTACGCGAGATTAGTCAGGCTGTAAACATTGTAATGGGACGCGTATGGTACATTTTATATGAATGTTTGGGCATGAGGAAGTTGTCTGCAAGATGGGTGCCGCGTTTTCTCACAGCCGATCACAAACCCGGCCTCGTGTGGTATCGTCTGAGCAATGTTTGGAAATGTTTCAACGTAATTCAAAGGAATTTTTGTGACGTTATGTAACTTTTGATGAAACGTGGATTCATTATTATACGCCAGAAACAAAAAATCAGTCAAAAATGTGGACTGGGCCTGGCGAAACCATGTCTTGTTTTAACAATGAAAAACTAAATTCAACTGGAGGTAAAACATTTTCCTTCATAATTTGAAAGAAGGATTGCAAGGCTACCGACAGTGAAAATCAAATAGTGTGTAAAGCCAGCACAGTGTTCTTATCTCTCCTCCTGTGGTAATCCCAAATTATATAATAAAATAAAATATTGTAGGATAAAAATATAAAGTTACATTGGTATAATAATATAGAATAAAAATTTGAAGTTACATTGGCGCCCTACGTGGGGCCACGAGGAGTCGAAAGAGAAATAAGAACAATGAATAAAAATTTAAGACCAACGTATTGGAATAACATTTAAATAAGATTATGAAGAGATGAATCCCTTGGGTCTGTTCAATGGACAAGTACCCTTTAAAAGAACATATCTACAACCACCAACGAGCCAGAGAACAGTACCGAGAGGAATAACGAACCTAGACAAGTTTCTACGAAAGCATAACACATCTAAAAGCAACGAAAATAAATGAGTCGAACGATAAGCGACGTACGGAGAGGGTAAAAGTGTAGAGGAGAAAGACCCAAAGGACAAAGTGAGAAGTTTTAAAGCAATGAATATGAGTCGTCAGGGATTGAGGTCATCAAGAACGGATGAGACCATGGATGAAAGCACAGAACAAGATTAAATGGACCAAACCATAATCGAAGTACAAAGTGAAAGAGAGGCGACCACCCACTTGGATCTAGGGGTGCAAAGTGTAAATAAAAGATAAACAATGAAGGGATTTCCAACGTCAATAGCTAAGAAGTTAGAGGAGTTAGAAAAACGGGGTCCAGAAAATGGTGGACAAAGAAAGAAAAAAGGAGCAGAAGATGGAAAAAGAGAGAGAAAGAAATCTGCAAAAAAACTCACAACAATGGAAGCTGGGATAAGCCGCTTACTGGAGATAACTGCAGAGGTGACACAAACCTTGGAGCAAAGAAGCACCAAAATTGAAGCACAGTTAAGCCGACTGGAAGCACAGTAAACAAGAATATTAGAGAGAGTAAATGCCGAACAGGGAAGAAGAGAACTTGGGTGCCAAGAAAGGAAGTCAAACATCAAATATGAACTACGAAAGAAACTTGAGTTTGGATCCCACCAAGGAAGTAGAATGGGGTTAAGAGCAGAATACGCCATACGGCTATATGCAGAAGCGAAGGAACTAAGTCCAACCCTACTGATAAGGGAAATATTCCAGAAACATCCACATGTGGATGATTTGGTGTAGCTGCTAGAGAGCTTTGACAGGATAGACCCGCTTAACATGAATAAAGATAAGATGAAAGGAAGAAAAACCCAAAGTGTCACATACAATAACTACCGAGCAAATCGATCTCAGGAGCAGCCATCATGGAGGGAAACACATCAAGAAGACATCGAAGAAGAAAGAACCATCTATCCAAATCTGGGAAACGAGTATCAGCCACGTCTTTGAGAAACGAAGACAGACAACAAATAGACGTGGCCCAAGAAATTGTAGTGAGTGCAAGCGTACTATAACGACCAAGGGATGAATTGTTAGAAGAGCCAGGAAAGAATGTAACAAGAAAGCGATCCAAATGCTACGTAGCAAATATACTACAAGAATGTCCATCACTTCCAATAAATGAAGTTACTTTAGTAGGACCAATTGGAGGTAAGGCTGTTAGACTAAACAAACAGATGTACGTAGACGTGCAACTACCAAACCATATAATCCAAGTAGTATTTTTGGTAGTTCCCAAATTATAGAGGGCATGCATTATAGGAATTGACCTGCTCGATGGATTCAGAAGTCATATAGACGTAAATAATAGAACAATATTATTCCCTGATCTGGAAGGAAAACATCGATTAGAATCATCAATGAAGAGATTGACGCGCCTCAATAAGAAGAAACTTCAACGATTAACTCGATGCAGGAAAAAGGGAATGATGTAGAAATAGAAAAAGAAATTAGATTAAAAATTGAAGAGACTGACCTAACTGATAAAGGAATAAGAAAACGAACTTGGAGATATCCTATGGGAACACAAGGCGGTATTTAGGGAGGAGCCCGGGAGATTAGAGTCGTATCACCATATCCGACAAGTAAGAGAAATCCAACCTATCATTGGAAGAAGCTATCCAATACCAATAGCTCACCGAGAGAAAGTTGATGAAGAAATAAAAAAAATGCTGAATAAGGGAATAATTCAGCGGTCCAACAGCCCATATATCAACCCCATCGTACCTGTAATAAAAAACGATGGTACAGTCAGATTGTGTTTAGATGCTAGGAAGCTAAATAACATATAACATATCAATAACATATCTAAATAATCATATCGTTTGTAGGCGATACTCTCGTAATCTCAGAATCAATGGATAAACATCTGAAACACTTCAAAGAACTACTGGCACGACTCGCGAGAAACAATATTACACTGAACCTGAGTAAATCAAATTTCTTCAGAAAAGAAAAAAAATTCTTAGGATTTATCCTAGCAGGAGGAATAAAACCAGATCCAGAGAAAGGGGCTGAAGAAAGTGAAAGTGACGACAGATTAGTGATCCGCGAAGCGTGTAAAGAAATAATACGCAAAAAGTAAAATGCCGGAAATCGCAACACAAACTGAGAAAAGGGACACTCATCAGAAGGTGTATACCCAATGTGGAGAGCCAGGAGCTGTAGTAGCTTCAGTAATCGTGAAGTATCGATCGATGAAAGGAATAAGAACATAGCCTCGAGTGATAACAGAGAGAAGGACGAAACCAGCGAGAAAGGCGGGAACAAAGGTGTCCGAGATAAACACGGACAAAGCGAAAAAGAATGGATACAGAAAATGTGTTGGAACTAACGAATGGACGCCCATCGAGCAGAAAAAAGAAGTTACGATATTGAAGAAAATCAACCAGGTCAGAATGAAGGAAAACGTTGCACAAGCAATAGTGGAACAAAGCAAGAAACGAACCTGGAGAGAAGCGAACCTGAGCAAGCAAGACAAGCTATGTGTCGAGATTCTGGAAAGTGAGAGAAACAAAGCAAAAAAATGACAAAGTGAGGGAAGAAAGAAAAAGATAATAAGGAGAATGAGGGAGGAAAGCGAGAAGGAAATCGAAAGGATAGAAAAAAGATGATAAGGACCAAAGTGGAAGGCTGGATCCACGAAGATAAAAGCAGGATGCTAAGCTAGGAAAAGACATTCTGACGGCTAGCAAGCGAACCCCAGCCAACCCTAAAGAGGCACTTCGGGCCAGGTAGAAGGTTTTCTGCCTTCAACTGAGTTTTGGAGTACTTCTTGAGATCTTTTGGAACAGGCTAAGAGTTTTCTGCTCTGAGGCGAATTTTGTAAGATCTCAAACCTTTAAGGTACGCTGGGCAGGGCCAGAATTTCATCTCAACACCGATAAGCGACTTTTTGGTATCACCAATCGTTAACTTATTCCTTCCTTTGCATTTGTGAGTTCACATTCTATTACTCATTTGAAAACAGATATTTTATCATTTCCAGAAGAATTATAAAACTATTAAGAGATCATCCAGAGTTGAGATTTACCATAGCATCAAACTTAAGCGTGAGCAGTCTAGCAGGAGAGACAGTCACGGTCTCTCGACTAATAAACGCAATAATTATAAACTTCCATCTCTTATCTTGAAAAAATTCAGGGGTAATTATGAAGCGTGGTTAGGTTTTTCAGATACGTTCAAGGCAGTTGTTGACAGCAACAGTAACATTCAAGACGCTGAAAAATTACTTCATTTAAAAAGTTGCCTAGATAAAGACGCGGCAGAAATAATCGCTTCTATTGAAACTTCTTCGGGAAATTATAAAGTAGCTTGGAGGCTATTGCAGGATCGGTGTGATAATGAAAAAGTTTTAATTGAAAGTAACGTAAAATCATTCCTCGACTTACAGCCTGTCTCGAAGGAAAGTTCGATCTGCAATTTCCTTGATCAATTACAGAAACACCTTCGAGCGCATTGGGTGGATCAGTAGATAGTTGGGACACACTATTACTCCTCATCATAAAAAAAAAACTAATCTATCAACTTCGCGAGAAATGGGAAGATTTGACAAGTAAGTCCACGAGTCCCACAATGAAACAATTTCTAGAAATTCTACAGCGACAAACTCAATTTGATAAAATAAAAAGTGTTGAATCACCATTTAAACCAGAAACCAAATCGGATTCACGATATGATTTTTTTTTCGTATTTGTTCCCAGAAGGTGAGCCTGGTATCTAGCATCACCCCCAAGTACTTAACGGCCGCCTTTGTATGGGCCGTGACATGGCCCACCTGTACAGAGAACAAGTGGGGAATCCTGTTCTTCGTGAGGAGCACGACCTCAGTCTTCGCCATCGCCAGTTCCAACCTGTGGTCCAGAATCCAGTGGCGAACACGGTACATTACCTGACCAAGACGCAGTTGGGCAGCCTCCACATCCCTTGCGGTGATGAGAGCCGCCACGTCGTCTGCGTAACCGATCAGGAAGCAGCCATCAGGCATTTCCATCCGCAGGATACCGTCATAGGAGGCATTCCATATGTCGGGTCCCACAAATGGAACCTTGGGCCGCTCCCGCCGTGAGCTCCTTGCGTCTTGGGCCATCTTCCGTATCATAGACAAAGTAGCGGTCCTTCAAGTAATCTCCGATAAGTCGGAGAAGATACTTGGGTATCTGGAAGTCCCGCCTCAAAGTCTGTAGCGCGTCAACCCACCTCACGGAATTGAAGGCATTTTTGACGTCTGGCGTCGCCAAGAGGCACACGGGTCTGGAGTAGTGATTACCCCTCTCCGCGCTCTTGACAGCCCTCACTAAATCCAGCAGAGCGTCTACGGTAAACCTACCCATCCGAAAGCCGTGTTGCCTCCCGCACAGGTCTCCAGCTGCTTTTATCGCGGCTTGGAGTCGCGGTTTTACCAGCTTCTCCAGGAGTTTCCCGGCAGTGTCCAGCATGCACAGAGGTCTGTAAGACGACGATGCATCTGCTGGTTCATTGCCCTTGCCTATCAGCACAAGCCTCTTCTCCTTACAGCGAGAGTAAAAAACACCTGCCCTAAGGCAAGAGTTGTACATTCTAAACAAAAGCTCCGGATGACTCCTCGCTACTGCCTTCAGTACTTCAGCTGGCAATCCATCCGGACCCGGAGACTTCTTGTTCTTTAATGAGCACACAGCTCTTCTGAGTTCTACCAGTGTGAATGGTGGAGCCTCCAAGTCCTCCGGTGTTCATGGATCCTTAGACCGTTTTGGATAAGTGGGGAATAGGGCATTGACAATTTGTCCATCGTTTCTGCTTCCATCGGGGCATTCTTAGCGGAAGCCCCGAGTTTCCGCATCACGATTTTATATCCTAGACCCCACGGATCGTTGTTCAGATCATCCCTCAGTCTGTTCCAGCATCGGTACTTGCTGGTTCTGACGGCCCGACCTAGGCCTCTAATTGCCACTAGATATTCGGTTCTTCTCAGGACCGCATTGCGGTCGCTCTTCTTGGCTCGTTGAGCCACGCGCCTGCAACTCAGGCACTTCCTTCGGAACACAGCCATTACATCCATCCACCAATAAGCAGGACGTCTGCCATCACGTACTCTACTCCTCGGAATAGCCTCCGCGCAGGCCTGGTGGATCAAACGCATTGTCATGCTTGTCACCAATTAGGCCCGCGCTGAAGACGCGGCTCTATCCTCTGTTTCGGCTGGGGTCTACTGACCGCGTTCTAGGGCCAGAGACAGCCTCTCGGTGACCATTTTCCTGACATTCCACCCGGGGGAGGGGGCCTGCTTTGTGCAGCAGCCTGGGCCGGCTTTCCATCACGAACGCGAAACGTGGTGTACTGGTGATCGCTGGCCGTAAAGTCCTTGATCACCTGCCACTCCCGCACATGCGCCGCCAGGCTTTCCGTCGCCAGGGAGACATCCGGAATCATCTCCCTGGGGCAACGGGCCCCAATAAGTCACCCGTGCGCAGGAGGCACTTGGGGCTGGCTTTGCAGTCAGCCCCCTTGTGCTCCCCGCTGCCATCCAATGCAGGTGCGCGCTGAATCCAGAAGGCGCGCAGCTGCCTCCTCCTCAATGGAAAAGACAGCCATGTGCTGCCCGACCGCATTTGGTCTACTCAGACGCACCTCCAGTTTCCCCTCGTAGGTCTGCAACTTTTCCCAAAGGGCCAGCTCCACCTCCTTTACAGTGGTGCAACTGTCCATGCCTCTGATCTCCAGGGTCATCCTAGGGACCAGCACGCGGACGCTGCTCGACTCTCCTATTGCTTCTTTCAAAGCATCGGTGAACCCCTGCCTTCCCTCAACCGTCGTTTTCCTTATTTCTATAAAGACATCCCAACTTCTAGTTTTGCGAACGGCCTTGATTTCCGTTCCACACTTAGTGGGGTTGACCCTGCATCGAATTCCGCTCAGAATTTCTACGTAAGTTTTACCCTCCGCAGGTCTGAGCGCGATCGCCTCAGGTCGAAGCCGCCGCTTCGCTTTCTTCGCTTTTGGGGGCTGGCAAGAGGCCTGCCTTTTGTTGCTGCTTCATCCTGCTATGGCAGCAAAGGACGTCAGCTTTCTTCTTGCCTCATTTTCGTCTCTCTTGGCCTCCACCAGATGATCAATAATCACTTCCAGCTGTGGAAAGCATTTCTGTGTTTTATTCATGGATAAAATTGTTATGTCCCTATTGGAAAACCCTTTACAACTACTTTTGAAGTAGCGTCTACTCTGCGTCACGATTTAATTCAGTTAGTTCAGAAAGGTGTCACTACTAATGTTAAAAAGGTTTTAAATGATCGGAGAATTTCTCGAGAGCAGGAGCATATGCTCAAGAATATTCTCAACCTTTTTGTGCTTTATGCATTTACTGAGCATTTATGAGCATTTAAAATATATTCATTAAGTCACGTTTTGTTATGTCCCCAAGCGTTCTCAATTACTCTTTACCACTTTTGCAGGGAAAATAGTCTAGTTGGATGTACTTTCCTGTTAGGTCTATGGTATTACTATCAAAGCAAATTATTTGTTTGATAGACTTTTTTAATTTAAAAAATTGATTGATGTGAAATAATTCAAACTTGTTTGATTCAATCAAAATATCTTGTAAGCAAATAAAAAATTTGTTTGAAATAAATAAACTTTTGTATTGGTTACACATAATTTGTGTGAATCGAACGATTTTCATTTCTTTCAAATGAATCATTTTTTTAAATCAAAAAAAGTTTCTCAAAGAAATAATTTTCTTTTTCCAATGCCTCCACTGAAATCGTTGTGTTTCAATCCCGTTTCGAGGAATGAAAAGTGCAAATTTCATGCGAATGTAGAAAACTTATAAAAATTACGTGAAAAAGAGGAGAGACTAGTCTGAAAAGCCATACCAACGGCCTGAAAAGTCGTAGCATCGGACTGAAAAGCTATAGCAACGGCTTCAAATATAAACAAGGTCCGTTAATATCCATACAAATTTAAACGCAACTGTCAGTTGTTTGAACCAATTCAACGCAACTGTCAGTCGCTTGCTTTGACACTCGTAAAAAATCTACACCTTTCAACTCTTGCTGAACAATCTACTATTGATTGAATAAAATATTTTTATCGGTGTAAGTGTGAAGCTTTGGCGAACTTGTTTTCGCTGCGGGGAGGGAGAAGAGAAAATTAAAACCTAAGAGAATTCGATGTTATAGTCGATGCTAAATATTATGCTCTACAACGTAGAAACTACACTTGGGAAGCTTTGAAGAATTTGTGATATCGGAAGGGCGGGCGAAGCATGGTGAAAGAAACAGCGAAAAATCTGGTTCGAGTATATTATTCCGAGTACTGCTGTAATCCGATGACGTAACACGCACATGCTATACTTTGAGGTGCTTTAACGGAGAGAAAAATCCAACTATAATTATTTTAGAGCGAAGAGTCAAGATACCCTAATTACTCCCTAAATCTGAGTCAGTGAAATTTACTAGAAAAGAGTGCATATAAACTGATTACCAATGATAAGGCCTTACCGAAATCCTGCTGGAAGACATATCACTGGAATTCCGTGTTTATGGACTGTTTTACAATAAATTTTACTCATTCAGATTTAAAGAGTAGTCATAAATACATCCAACGGAGCTACTACCGCAAAAAAACCAACGAGCTTACGATTCGCTAATTCGCATTTCACCTTCCCCCTTATAAGTCTTACAGGAGCACTCTCTATACCCTAATTCCGACGTGGGAAACCATTCAAATTTAAATTCAAATCTTTTCCTAATACCGAAAATTGCCAGGAAGATGGAAAAAAGTAATGGTTAGCAACGGGCAGTACTTGATAATAGCATGTGCTTGATTCTTTTATAATATAAGACATTCCATGCTTAAAATATATGAGTTATAAAGCATTTTCCCTCAATCATGAAGTTTCCAAAGTATCTTATGCAAGTAGCCAGACAAATCTTTAGATGAAAGTTCTATGTTACTTATATGCATATATTCCTTATAAGTACAATAAGCAGTTCGAAGGAGTAGACCATCAAAGTTGCGCCAAGATGTATCTAAAATATAACCAAGGCGTGCAAAAATGGCGTGAAAGCAGGCAGCGTCACTCATAAGAAAGGCCTCAAAAGAATAATCACTACTGCAGAATAAATGGCCACAAAATTTAATCAATAGCACCAAATATAGAAGATCATTCTCCATATGGTTACATAGCGCGAGCCCACTATACAGTTTTATCTCTTTTATCTTCGTTCTCTTTCTAGCTCATGGCTTCAATCTTCTTCCTTTAAACCTCATAAATTCCAAAGCGACTGAGCGCGATGCACTCTCGCATATATTGGATCTATAACTTAATTCGTGTGGTTTGCTAAGAGATGGCGTAACTTGATTATTATTCCATCGTTCCAATATTCCGAACATGCGTTGGAAAGCTACTGTCATTGTGCGTCTTTTCCAGTATATGTCATTCATTGGAAGCGTAAACAACAATAATTTTTTTTACTCAAATATGTCGAACTGTGTGCCTGAAAAAGTGTTTTTGCGGGGAGTTCTTCTTCATTACTTCAATATTACTCGATGAAGATTATTGCCAAACACAAGACGAGCTCGCAGAATCTTTTGGAGTCACTCAAGCAGCCGTTTCAAAACGTTTAAAAGCAGCCGGATACATTCAAAAGCAAGGAAATTGGGTTACACATGAACTCAAGCCGAGAGACGTTGAAAGGCGGTTTTGCATGTCCGAAATGCTGCTGGAACGTCACATAAAGAAGTCATTTTTGCATCGGATTGTTATTGGTGATGAAAAATGGGTCCATTACGACAACCCCAAGCGTAAAAACTCATACGTGAAACCCGGCCAACCAGCCAAATCAACGGCAAAGTCGAAAATCCATAGCGCGAAGGTAATGCTCTGTATTTGGTGAGATCAGAAGGTTTGCTGTATTATGAGCTGCTAAAACCGGGTGAAACCATCAATGGAGAACGCTACCGAACACAATTAATCCGTTTGAAGAGAGCAATAGCCGAAAAACGCCCGGAATATGCGACCAGACACGAGGCAATAATTTTCCATCATGACAACGCTCGGCCCCATGTTCCTATTCCGGTTAAGAACTATTTGGAAAACAGTGGATGGGAAGTTTTACCCCACCCACCTTATAGCCCAGACCTTGCCCCTCCTGACTACCATTTGTTCCGGTTGATGCAGAACGCCCTCACTGGAATAAGGTTCACATCAGAACAGGGTATCAAAGATTGGCTTGATTCATTCTTGGCAGCCAAGCCGGCGCAGTTTTTTTGGGATGGAATCCACAAATTTCCAGAAAGATGGGAAAAAGTCATAGCTTCAGATCGGCAATACTTTGAATAATACTATTGTACACGTTTTCCTTAAATAAACGTTCAAATTTTGAAAAAAAATCGCACGAATTAAGTTATAGATCTAATACAATTATTATAATTATTACATTTAAGTATGAAATTAATTCATAAAATTTACCCGTTTTATCTTTTTCCCATAAAGTAAAATACAGTTGATCCAGGTCTCATCCCTATGCTAGGGTGTATCCGAAAATCATAGAAAGCTTGAAAAGAAATACGTTTTTAAAAAGAATGAAACTTTTAGATTACGGTACTATGAACTCAAGAATTTGATATAATTAAATTTATTTCCCATCCCGGACCAGATCGCCAGTCAAGAGTCACTGAGTCACGGCGTTATTTAAAGCGCCCAGGTTACGAGCGATACTAAGTGTGGCTTTTGCCTTTCTCTATGGGTCTAAGGCATGAATTAAAATTCGTTAATATAATGTTCGAAAAATATTGATTCAGAACCCCTACAAGGAACGTTGCGTCGCTTTGGTTCTTTGTAACAGAAAGCCTGTCTGCAAGGGGTGTCGCTGGAGTTGGGTTGATATTTAGTAAATACTAGTGAAGGATCATCTTGTGCGCTGCAGAACACTTTATTACATAAAGACATCTTGAATAGGATTGGGCTTGTGTACAAGTTATCCACATATAAATGGTAGACCTTGTCAAAGAAAGAATCCATAAGATGTAACATAACCGCGTCCGATACTCCAATCTCCGAAATCTGGTTCAACAGAGTGTCTGTGCCCGTCTATATCAGAAAGTCCAAGACGTATTTTATACCACACTCGGCTGAGAGGAAGACTTTCATTTCGGTAAGCGTGGCTTTTTTTTATGCGTGCCATTAAACTGGTAATCATTAAATTTATACTTGATATAAGATGCATCCAGTTATCATTTCTCGCGACGCATCAGTATGTTTCACACGAATGAAGCACAGTCATACAGCGCCGGAGATCGATGGGGTGCCAAACGAGATCCTAAAAGAGGTGATCGCGGCATACCCGGAGATCCTCCTAGAAGCCTTCAGCTCCTATCTTCGGAAAGGGACGTTCTTAGTCGACTGGAAGAAGCAGAGGTTGGTCCTACTGAGGAATTCTGCGCGTCGATCAGTTTATGTCTGCGCGTCGATATGCAATGCATTCAATACCGCGAGATGGAAGATCTGCATCGAGGCGATGGTGCAGAAGAAAGTTCCAGAATACCCGTTGCGGATGATATCTAAGCGACAGGCGGGTGATATATGAGTGCGACAAATGGTCTCTCAAAGAAGAGATGTCATGTGGCGCTCCTCAAGGGTCGCGGGTAGGATCACTTGTTTGTAACGTCATGTATGACGACTTCCTGCGCTTGGACCTACCTGCTGGAACGAGCATCATCGACTTCGCGGATGACGTACTTGTCGTGTGTGCCGCTGAAGACGTCAGAATTCTGGAGCTAAGGATCAATGCAATTCTGTGGCGGGCAAAGCGTTGGATGGATAGCAGAGGCCTGAAAATGGTCCCTGAAAAGGCCGAGGCTTTGCTCATCACGGATGGGGATCCTTCCAGTACCCGAGGATTGTTCTCGGAGAATATGAGGTAAAGTAGAAAACAAGTATCAAGTACCTGGGGCTGCAGTTGGATCGAAGGCTTAGCTTCGGCGAACACCTACAGATCGCAAGTACCAAAGCCATCAAATGTGGAGCAAACTTGGCTCAGCTTATGCCTAACATTGTTGGACCCAGGGAAACGAAAAGGAGTCTGGTGTTGCGTTGAGAATATTTTCAGCTTATAGGACTGTCTCGACGAGTATTGTATTGGTCCTGGCGAGCGTTTCGCCAATAGACTTATTCGCGAAGGAAAGGCAGGAGAACTTTCAGCTCCACAAGGGGCTTACCTGGTTGAATAGAAAGCACGGAGAAGTCGGTTTCTACTTGGCGCAAACGCTCTCAGGCAATGGCTGTTTCAACGCGTACCTGAAGCGCTTCAAGAAGAAAGACGAGGTTAGGGGAGGGATCCTTTTCCTGCCCTAGTTGGCGTCGCTGGCCGATTAAGCCTAAGGGGCGAGCAGCCGGGGAGTTCCGGGCGAACGGATGACGAAAGAGTCGCACGTGACTATAAGCCAGGACCGATCGCCCATGAAGTCTAAAGCCGAAAAGTGGTTCCGCGTGCGGTGTATTGGTTCAAGAGAGAAAGTTTTTGGTTTCAATAGGTATGCTTAGTCCGTCCTAGGAGAGTCCTGTACTACAGCTATAAAAGATTTCGCCACTCTTCCCTCCTCACCCAAAAAAAAGTCGTGCGCTCGTTTATGCTTTATTTTTAATTTTTCTTTGATTTCTCTTGTGATTTTGTAGTGAAAATGAAGTACTCTAGAGAAAACAAGTATCTTCCAGAATGCAAAAGTCATGGAATAAAAAGAGATAACAAATTTTTTAATCTGGAAACGGCTGAGACGGACGAAAGCAGTTTTAGTGCCTCCGCAAAAAAATTATAAATGTAAGAAGAGATCTTTGTTCCACGTTATTCGTCCGTTAAATATCACATTTTGCAGTTTATTACGGTGTTTGCAGCAATTTCTAAATATGTAAAGTGTAAAATCTGTGACGGAGAGATGACATAAAACAATAACGAAAGATATATCTGGAATGTTAGATCTGGAAAATCACTCCAAAAATCGTTGCGTCCAGCTCACAAATTGTTGACATGGCTGCATACATCGCTGTCGGTATATCTAACGAAGGTCTTACTTCATTTTTATATTATATGAGTGCAATGGGACTGTCACTGGAGCCCCATGCGCATTTATATGCCCAAAAGGAGGATGCGCAGTGCGTCACGATATCCGACCGTAGAGCGCAGGAGAGCACACGAGAGGGAAAAATGTTCTGTAGACAGCACCAGATTGAATTGTTAGAGGCTGCCGAAGGAATGGAGGGTATATTATATGGCCCTGGAATACATAACTCGATGTAAGTTGAAAAAAAATCTTTTACTTTGTATAAAATGCTTCTGAAACTTTGAACGTGTTTTTTTTTTTTTGAAAACTATGTTTTAAAGTCGGCGTGCACGATTTCTCGGATACGGCTGAACCGATCAGTCTTAAGATTTTACGCAAGCTAAAATTTTGATAAAAAATGATTTAAACAAATTTCTAAAAGCCGCCATTTTGTTGAAAATAAATAAAATGCTTATTCCTTATTTCAATTACGAGATAATATATTATATTAAGAAAATCTTTTTGGTTTTCTGATTTCATATAATCCAGTCACAAGATATCGTGCACACCGCAAAACATCTGTTTTTTGAGGAGCACTCGGAGATTGTCTACAGCGGCCCTGACACTCATCATTTTTGAAAATAAAAAATATTAGAATAAAGTTTAAAGTATCTATTATAAGCATAACAATTTCCAAGTTATTCGATCAAAATCTCTATCCAGATTTTTATTTTGAAAAACCGCTTTTTTGGCCTCCTGAGTGCGTATAACCCCTTAAAATTGAATCCAAAACATTTCAAAAACACGCAAAATTCGTACGCAGTACATAGCTAAATAATAATTTTAGTTTAAACGAACGATGAAATTTCTCCGCTTTATTCCAAATTTGATCCAGATGTATTTTTAACTTACCTTACTAATAATTGTAGACCAAAATTATGAATAAATAATAATGAGAACAATCTAAAAATTTAAATAAAGGATTTCGGGTTCAAGTAAATAAGTGATTTTCATGTAAAAATAGTTTATTTCCTTTTTTTCTGAAATAAGAGATTATACGCTGTGAATAAATTATTAAATTTTTTAAAAACTGTTTTGATGACGACAGCAAATACATTTTCACTGTGCATTTTTTTTTATTCTTTTTTTTCATTTATTTTTTATTCAAAGAAGAGTTTTGATTTTGGTTACGGACACATATGACTGATAATACAATATACGAATATTTAAAAATAGTCAAATGCAGATGGCTACATTTTCCAAAAACATAATCTAATTCCCGTATCAACAAAATAAAAAATTTCACCAATTGATACGGTTGAACTCATTAATGTGTACTTAAAGAACGTCGCCACCTGTGTTTACTATGACATAAAATGAATAAAGTATAAAATAAATCAAAATTTGTTCGAACAGTGATCGAAATTATAAACTAGTCTACTATTATCGCAGAATAACACAAGTAAGTTACATATAATTTCTAAGTAAATCAATTTAAAATTAAGAAACGAACAACTTTCAGAAAATAACTCATTATTATTATGTGATAATTATAACAATTATAAACATGAAAATATTTGTATTAAAACAATTTTCAATAAATTTTTTTTATTATTAAATTAAGACTTAATTTCCAAGTATAAATTTAAGAACCATAGAAAGTAATTAAACTGATATCAAATAAGCTGCAGTTGGAAAAATAGTTAATTCGCTTGATCTAAAAAAGTTCAATCACAGCTGCACAAGACGAAAGAAAATATCACCTGTGTTATTCAACAATATTAAACGACATTTACTTTGAAGAATGCATCAAACGATAATGTTGTAAAACCAATAAATATCGTTTTTTGACTCTACTTAGATTGTAAATCTTAGAGAGTTGATTGTTTTAAGGATACGTATAAATCTGGAAGTTTGCCATAGCAAAAACCATATTGATAATAAAATGTGCAGAAAGATAGACTACAAGTCTTTTATTCGCTACAGTACTCGAATAACAAATCGTATCTATTTATAATTAAATTACGAATGTGAATTTTAAACTCATCAATTAGTTTAAAATACCTTTTGAAACACCCAAGTATGTCTGTAGATCAAATAAAACTCGTCTCCTATGAAAGAATTCTAAAATCAAAAATTATATTATTAAATGATTACACTACATTCAAGGAATCTTAAATCCTAGATTTTTCTCTAGAAATCGAATTTGTGACTTTGTGTTAATAAAGTAGACAGAAATCATCAATTTGCCTTTCTGAAAGTCTGAATGCAAAAACGACTTAAATTTACTACCATTCTAATTCTTAAATTAGCTTTAGAAATCCCTACAATTAATAAACAAATATTACAGAGAAAGAAAAAATACAGACATTTGTATAGTTTTTTTATTTTGAAAACGTTTTTTTGCAATAAAATAAAATAAACAACAAACTACATTTTTTTGTCATAATTTAAAAAGTGATACAAAATTTAACAAATATTTACAAGTATCTAAAAAAATCACAATTTTGTAATGTAATCACAATGTAATGTTTTATTACATTTTTAGAAATTAATTTGAGCATTGGAACATAAATAATTTAAATTGTTTTTGCAGTCAAATATTCAGTTTCATGTTACGAACTACGATTTTCTCTTACTCTTCTAGATTTCCGATACGAAACATAAATACTTATAAATAGTGGTTTCAGTCTATTCGTAGATAGTTTCTACTTTTTTCGCTTCTTCCGACCATAATTTACAAAATATAGATTAAATATGTCTTATTATACACCCAAGATTACGCATTATTTACAATTATATACACAGAGATGTCGCAGTTTATCTTAGATTTACGAAGGATCGCATTAAGGTTGAAATCGGTACTCTTCTTTATTCAAGGATATGGACGATGTGAATTATTAATATATTTTTTATACATAGCATATATAGTTATATTTATATATGTACATACATATATATATATATATATATATAATGTTATATTATATTTAAACAAATTTCTAAGCGTTACTTAATAATAAGTATTCACTCCGTTATTCGTTTTTGAAAGTTTCAAATATTGTTTTGTGAACTTATTACTCATGACATTCGATATTCTATTTAGGTAATTTACTTTGCTAATAATTTTACTTTCTAATAATTGATGTTACGCAATTAATTTATGCCAGACTTATTTTAACGGTTATTAATTCTTTTAAATGAGGTATGGTAAGCCGCTAGTTTCTCTTCACTCAAATATGCAATCGGGGGTGCGTGCATTTACTCTAGTCCTAAACAAAAAAAATAAATGACCGCTTTATATCAAATTTTTCTCATATAATTGGATTGTCAATCAGATTTATTTGAATTAAATTCGAATAAGGTGATAAAAACGTTAATGGCGCATAAGGCATTTTATATAAATTTTCAATACTTCTTATCATCATTTTAACTTGTTTTTCATTTTTAATTAACTTTTTTCTTAATGATTCAACTCGATTAATAATATATAATTAATAATAATAATAAAATATAATAATAATATTATAATTATAAATAACTGGCTAATATCGACCCTCAATAATATTAATAGATAGATGATTTTTTACTTTGGCTTAAGGGTCCAGAAATAATGTAAACTCAGGGTTTCATTTTTTCCTCAAACGTTTCGACTCAGATTGGAGTCCTCATCAGTGAGATTTATTTCTTCAATCAGAATGTCCATGGAATTGTATCCAAAAATTCACAATTATCCCGGATTTTTTTCTTTCTTCGTTTACTGAATTGTGAATTTTTGGATACAATTCCATGGACATTCTGATTGAAGAAATAAATCTCACTGATGAGGACTCCAATCTGAGTCGAAACGTTTGAGGAAAAAATGAAACCCTGAGTTTACATTATTTCTGGACCCTAAAGCCAAAGTAAAAAAGCATCTATCTATTAATATTATTATAATTAATAATAATAACAGTCAAGATTTTTCTTGAATTGCATATTTGTCTACATATTTACATAGCGATAATTTGTTATTTTTATGCAAAATTAAAGTTTTAATCACTGTACTCATATTTTCTATAATTTTGAAATTATTTTACCTTGAAAATTCTTCAAATAAACTATAAAATAAATTTCATTTCTAATAACGACAGTGGTACCAAAATGTTTTGAATTTATTAATATTTGACGAATTAAGCACTAGCAACGAAAATATATTAAAATATTATTAGAATTAGAATGAAAGTAAAGTAAAACTGAAGAGGAAGATTTAAAAAATTATAATAGTATTTTGAGATATTAATAAGGTAGCTTGGTATTTTCTAGTAAATAGCAAGAATAATACACGGAGAAACCTTCTGTTGGAAAAATTATTCAAAAAGTTTCAAACTTGAGAGAAGCATTGAGAGAAAAGATAAGTAGTCGTAGCAACTTTAGCTGTACAGTTAAAGCTGTTGCAGTTGCTTAGACTGTATTTTTAGTTGGAACAAATATAATTATAGTTAGTGGGACTATACGACACCTGTTTTTTGTAGTTCGTTTCGAGGGCAATTAAAGTCACACAGTTACCTCCAATGCAATTCGTAGTTACAAGAACAATGAACCATAATTATGATAACTTTGTCTAAAAGCAATTTGAACTTTTTTCGCATACTTGTAGATTTTATATTATAGAATGTGCTATAATGTTAAAAATAATAATTAATTCTTCACATTTCAATGGTTTTTTTTTCAAAGGATCGTTCGAATTAATTATCATTTTTTTTTCTCAAAAAAATTACAAGAAAAACTTTGATGATTTTGAAAATTTTCAAATCATTAATTTATTGAATTTTTTTACAACTTCATATTATTAAAGGTAAAAATGTTACCAGAAAAGATTTCCTGGCCCTTTTTGAGCCCGCCGCCAATGATCTGATCCAAAATAAAGTTCATTTTTACAAATTTCTGATGAAACGAGAGGGACTTATCAGAAAATTGAATCAATCTTCCGAAATTGTGAACCGAAGAGTAGCTAGTTTGAATTAATTTTGATTGGCAAATTTAAAAGACTTTATATCAACTTTAAGGTGAATATAAATAACTCAAAATGTGGAAGAAAATAATGCAGCACTCCATAGATTAAAGCACACCAATATAAATATAAAAGACAATGCTAACATTCAAAATGTAATTAATAATCAAGAAATTCGATTGGCTGAAAATTTGACAGATCCGATCAATATATGTGAAATGGAAGTTTTTATTGTTGATGACCCTCAAGGCCATGTTGCTCCTAAACCCATTCCTCTTGCTACAATCGACAATACAAATTATTTGTGTAGAAGTAACAGGAAAGGCCAGGTGCTTTTGTAAATATATTATATAATAATTGTATTACTTTTAAGTTTATGTTAATTTCGTTCGCAGACTCTGAAGCGTTTACTCCATCAAAGCGCTACTGGCAGAGAATTGCCTTTGCGCAAAAATTAGAATTCTAGAGATCGAGATAAACTCTGTATTGTCATCGTGTATTATTTTCTGGACAATAAGAAAGAGTTCGTGTAAATTCGAATTTTCAGAGTCACTTTCGCATTACAATTTCGCATCGAAGGGAAACCAAAAAGGCAAACTTTACAATAAGTATAGTAATGAAAAAAAAATACATTTCAAAGCCAAAAAACATCGAAACATCAGTTGTTCTATCAATTCAAGAGCTTTTTTCAATTTTGCTGAAACAAATGTCTCCTGATGATTTGAGTCTGGAAAAATCTCGGATAGATTCCTTTTCCTTGAGGGATAAAATACAAAGTAACCTGCCTATTCACGAATATTATGAAGAATTCCCTTTTTATTTCCCTTTTTATTCTACCTTTGTATTTGTATGAAGATGCATTTGAGATAGGAAATCCTTTCGGACCTCAGAAAGGTATCCACAAATTAAATGGCGTGTACATATCTATTGATCTGTCAGGTCCCGCGGTTGCACCGCCTCGAGTAACAAACAAATCCAGGTAACTGGCTTCTTCACCACGATAACGCGCCAGCGCATTCATCGAACCTTGTGCAGCAATTTTTGGCGAAAGACAAGATTGTACAGCTTCGCCAGCCTCCGTACAGTCCCGACATAGCTACCTGTGACTTTTGGATGTTCCCGAAATTGCAAATGGCGCTTAAAGGAAAGGTGACTTTTGGATGTTCCCGAAATTGCAAATGGCGCTTAAAGGAAAGCGGTTCGACGACATGGAGACGATTCAGAGTAATGCGACGCGCGAGCTAAAGGCCATTCCAAAATCTGCGTTCGAGGACTGCTTTAAAATGTAGAAGCACCGCTGGGAGCGTGTGGTTCTATCAAATGGGGACTACTTCGAAGGATGTCACGGTCCGGATGACGAAGAATAGCACCAACGCGGAGATATGAACGCAGGTCGGATATTTTTCGGACACACCTCGTATGTTAATCATAATATGTCTGTAAGATTATCAATATTTATTGAAATCCATTACCAGTTTAGGTACTAAAAGTGGTCACCGTGACTAACAACAATAAGTAATGTAGTCGCAGCGACTATGTTATGTTGTCACAGTCACTATATGTAAGTATCAACTATAAAGTTATGTAAAATCAAATGCATAAAACGTGGATCATTGTATTTTTTATAGCACTTCTTTTGAAAATCTGATTTTCGGTACCTGTAGAGCGGGTTGAAATTTTAAAAGTAGGATTAAAAATCACAGTTTCGACCCTCTCTACAGTTACATCAAATTCTCAAAAGAGTTTCTATCAGTTGCAATGAAAAATAATGTGTTACTCGAAACAATACACAACGGATTCGACGAGTACGAAGTTTGCTGTACTGGTTATAGCGACTACGTTATTCTAGCCAGGAGAACTCAACGTTTAGAGTTCTCATAGTGAGGTTTAAGAGTTAAGGACAATTTCAACGATGTTAACTAGTCGCCACGACCAGGTATTCAGAATATGGTTACCATGGCTACAAATCATGTTTCTGTAGCCATGGGTCAAGTAGCAACAACAAGTCTCCCTCGTTATAGTCCCTTTTTTTCCAAGTACATTATTCCTAGTCATTATGACCTGATGCTATTTATCGCTGTGTGAATTTATAATATATATAGTTCGTTTCGTTGTCAGGCTTCCATTTACAAATAAAAAATGTCGGTGAATATGTGAAGAGAATTTAGAGGATAGTAAAATTTTCATCACATGCCAAAATTTTAGCTTTTTGTATATTTCCGGTCGTTTACGATCAATTAACGAAGAATTCTTTATTTTATTTCAGGCTATGTATCAAGTTGACTATATGACTAAATTATGAATAATCCCATTATGTTTATATAAGATTTTGCAACTGCAACATGTTTTGACCAACACTTAATTCTCATCAGGCTATACAAAAATCATACACCAGGTATTATGTATGTTTGAAGGCAATTAGTAAAATCTAAAATGAACAACATATGCCCGTTGAAAGTCTTGAACAAATTTCTTATTTAAAAATGGTTTCAAAACTTTTAATACATTAACAACGTTTCAGAATGATTGTCATTACAAGAGAAACTTTTATGCTACTTCGTGTTCACTCACTCGTACTTTTACGCTTTCCCTATAACTCTTTAGAAAAATACATCACTGCAAGTGTGATTGAAATTTCATGTGTGGAACAATTTCACTTGGAACAATCCTGTGGTCTGAAAGCGATACTCGGAGTCTGAACAAACAAAACAATAAGTATGGCATGAGCATTTGTTTATCACATAAGTAAATTATTTTAAACGAAGAGAAAAGTTAAATATTGGGTGGACCAATCTTTCATTTTTTCTATTAACTATATTTTTATTAGTAGTTAATCATTTAAGAACTTTCTAAAACTCTGACATCTCTATTAAACTCTTAAGTGTGTATTATTAAAACTATAGTATGAATAAATTATCTCATTTCATTTTTTTAGAATTTGATTTTCTTAATTAATACAGAATAATTCATCATTTACTCTATTCAAGAAGTGTTTAGATTTATTTTCCATCCAAACGGGAAACTGTTAAACCTGGAAGGTTGCAGTTTCTAAAACTTTCAAATTTTTAAGACTGAATATGAAATTTCTCTAATTATTTTCTTTTTCTTTTCCCCTACGATTCAAGTAAGCCTCCTAATTCTTTACTTTTTAAAAATGACATATATTTTTAAATAAAAGCCTTAAAAACAAATTCATCACTGGATTCCTTTAATACGAGTATATGATTTTTGAAGAGTTCAGAATAGTTCAAGTAAAATAGCTTAAAAAGTTTAAGCTTATTACAAAAAGTTGTACAAAGGCCAAAGCCAGGTAAGCTTGTGTGGGATGCCCCCGTTTAGATCTGGTTGGCATTTTTATCATGAGTTGACTTTGATGGCAAATTAAAATATAATGTTTTGGTCGCTGTGAAAAAATTACTAATCAGAACCAATTTTTTCACAAAAATTTTAATGTTCAATTATTTATTTATTTAAAAAACATTTTTTAAGTGTTGTTTTTAAACCTGAAAGAGGTGATCGATTTTTAGATTTTTCTTTTAAATAATAATTAACGTTTACCTAGCCTGACATGAAAATGTGTAATAAAAATCGTGTTTTTTGTTATATTGGACACACATGCCCTCACGGACTAACAAATTTTACAAAAATGTCAACAACAAAAACTGTCGGTGGCATGTTATTTTATGTACTTCATACTTTTAAAATCATTTTAAATCGAATCCCTACTTGATCACGTTCTCAAAACAATCTAAAAAGAGTTTTGAATCCTTGTAAGACATTTTATGCAAGATTTCGGTCTAATATGAAAATAGAAAAAATCAATTTTCCTTCGTCAACTTATTTTTTTCATAATTTGGAAAGGTATACATACGAGGGCCGTTCAATAAGTCCGTGATTTTGAAGTGAAGAACACTTTTTATAACAAAAATTCCAATTTATTTTTCAACATAGTCCCCTTTTTAACTGTATACATTTATAGACTAAGCAACAGGGAATTTGTTATGAATGATTTATGAAATTATTTATTTCAGAAAACGGACTGCGCCATCAGAAGAGAGGTTGGTCATAGAGTAGTTGTGTCATGTTTTGGACAACGAAATATGATTTATAAATTTGTTATTAACATTCAAGACCAAGAAATCGCACTTTTTTTAGTTTTTTGCTTATAACATTAAAGTTAATTATCCAATATTAATGACATTCATTGAAAAGTTGTAGAAAATTGAATTGCGAACAAAATGAGCAGCCGTTCGATCTAATTGGATAATTAGAAGCGGAGAAAATTCGGAAAAATCGGGAAATTGAGCTTTTGTTAAACAAATTAATATCTCAGTTAATTCTTAACTTTTTGGACCTTTTTTTAATAAACTTTGCAACATTTTAGCGAAAAACCAAGATTGACGTTCTGTTGTGCTTGATTTATATTTTTAAAAGCCGTTTTCAAAATAAAAATCGGACCACCTCTGCGGCAAGCAGACATTTTACAATTAACGCATGAAATAAATTAAAGTGTCAATAGCGCGGAAACGTATTATCTTAAAGTGTTCTTTTTTTTATACATTTGAAGAGCATAAAGTCGGTTACTTTTCCACCAAAGCTCAACGTGAAAAGTTAAAAATTAACTGAGATATTAATTTGTTTAACAAAAGCTCAATTTCCCGATTTTTTCGAATTTTCTCCGCTTCTAATTATCCAATTAGATCGAACGGCTGCTCATTTTGTTCGCAATTCAATTTTCTACAACTTTTCAATGAATATCATTAATATTGGATAATTAACTTTAATGTTATAAGCAAAAAACTAAAAAAAGTGCGATTTCTTGGTCTTGAATGTTAATAACAAATTTATAAATCATATTTCGTTGTCCAAAACATGACACAACTACTCTATGACCAACCTCTCTTCTGATGGCGCAGTCCGTTTTCTGAAATAAATAATGTCATAACAAATTCCCTGTTGCTTGGTCTATTATTATAGCGGTACTCAAGCTTCTTTATGCCCCTTAAAAGTAATTTTTATCAAACCCCTCAAAATACTCATTTGTCGCAGCAATGATCTCTTCGTTCGATGAAAATCTTTTATCTCAAAGCCAAGTTTTCATTTTAGGAAACAAAAAATAATCGGAAGGAGCCAAATCGTCGTGGTGGAAAAGCACTTTTTTTCGCTAGATGGGGCTACTTTTCCTTCAGTATGGCATCAAATCGATCAAATAATGAGGTATAATACTCTCATGTAATAGTTTTTCCCTTCTGTAAACAATCGATTAATATTATACCATGTGAGTCCCAAAAAATTGTGGCCATGACCTTACCGGCTGATGGAACCGTCTTCGCTTTTTCGGCGCAGGTTCGCCTGGTCCAGTCCACATTTTCGGCTGATTATTTGTTTCTGGAATATAATAATGAATGTCCCAGTGCAAGACGCTTGTGTGCGTTGGTTTAAACGATTCAAAAGTGATAATTTCGATTTGAAAGACAAAAAACGCCCAGTTCACTCGAAAAAATTTGAAGATGACGAATTGTAAGCATTGTTGAACGAAGATGATATGCAAACTCAACAACAAATGATCGAAAGGTTAAATGTTGGTCGAAGAACCATTTATGATCGTCTGCATGCTATGGGAAAGATCTAGGAGGCAGGAAAATGGGTACCACATAAGCTACAATAAACGACAACGCCCCATCCGACGGAGTAAAAGCGGTCAGATTAAACGTGTTTTTTTAAAGAAAAAATTGAGAATTATTAACCTTTTAGCTGCGGGGAAATTTTAGTACAAATCGACCTCTTATAAAATGCAAAATTTATACATAAAATTTGTTTCAGTTGTCATGAAGGTTTGAGAGGGTATTTCTATGCAATTTCACGCGCTGAATATGAAAAAAATAGTAGAAAAATTCCAACAGACACCCTTAACCTTGAAAATCTCCAATTCAAGGTCCAATTTTATTTCTAATATAAGCCAAGTTTTTAGAAGGTTTTCGTATGTAGTTTGATGCACTGAATACGTAAAAAATAGTTAAACAAATTCCCGCAGACAACCTTGACCTTGAAAATCTCTATTTCAAGGTCAAAGATGCTTTGAGGATTTCTTTTAGCTGTTTTTCCTATTTTTAGTGCATTAATGACGCTGGAAAGCCATCTCCAACTTTCGCTTATGCAAAAAATGAAATGTGTCATTGACTGTAGATTTTCAAGGTCAAGGATACCTCAGTGATTTTTTTCAGTATTTTTTCGTATTCAGTCCATCAAATTACGTAGGAAAACACTCAGAAATCCTCGCTTCTGCTAGAAATTAAATTTTACCTTGAAATGCCGATTTTCAAGGCCAACAATGTTTCGAGGAATTTCAAAACTATTTTTTACCTATTCAAAACATCAAATTTGGCCTAAAAACATTAAATATTTTGTGCCTCTTGAGTGGCCGATATATCGACCACCCCCGCAGCTAAAAGGTTAACCGTCCGACCTGATATACATATTATAAAAATATGATTTAATTCTAAAACGAAAACAGTGAAATTTTCATCGGACCAGCGAATCACTATTTTGTTGTAATCTTAGTAGCATCGACTGTAGCAAAATTACCGACATAAACAATTGATTGATCTTAATTCAGTTCTCGTTTAACACCGCTAGGTGTCGACTGTATGAATCACTACCTGCAAGTGAACAAGTACACCATAGACGTTATATAGATGCTTCAAAATTCATTTTATTTTGCAAATGCTTTTTTTTATGTATATGTTGATTATTTTAATATGGGTTATAAAAGGTCACAAAGAGAATAGAATTGAAGTTGGTGCACTGTGCGGTAAAAAACCCGTGGAAGAAATCCTTGTTAATTTTCCATGACAGAAATACGAAAATCTTATTAAAAATTTGATTAATGAAGACTTTCAAACTTCTGATCCAAGATTTCCTCTTGGCATTTGTGGAACTTGCCGTCAAACTCTTTTTAAACACTATGTTGGAAATTTGAAAAGACCAATGCTAGTTATGCCAAATTATTTGGATCTAAATTTGCCAATAGAAACTAAAGCAAATAATGGCGATTTTGATTGTTTTGTATGTTTGATAAGCTCTTTATTGTTGGCAAATCTTTGACCACTGAGCTATTTTTTCAAGATTGGAAAGAAAAAGTAACCTGAGGGGGCTGAATCTGGCGAATAGGGTGCGTGAGAAAGCAATTTGAACTTCAACTTATCTATTTTGGCCATCGCGATAAGTGATGTTTGAACTAATACATTGTCTTGATGAAACAACACTTTCTTTTTCGCCAAATGCGGCCATTTTTTCTTGATGCTATCATTCAAACGCTGGAATAAGTTCGCATAATATTCACCGTTAATTGTTTTTACCACGTGCATCACAAAAAACTGATACCATGACCTTGCTAGCAGATGGAGTCTTCGTCTTCTTTGGAGCCGATTCTCTCCTTTCAGTCCATTGTTTTCACTGCTCTTTCGTCTCAGGTGTAAAGTGATGGACCCATGTTTCATCCATGGTTATGAATTGATGTAAAAAATTGTCTTTATTGATGTGAAACATCGTCAAACACTGGATTGGAACATCCTCAAGACACTGTTTTTGTTCCAGTGTGAGCAAACGAAGGACCCATCTTGAGGATTTTCTTCACTATTTCTGTCACGATCACCTCATTTGGTCAACCACTGCGATGTTCGTTTTGACAGCTCGTACAAACTCGTTTTAACTCCACCACTCCAAACTTTATTGTTCTAAACGAAGGAGCAGACGCCTCAGAGTAGAATCTGGCTCGGTTTTGTTATTGGTTGCACTGAGACCTTGCAAATGAAAGTATTGTATTGTAACTGAGCTACGCAGGAGTCTGACATCTCCTTCTCCACAGGAAGACCTCTTTATATAATTTAAAATTCTTTAAAAATTGGAATTCAATTTGGATTTATTTGCGATATAAGAGTTTGAAATTGTCTACGAGGACACCTGTCAGCAACGTATCCTATCGATACGGGACTAGTGATTCTCCGATAATGTAGGAAGTTACAGAAATTTCAAACTTAAGTAATTAATTAAAATATTGCGTTTCATCGCTCAAAAAGGATTTAAAACTCATTGAATTACGCGCCTCTTCCAAATGATCAACATTGTAGTTCCCCCTACTCCAGCCGATGGCGCCATAATCTTTCAAAGTCTAGGCAGAAATAAAAATCAAAAAAATAGTGGCTCTGCCTTGCGGCTGTAAATAATTTCAAATTAATTAGTTGAGTTTGAAATTTTTGTCACTGCCTACATTATTGAAGGATCACTAAGAGTTTGAAATTGTCTACGAGGACACCTGTCGACAACGTGTTCTACCTGATACGCGACTATTGATCCTCCAATAATGTAGGCAGTGACAAAAATTTCAGACTCAACTAATTAATTTGAAATAATACTTTAACTTTTGACGTATGTTTTTTGCGATTAAAGATACTTTATTATGTAATACTAGCTGCAACGCTATTTTTTACAACTGCTAATGACTCTAAATTTAAAACCAAAATTTAAAGAATGCTCTATCAGGGTAGCAGAATGGTCAACTTCAAAAGGGCCTTCGTGGGGCTTACAGGGGTCGTATATTGACCCTACAGAGGGCCACTTTATTGGCCCTTTCTAGGGAGTCTACATGGGGCCTTCGAAGGCGAGCATGTCAAAACTATGTTTGCCTTCATAGTTCGCCATCGTGGGGCCAACATAATAAGGGGGCAAAATATGTGGGGCCCAGCGGGGCCCAACTCAAAATTTCCACACGGGTATGACCTGAATTCAATTTCGATAAAAATTACAGATGCACCTTTCTTCACTATTAGCACGTTAGAATAAACAATCACAACCCTGCTTAAAATGTCCGACAGGATAGGATAGAAACCGGATAATAAACCGAGTTAAAGACGTATATAATATCCGTAGTGTCTGCTTTTGCCAGGTTTATATCCATCATTCGAGACAAAAACAGTTAAAATATAAAGTATGGTTGCGAACTGAACCCGTTTGTATCTGACACTTATCCGGCAAAAGGGGCCGAAAATGTCTGAATGCTAAGTCTTATGGCGGAATGTACCTGACTTTGTCTGACATGCGCCTGTCATCTGAATGATTTCAAATTATTTAAAGGTGAAGAATCGCATTTCACCCGTTTCAATACGGCATTTGACCGTCGATTAGAACCACAATTTTCTTTTTCAAACACGCAAGGCGGTTTGTATCTGAACTCGTCTGGCACGTGTCCGCCATCTGAATGATTTCAAATTATTTAAAGGTGAATAATCGCATTTCACCCGTTTCAATACGGCATTTGACCGTCGAAGTCGGAATGTATCTGAATTTGTCTAGTAAAGGGTTTTCCAATAAGGACATAACAATTTCGTATCTTTATGTGAATGCACCCTTAAACTTTTTTAATGAACTGTCAATATCAAAACGTTAGTTAAAGTCAACATCTTTATCATGGTAAAGTTCACGAACCAGCGACGTTTAGAAATTATTAAAAATTACTACCGAAATTCTGAGTCGGTGGTCGCAACTGTAAGAGCGCTTACTCCAATTTTCGGCCGAAATAATTGTCCCACCCGACAGGCTGTGCGTGCTATAGTGGATGAATTCGAGACAAAATTTACACTATTGGACGTTCCGGTGCCAAAAAGACGTCGTATTGCTTGGAGCGAAGAAATTATCGCAGCCGTAAGTGCATCGATTCAAAATGAGCCAAATCCACGTCGTTCTCAAGAATTGGGCATCGCTCAAACGACACTGTGGCGTATTATGCGAAAAGATCTTGGCCTACATGCTTCCAAGATTGAATTGACTCCAGAACTAAAGCCACTTGATCATTTGAAGCGCCGAAACTTCTCCAATTGGACTCTGGAAAAGCTTGAAGAAAATGAAGTATTTCATCGAAAAATTATCTTCAGCGATAAAGCTCATTTCTGGCTCAATGGCTTCGTTAAGGTAGTACTGTCGGTACTTTTTCTCATTTGCTTCACGTAGTATCTAAATTTGTCAACGTCGCATAAGCTTTCACTTATTCTGCGACGTTGCCACATCTATTTAATCGCCGTCGGGTACTAGAAAAATTATATTTTTGCTTACTAAATTGAATTTTGCTACGCTTACACGTATCCAATTGACATGTTTTAACTTGCAAAATGATGCTTATATTATCAATCAATGTACCAGTCATTTCTATTAAAATCTGTACAGTAGTTATGGTAGGATTTGTAAATAAACTCGGTTTCCCATAAGGTTAGGCGTTAATCGTATCAAAATGCAATTACTAATTACTCCCCTCCAGTGTACCCTAGGTCCTCAAAAATTTAACTGAGTCATTTCTGGCTTAATGTTCACCAGTGATTTCAATATTATCAATATCTGAACGGTATTTCCATTTACACTGTGGGGGCACGTGTTACATGAATGCTCATTCTACATCTGAGTAGAAGGGTAAGAAATCGCGGAAATGTTCCCTGAAAAAAGCGATAGTTAAAATTTATTAGTTTCACCTCGAGGCGGTTTTTTATATTCTGTACTTTTCTCGCAATTTTCTCTTGATTGAAGTCGTCAACCCTTTGTTTTTATAATACTAATAGATTATGGGGACTTGTGATTTTGTTCCGGAGTTTCGCCGATTTTGATAAGGAATCCCATAAGATTACGCGTTAAACTGACATTTTTTCGGTAGCGATTTTTTCGGCAATGTCATCGTCAACCACGGTATTTCTTTTTTCCAAATGAATCTAGCATATTTTATTAAGATAATCTTCAAGTTTCAGAGCAATCTGTAATTTTTGAAAATGACCGTCATGTTACCGTCAATGGAGGGCGCTATCGTACTATGTTGGTAGATTATTTGTGGTCAGAATTGGATGAACTTGACATCAACGATATGTGGTTTCAACAAGATGGTGCCACTAGCCACACAGCACGCGTCACAATCGATTTATTGAAAGGCAAATTCGGTGAACGTGTTATCTCGAGAAATGGTCCGGTCGAATGGCCGCCTCGTGCATGCGATCTAACGCCATTGGATTTCTTTTTATGGGGCCATATCAAGTCACTGGTTTATGTCAACAAGCCAGCAACTTTGGACGACCTCAAAGACAACATCCAACGCGAAATTGCCAACGTTCCGGTCGAAACGTGTGCCAGAGTGGTGGAAAATTGGGTCCAAAGAATCGACCGCTGTAAACGGGCTCTGGTGGTCATATGACCGATATCGAATTTCATTCATAAAATGTAATGCTTGCACTACACCCACGATAAATTTGAACTCAATATCTCAAATATTTCTGTGTTTTATTCATAGATAAAATTGTTATTTCCCTATTGGAAAACCTTTATATATCCGCTATCTGAAATATTATTTTAAAGATAAAGAATTGAAGTCTTGATCAGTTTATACTACGCATTGATCCTTGATTCAGAACTATCATTTCTTTTTTACTTTGAAAGCAGAATGTATCCAGACGAAATTGTAAATATATATATATATATATGCATACAATAATCTCAAGCGAAATATTCTTAAATAAATGAATAGGTTGGATGAATATCAGTAAATAAATAGGCAGCAATTGAACTCATGTATTTATTTTTTGTACACAATTTTACTGTATTTCAATTGTGTTTGGTAACCTGGCGATATAAGTAATATTGTAAAGACGCATTTTGACACATTTTTCAATGAGAAACAAAATCGGTAAAATGTCATTTCTTAAACGTTTATTCACTTTAAAGGGTAACACCACTGTAGAATTTTCAAAAAATCATTTTTTATTTTATTGGCTTAAAAGATGCTTTAAACCTTCTAAAATATGAGGCAAAAAGTCAAATCCCTGAAAAAAGTCTGTTCCATGGAATTCCGAGCTCCTCTCCTAGCGCCTCAAATGACTCGAAACGGCATTTTGAAACTTCAAACGCGTTTTTCTCGAAATATTATTTTTTAAAACGGCACGCACCATAACTCTAACAATTTTCAATATTTTTAATCGGGTTTTTTCCTACATCTTTATAATAACATTTCAAAGAGAAACACGTAGGGAATTTTCGATAAATTAATTTAAACAATTGTCATAAACAATTAAGTGCCGTTTTTTTTATTTCAAATGCTTGCCAATTACACAAAACTCAATATTTTTTAAATTCCCTACGTGTTTCTCTAGTTATTCTCATGTAGGTTAAGAAATTTTTTATTATTTTGTTCCAGATTAAATTTTGCACCCTGCGTGCTGCGTGCCGCGGAGCTCCTCCAAGGAAACACACATTACGGAAATGTCTCCAGTGCTGCCATTTTGTAACATTTTTTATTGAAAATTTGTAATTTTTTACTTCAATATATAAATAATATCTTCCAAATTCATTATAATTGCATTCCCCTTCCTTCCAACAAAAAAAAATTCTTGAAAAAACGTGTTTTTTTGGCGTTTACAGTGGTGTTACCCCTTAATAATATATTTACATTCCATGTCTTCAATGGGAAATGTAACTGACAATGGATTGTCTTCAGAGTAAGTTAGAATAATTTTTTGTACTTTCAACCGAACAATTCCGGCATGAGCAATTTCATCACAGAGAAGTAAAGACAATACTTAGATAAATTTTCCGTTTTGTAAAACAAAGATAGTATCATTTGATTTTTTAGCGGGTTCGTAAAATACAGAGCTGATTACCATATTTCTCGCAATACATCGTTGGAATTTAAGAACTTTATTTCCAGCCTGCGAAAATTTGTCGTAATTCGGGTCGCGGGTTCCCTAGACTATTAGAACATCACCAGATGCGCTACCAGAAAACGTCATTACTTAATTTCTTGAAAAAAGTGATTTACAATAATCTATGCAAACGGACGCTTCGGAAGCCTCTTCTACAATGTACTGAAAAACATTAGTTTGCAAAGTCTTTTTAGCCATTTGTTGATACACGCTTTTTGGGCTGTGAACACACTGCTTTAAACAGTAGATTCCATTTTCGAAGGGAAAAGTAGATGTTGCCCACGCTGGACCACAGTATGATATTCCAGTAGCCGCGTGCTTCAAAGTATGGAAATTAAAAGTCATATATTTTTCTCCGTGCAACATTTCAAAAATTCCAACAAATTAAAACAAATCGTGCTCAACTTTCTGTAACTTCTGTTCAGTTATACTTGTTTGAAGCAGTGTGTACATACTATTGACAAAGAGAGCAAAATGTTGTAAGGCATAATCATTCATGTTTTGTTTCAATTAGTCAAAAGAAATCCTTCAAAAAATTACTGCAAAAATATATTTATTTAAATATATTATATTTAAACATTCGTAGACTGATCTTTTGTTCACCATCAATTTATCGCGGATGAAAATAAATAATAAAACAATATTATTTATATATAGGCATTTAGTTAACGTATAAACTATATATACGTTCACGTGCAGTACACTTCTCTACATTTATTGATACACAAGAGACAAAACAAATCATGGTTCAACAACAGCTGACGAACAAGACGATTTTGAACATTCGGCTTTCCAGGGGTGACTCATTATAAAATTTTGATTATATATAAAGATTTTCAATTGTATAAATATTTAAAATTAATTAGTTGAGTTTGAAATTTCTGACACTGCCTACATTATCAGAGAATCACTAGTCGCGTATCAGATAGGATACGTTGCCGACGGGTGTCTTCGTAGAGAATTTCAAACTCTTATATCGCACAGAGAAAAATAGCATCTGGTCATAATGACTAGGAATAATGTAGTTGGAAATAAAAAAGTGACTGTAACGAGGGAGACTTGTTGTCGCTACTTGACCCATGGCTACAGTAACATGATTTGTAGTCATGGTAGCCATATTCTGAATACCTGGTCGTGGCGACTAGTTAACATCGTTGAAATTGTCCTTAACTCTTAAACCTAGCTATGTGAACTTGAAACATTGAGTTGTCATAGCTAGAATAACGTAGTCGCTATAACCAGTGGAGCAAACTTCACACTCGTTGAATTCGCTGTGTATTGTTCCGAGTAATGCATATTATTTTTCATAGCAACTGATAGCAACTCTTTTGAGAATTTGATTTGAAGTGTCGAGCGGCTCGAAACTGTGATTTTAAATCCTACTACTTTTAAAGTTTCAACCCGCTCTACAGATGCCGACAAACAGATTTCCAAAAGAGGTGCTATGAAAAATACAATGTTCCACGTAGTGATTTCATGCATTTGATTTTAGGAATTTGATTTAATATAACTTTATAGTTGACACTTACATATAGTGACTGTGACAACATTACATAGTCGCTGTGACTACATTATTTAGTCACTGCGACCACTTTTAGTTCCTACATTGACGGGTCAACCATTGCTTGAATTCAGCCACAAAAAGTAGTTAAGGACATTTTCAACTACATATATCACGTCACTATGCCCAGGATTTTTTCTCAGTGCGCAAATAAATGCAAATTAAATTCAAATTTAAAGAATTTGAAATCTTTCTGTGGAAAAAAAGACGCTTTCGACTGCACTGGGATACGAGCCCAGGTCTTTCGATTGCCTCTCCTGTGGAGAAGGAGATGTCGGACGCCTGTGTAGCTCAGTGGTTAGAGCAGTCGACCGGCAATCGAAAGACCTGGGCTCGTATCCCAGCGCAGTCAAAATCGTCTTTTTTTCCACAGAAAGATTACTAATTCTTAAATTTAAATTTAAATTTGTATAAATATTTGTGCGCTATTAACCCTTTAAGGGCCAACATGGCATAAACGATACACCAGTCATTGAGGCCGTGTAACTTATGCTATTCGCGACTGAAAAAATTGAGAGGAACATATTTTTGAAGTTCAAGATGTGCCCTTTCCGATGGTAGATACAAAATTGATCTAAAAAATTATTAATTATAAAAAATTCAGTTTAAAAAAAAAAAGCACGATTGTTTCGATCTTTTTTTTTTTTGAAAGCGAGTTTTGAAAGGTTTCCCGGTCTGTCATCGACCTGGAACATTCTTAACGGGTGGAATGAATGTCTGAACTTTAAGGTGTGGTTCAGAGATTAATTTTTCACTTTTGTCTTTACAAAATGGCGCCCAAATTACAAAATTTTCACGAATAAATTCAGGATTTTTTTTGTCAGAAAATATAAACAAACCGAGAAAATTACCAAGAATGAAAAGTACTTAGAATCACTCAAAAAATACGTCTGAATTTTTTCAAAACGTTTCGAGCAACTTTTCAATTTTGCAAATAGCATCATTTTTGCAAAATAAAAAAATAGATCAAATCAACCCGAAAAAATTTGTATATATTCTTTGACGAATTTTAAGAACTTTTTATTCTTGGTAATTTTCGCTATAAGTCTATTGCTTTCAAGAAAAAAATTCTCAATACTGCGGTACTTTCGAGGTTATTGAGAATTTTTTTTCTAAGTTACACGGCCTCAAAGACCGGTGTATCGTTTATGCTATTTTGGCCCTTAAAGGGTTAAATCATGCATAGGGGAGAGTCGGGTAGTATCGGCCACTTAAGCTTTTTAGATAATAACTTGGCTTATAGGGATCAAAATTGAAATTTAGAAGGTTAGTTATAATGTCAATGCTTCTACCAACAACCTATAAAGAGACATATAAAAAATAAACATATTTTGGAAAAAAACAAAGCGATTGAAGTGAGATTTAAAATAGGTTACTAAAAAATAGTGTCGGGTAGCCCCGGCCATCGAAAAAACCAAAATATTTCACTGAGAAAGAAATGCTATTGAATCAAAAGCATGTACATATACTATTAATTCATAAAAATATACTACAAGAACCAATAAATATGTTACTGATTCTATAGCATATTGATCTGAATCCATGATATACATGCTTTTAATTCAACAGCATTTTTTTCTCAGTGCAGTATTCTTGCGCATCCATAAAGCACACTTTTCCGAATATGCTTGTTTAAAAGGTTTCATGAATTTCCGATCAAGAGGTTGCAATTATTTGTTACTCGTGTGTGGGGGTAAATTTAGAAACTTAGCAGAAAAATGTGGCCAGGGCTACCCGACACGAAATGGCCAGGGCTATCCGACTCTGACAAGTTTCAATAAAACTGCTGTAAATAAAAAAATACGCAAAAATATTAAACAAAAATTACAGGTCACATAGTTAGAAAGTGAATTTATATATCCCAATCAGAACCAATCTGATATTTTTTTAGCTTTAGAAACATTTGATAATAAAGATGGTACATATTTCTCAAAATGCACCTGTTTTCTAGAGATGAAATATTTAGACCGGATTTTCTTTTAAGCTGATGAAAGATATGGGTCCATATCTTTAAAATTACACTTTGGCACAATTCTAAAAGAGAAAAATGTTAATTTATTTTCGCAGAGTACAGTTTATTCAATGTCATGAGTGGCCGGGGCTACCCGACTCTCCCCTATATACTTGTCATTTATATGAAAACTTTATAGTTACTTGTTTATAATTTAGAGTTCAATATTCGGTTCGAATATATTAACTTAATTATTTTCAATGTTATCAGAAAAATATATTTCAAAATTCACTTTAAAAAAATAAACGGCCCTGAGGCAATTCGTATTCTTTGAGAATCAAGTATTTCTTTAACAACTTTTTACAATTTTAAAAAGTTTCAAAACACGATATGCTACATTAATCAATGATACTGTAATTTTAATTCTATTACTCACATAAATGGTACCTTAAGGTAGTTCATCCACGAAAATTAGACATCAGGTAAAAATAGATAATTTTCCTTTCAATAATAGCAATATTATTATTGAAGGGGTAATTTGGAAGAAAAGAGATTAATTTCCAAGAAAAAAATTTAAAACATTAAAAAAATAATGCATTCAACAAATATTATTTTTACCCGAACTATTTTTCTTATCGCTTCATACCAAGTTTTAAAAAATGGTGTGACTAATAAATCACGGGTCATTTTTTCAGGAAATAAATTCTCTACTACTTAACCGTTTCCATTTTTTTAGATGAATAAATTATTAGCAAATCCAGCAATTTGTTTATAAAAATTTTGTTTTGGAAAATTGATTTTTAATGGTTTCAGCCATAAAAGAATTTATTTCCTAAAAAAATGTTCCGTGATTTTGGTAAGAATTAGTATCTCTTGCTACTTTTGTGAAGTACCGCAAGCGGTAGCAAAAACTGAAGAAGTAGATACTGTAATCACTTTTATTACTGTGAATCCTTTTCATATAAAGTATATTTGTCTCACTAAATGAGTTTGGAACATAATCACATTAATAAATTCTATTTTTGTGAAAATAAATATTTCTCATTTTGACCAGGGCTGCCACTCGGTAACTTAACTCATTTTTGGTCACTTTTAATTTCGAAATCTCTTCTTCTTCACTCTTTTCAAGAACTTTGTCACTTTTTTCCTTCTTAATTGGTTTTTTGGAATAATCTTTCAATTATTTAAATTCATTTTCAACAAAATTTTATAAATTTCAATAAAATAAATCAATTTTCAATAAAATTATCAAATTTTCAATTGAGGTAAATTGTTGAAAATTAATTCATTTAGTTGGAAATTTATTATTTTTTTGAGAATTCAACCATTTTTCGGAAAATATAAAATTTCTTGGAACATCCATGAATTTTGTTGAAAAGTATGTAATTTTGAAATAAATTCATTAATTTTTATGAAAAATATAATATTTTTTGGACAATTATTATTTTGTTGAAAATTCATCAACTTTGTTAAATAAAATTCAGGGAATACTAAGGAATAGGCAAATATGTTTTTCTCAAAAAATTACTTTATCACATTTTGCCCTTACAAGATATTGTTGAGAATGCTCATATTCCCATTTCATTTCATCCGAAAGATTGCATATGTAAGTTGAAAACTGTAGAATATAAATTATTATTGATTTCATTACAGTCATTTTTATGATATAGGTTGTTTCGAGAAACCCAATTGACAACGAAAATAAAGTAGAGCTTATTTGCGAAAAGTTACAGGAAAAAATTCGAAATAAAAAAATGTGCCAAAGAAGAAAGATTTTCCGAAGTTGGGTGAAAACCAATCATCATTGGAAACGAGTTGTTGGTGAAGCAAATTGGCAGTTCTAACGGTGCCCAACAAAAACAAAACCAACAGGCGAAGAAAATAGATTTGGTTGATGGAAGTGTCAAATTTAAAACTATTGAAAAAGAAACCAAGAAATCTAACGTTCTGCTTTCTATGGACATATGAAAGAAATTGTACAACTCAAAACATGCAGAAAATTCCGTTTTACAGGCTCATTTAACTATAATTAACAATCTAGTGGTCCATTTGCAGTTGGAGAGCCCTCATTTTTCAATTTCACACATCTTTTTCTGTGAAGATATACCTATGAAACGCAAAAATATTGAAATGAACTAAAATGTAATTGCAGATCGATTTGAAAGAGTTGAATCCTTCGTCGATAAAGAGAAAATCTTCAAAAGACTTGGAAGAGAGCCCTGCGCAAAAAAACCCAAAGATTGTCAATAAACCTAAATCATTTCAGAAAAAGGATCATCATTCAATAATTAATTATAAAGACGATGATGAGGTATACTGCCCTATAGTGCTTTTCTACTTTTACTCTTATCTACTTCATCATTAACTTGATATTTTTTAAAAATATTTATATTTTTCATTGAATTTCAAAACGTTTCATGCACATTTTATTCTTTAAATATTTCAACAGGAATCAAATCAAACAAAGCTACAATCAGCTGAAAAAGAAATCATTCGACTGAAACGTCAGCTTATAGATGCTAAGGAAGAGAACAGATCATTGAGAGCAATGAATTCGCAGTTACGAATAAAAGTTCTAGATAATTTTGAACGAGTGCAAGGTACTCGTACATCGTTATCATCGGCAACAAACCCTAATTGTTTTTCAGCATGTTTTATATAATTATCAATCATAAAAATTTGGATAAAAATACTTTTGAAAGCTGACCTTAAGCATTTTCATTGTTTGAAATATTCAGATTATTAAAATGGAAATATTATTTTAAAACACTATAAACATATCATTATTTAAAACATTGAAGAAATGGTCTAACTTAAAATGTAATGCATAAAAAAAATTTCTTCAAAATCTTCTTTGGCTTCCGTCAAAAATGTCACAGAAGCGTCAGAAACGAATCTTCGTCAACGAATCGCAAGTGGTGAGGATTTGGAAGTGGGTACTAAAGACCGAGTATCCAAAACGTTATTTAATAATCATTGAGGGGAACATGTGTTACCAGCAAGCCCTTGGGAAAGTCAATTAATTAATACTTTCCCAGAAATGAAAGATGTTACTCAATACATATTCTAAGAGAGAAATGTTCTTATTACTGGAAAAAAATTGAAAATATAAAAAACGTTTCGAAATAACAATTACTGTTTCAATTTTTTCAATTGTTTTTTCAGTGAAATAAACATTTCTCTCTTAGAATATGTGCTAAGTTATATGCGTTATACCGCTCCCACAACTTATGTATATTCTACAGTAAGTGCCATAGTATCGATGGCTGCATAGTGATATAATAGTCATATAAAACTCTGCTTATTTATTTACCAAACCTTAACAGGTTATGGGCCCGCGCTCGCCTTACACTGCGCAAATTAGTGTAAAATAAACTTTAGTGAACTGTTAAAGTGATAAAACAAGTGAGAATGTGAATCTCGGTGGGAGCGAGATTCAGCGTGCACAAAGGAAAAATCACACGTGTTGCTGGAGTGAGAATTGAAATCAATTGCACCACTCTAACTACATCTCACTTTCATCACTTCGATTTTCTCTTCAGAAAAACTGTTATCATGGCTAATTTGAATGAAGAGAAACTTAAAGGTAAATATGCAATGTGATGCAATAGTGCAAAACTATGAAGTGACTATATATATATATATCTCTCTCTTTCGTAAATGCTTGCAAAAATAAGAAAAGTATTTCTAATACTTCAAAATAACTATTGAAGATAGTTTAACAATGAAAATTTCAAAGCTGGCGGTTAGCGGCAAATTGAAATCGATCACGTGAACATGGTGCTGTGCGTGTTGAGACCTGTATCTCGGAAATATGAGCAAGCTTAAGAGAAAGGAAAAACAAGAATGAAAAATAGGAAGGTAGGAAAGAAAGAGAGAGAAGAGAGAAAAGGCATGAGGCATATCGGTAGACACAATTCGAGCAGAGTATTTCGCTTGCTTTACACTTATACATGCGAGGAGAGGAAGTAAGCCGGCGAAGCTGCGTGCGCAAGCTTATCGGCAGGTATGAGCCTGGCCATGTAAAACTTGGCACCATGAATGCTTGCGTCGTTCTTTGCTCTCTCAAGCATTTCGTATGAATGCAGATCGACATAATCGATGCAATTATTAAAAACAAATATAAAAAATATTTTGAATTTTAGCTGTATATAGTATACTCTATAGTGTACGTATATATAAGCAATGTTTCATAATGGTTGAAACACATGGTCAATCAATGCGTGTTTAAATGTGCATATGCGTTCTTGTATATGAATGCAAATATGAATATGGAAATTATTGATTTGATTGAGCAAATTCATAAAAATAATTTTGATTTAAAATGAAAGATCAAATCAAATAAAATTATTTGAATTTGTTACTAATTGCAAATGATGTTCCTATACAGAGTATGGTGCAATACTCAGAGAGCTTGTGAAGGAAGTGCTTGCCGACAATGGAATGGAAGCACAATCAGGAACGATCAAAATGACAGAGCACGAATGTGGCTTGTTGTGGGTGATGAATTTCTTAGCATGGGTAAGGACATAACACAACTTATTTATAATCTTATTTGTGTCTAGAGATAACTGGTTGGCAGTAAGTGTGTACAATGCAACCAGCACGAGCTTTTAAAATATGGATACATTAATAAATTAAGCTTGTCTAAACCTCATGCTACCTTGCTGGGTTAGTTGTCCACACTACTGTAACTGTGCACAAATGTGAAAAGCTGACTAGGGAGTGGCTAATTCACATGCGCTGGTGTCTCCGTAGTGAGTGAGCCATCCTTAGCTCAAAGTGATTTACGCTGGTGTCCAGTAATTTTACCTTAGAGCTAGTCCAATCACCAAGTATTTCTATATCAGTGATGTGCAAAATAATTCGATTCGACTCTAGTCGGATTTTCGACATGATCGAATGTCGGATTTTCGACAACCGACTATTGAAATGTAAATAAATACAGTAATACTTTTTATATTTAAAGCAAAATTTGAGGTTATGAAAAACAAAAAGCACTAGAATTCCACAAATAGAAATTTTAAATCCTGCATTATTTTTCTTAAAACGTATAAATTCGACATTCAATCTAGTTGAAGCTCGGAGTCGAATGTCGGAAAGCGACTCACGCTTGAGTCGAAAATCCGACATTCGACTCAGCGCTTGCTTGAATCAAATTTAATTCGACTCATTTCTCAAATTCTCAATTAAAATCAGTCAGAAGATAACAACTGTTAAGGCATCAACATGCTCCACGACACCTGATCGCAGTCAGGAACAAATGTCGACTGAGACTGCTTTGACAAGAATAAGTTAACAAGTATGTGATCCGTTGACACAGCAAAATGACGATTCAGCTACACAGCATGAAGCTGGAAATAGCGCTCAACATTTCAACGTTATTCCAGATAAAATTTGGCAAAATAGCATGTCAAACACTAAGAGAGAATACAGATTAACAATAAAAACTGATTTTGAAATGTTTTTCGATTATTTGAGTTCAGAACTCAGACTGATGGATTTATTGTACGTAATAGATGACGTACGTAAAAGAAATGATACATTCAAGAAAATGCATCAGTATAAAGTGAGAGATATTATTATGAATCATATAGATACTGAGAATTATCGAAATATCTCAAAGGATGAATGTTCTAAGAAAATACTTGCAAAACTCAAGAAAATGAAAAGTGCAGAAAGCAATGTTACATCTGACACTATTAGAAAATCGCTGTTTACAATCCAATTCATGCCTCATAAAGAAAAGGCATTGGAATTTTGTAAGAGATTCGACGATCTTGTTCCTGAATTTGAAGTTTTGCCAGACACTCCTACACTATCGAGTGATGAGCAAAGAGACGCATTTTACAATGCTATTATTCAATCTCTTCCATCTGTGAAGCAACTTGATTTCTTACATAGAAAGGAAACAGGTCAGCGATTGAGTTTTGAAGAATTGAAGGAGTTCATCATGCAGGATGAAGCTGAAAGGCAAGGTGGTGCTAATTAAACAGGCACGCAACCTGCAGCGATGTTAGCTACTAGAAAACCCAGGTTTGCCGTAATTTGCCGAAATTGTCTAGCGAAGGGTCATTCGAAGAATGATTGTCCGAATCCTAGACACGTCAGATGTCGCACCTGTTTGAATCTTGGACATATAGCTAAAGATTGTCCAACTGAAGTGGTAAATGATCAGCGACCTAATGGCTCAGGTGATTTTAATCGAGGAGGCCGTGGAAAAAGAGGACGGTTTGGCAAAAACAGAGATGGTGGAAGTACCAAACGTTTTAGGCCAAATCAGTCGCAAGGCAGAGGCGGTAATTCCTCGATTCCAACTCGTGGTGGTTATCAACGAGGTTGGCGTGGGAATAATCGTGGCTTTAGAGGCTTTCGAGGTAATCGTGGCACTCGTGGTGGTTACCAAGGCCAAGGTTACTCAGATTACCAAAACCAGCCGCAAAATCAAAGCCAGGTGGGCAATAATCTTGACACCAAACCTCAAAACACAGGTGAGATTAAAAAATTAAATGCTTATCTAGAAAAACCGAGTAATTGTGGGAGTCATGGCAAATGCGATTTAGGTATAATAGAAAAGTTTATCGTAGATTCTGAAGCCACAGAGCATCTGACAAATTCTAGTCTAATTTTCAAGGAATTAGATGGTTCGAAAATTAATAAAATAAAATGTGCCAACAACAGTCCTCATGCTGATCTTCAGGTATCAGGTGAAAGCACTGTTGAAATAAGCTTAGACGATGCTTCTATATATAAACTAAAAAATGTTGTCTGTGCAAAAGATTTGTCTGTCAATTTGTTATCTCTCAGAAAATTTGTAGATCAAGGATTAAGCATATTTATTTGAATAACAAAGTCATTAATATAATAGACCCAGTAACTAGACAAGTCTTTCTAAACTGCATTTATAACAAACCATTTTGGGAAATAGAACTAAAAGTATTGAAGCCAAATGACTGTTCTCAACCACAGTTTAGTGCAAATGGCATGACATTTGCTAATGTAGTTAACCAAGTAGAAACGTCGTCTCATAAGTACAATACTAGAAGTAAAGCCGTGACACACGAAAGTAAAGTAAACGACGACAAAGTTGACTATTTCGAAAATACAATCGACGGCGCTGTGACAAATGATAAAAAATCAGTAGAGAAAGCTTCGAACAAACCTGTCAAGCCTGATTATAAATCGAGGCCTGACTTTCTGACCTCATTTAGAGATAGAGAATTTCATGAAATCAATCAAATTCCTGAAGTTGAACTAACTGATAAGGAATATGAATTGTTGCAAGAGGCTAGAAACAATAAGTCGTATAAACGAGCTGTTCTCTGGTATGTGAGATTTGGTCACGGGTCCACAAACTATTTAAAGAAACTCCAACAAACACACAAAGAAACGCAAGGAATCAAAGGTTCCGAAGTTGATGAAGCAGTTCAGGACTGTGAAGTGTGTAATATTGCCAAGATTAAGAAAAAGCCATTCAAAAAGGTTAGAACTCGTGCTGGCAAACCGTTACAGGTAATCAATGCTGACATCATGGGCCCCATAAGCCCTGTAACATTTCCAATGGGATATAAATATATTAGTGCCTTTATTGACAACTACTCGAGACTAGCAATGGCTTATCCAATAAAATCAAAAACGGAGACAGGTCAATGTTTAGAGTTCTTTATCATAAGTTACAGAAATTTGCAAGGAGAAAATGATAAATTTTGCTACTTAGAGACTGATCAAGGCACCGAGTTTACTGAAAGTTACACTAGAATAGTACTAGACAAATTAGGTGCAGAGCTGAGGCTTGCATGCCCCGATACTCCATAACATAATGGAATTGCTGAAAGGTGTAATCAGACTCTTCAAGGCAAAATAAGAGCATACATGTACGACAGTAAGTTGCCTAGCAATATGTGGGACTTATCTGTGTATGCAGCTACTTATGCTTATAATAGAACACCTCATTTTGCAAATAATATGGAAGCTCCGCTAAAGGTGTTTGCACCTAATCATAGTTTTGACATGAAACAGATCAAAAGGTGTGGATGTCTAGCATATGTAACTGTTCAAAGAAAAGTTGGACCTAAATTCAAGTTCGTAGGAAGAAGAGTCATCTTCGTAGGATACACGCCCACTGGTTATTTATTCTTAATGCCAGAAGATGGAAAATTTTATGAGAATCGCAATGCAGACTTCAATGAGAAGTTGGTGTATGGAGAGAAATACAACAGTCAGAGTATCAAAGACTGGGTTAATGACAATGAGGCGATAGATAAACACAAATGGCTAGTTGAATTTGATGATGGAAAAGTTGAGGAAAGCTCAAAAACGGAGGGAGTAGTAGAGAAAAGAGGTCGAGGAAGGCCTAAGAAAATTTCTACTCAAACAGCTTCTGAATCTAAAACAAGCGCGAACCAGATTGGAAGTGTTGAAAGTATAGACTCAACATCTGTAACTCACACGTTAAGAGTAAAAGAAAGTGACAAAGAAAAAGCACTGCAAGAAAGTGACGAAAGATATTTTGTTCTATTGGCTCAGATTAACCAAGACCCGATAAACATCAAAGAGGTAATGAATAGCTCGGATCGAGATGAATGGCTTGCTGCTATCAAGAGTGAGTTTGAGTCAATGGAATCTAATCACGTGTGGGATCTAGTTGACAGGCCAACAGTAAGTTCTAATGGCACCAAACCAAATATATTTGATTCTCGATGGGTCTTTAAAAATAAAATGGATGAGAATGGCTTGAGAGTATTCAAAGCTCGTCTTGTGATTCGTGGTTTTAATAACACAAATGAATATGATTTGAGAGAAACGTACGCACCAGTTTCTCGATTACCACTGATTCGAGCCTTATTCTCAATTATAAACAAAATGAACTTAGATGTATACCAGTTGGATGTGAAAACGGCCTTCTTGAATGGAGAGCTCGAAGAAGAAATTTTTATGGAAATCCCCGATGGAATGTTTTTAAATAGCAATACAAAACCCGTGAATAAGATGTGCAGACTGAGAAGAGTTCTGTTCGGACTGCGCATCAGTCCAAAAAGGTGTAATGATAAATTCACTCAAGTAATACTTGAAGCTGGTTTAACGAGAAGTTCATTGGAACCATGTTTATTCATCTGGTTTGGTGATAAAGACGATGAAGGCAAGATACCAGTAGTTTATTTGCTTTTGTATGTTGATGATATTTTACTTGCTGGCAATAATAAGGCAAAGATGCAAGAAGTGAAAGATATCTTGAAGAAGGAGTTTGAAATGAAGGACTTGGGGGAACCTAAACAGTTCTTAGGAATGAGAATCACCAGGAATAGAGAAGAAAAGATCTTGCAAATTGATCAAGAGCAATTTATTAATAAAATTATAGAAAAATTCTGCAGTGTAGACAAGAAATATGCTCAGAGAACACTATGATGACTAAAAAGGCACGTAACAAGGAGAGAATTTCAAGAGAAGAAGAGCTTACGTCTAAAAATCCTTTGCCTGCTCATTATCCATACAGGGAGTGTATTGGTTCGTTATTCTATGTAGCCAATACAACTCAACCAGATATTTCATACTCTGTAAACCTTTTAAGTAGGCACCAGATAAGCCCTACAATGAACGAATGGGATATGCTGCAAAGGTTGATTAGGTATTTGATAGGTACAGCTGGCCTAAAGCTCAGCTTCAAAGGTAGCAAGTCTGACTTGATAGCTTATTCTGATGCAAGTATGAACGATTGTAACTATGCGTTGACTACTAGCGGTCTCGTTTTGCAATTATTTGGAGACAGTATTGCATGGAGGATTCACAGGTAAACATTCGTACCATGGTCTACGTGCGAAGCAGAATTTGTGGCAATGAGCGAAGCCGTACAAGCTTCTATGGCAATGTGTAACTCGCTCAAGCTGATGATTAAGAAAGATTGGTATCCTGTGCATCTGTGCTGCGACAATCAAGCTGCTATCAAATGTACAAAAAAGGAAGGCGGCAACAAACTTCGACATATACTAAGAAAACATGATAGTTATGTTAAACAATGCGTTCAAATGAAATTAGTAAAAGTAGAATACGTTCCTACCACAAGTCAAATAGCTAATATTTTCACAAAACCGCTGCCTTATGACTGTCACAACTACTTGACAAAAAATATACTGAACATTTCAATTCTGATTGTTTTAATCTCTCAGGTTAATTGATGTTTGCATCTGATCATTTTGTAGCTTATTAAACGGTATTGATGTGCCATAATGTGCCAAAGAGCAAATGTCTTATTTTAATTTTAAAGTCATTTTCTACCTCTCAGTTAGATAAAACGCATTTGAATATTGTTTCTTTTATATAGCATTGTCTAATGTAGTCACGTATTTTAAGGTATTGATATTGTACGCGATATAACGGGAGGGAGTGTCAAGTTATATGCGTTATACCGCTCCCACCACTTATGTATATTCTACAGTAAGTGCCATAGTATCGATGGATGTGTAGTGACATGTGTTATGGTCCTTCAGTGCGTCGCTCGCTACAATGTGAACTCTGCTTATTTATTTACCAAACCTTAACAATATGTAATGATTAACTTCTTTCATTTCTTTGAAATTGTTAATTAATCAACGTTCCCAAGGGCTTGCTGGCAGCACATATTCTCCCTTGAATAATTATTTTTAGTAAAATTTCAATGAATGATAGTAAAATTTAAATAATTAATGTTTACAGATTCATGCTGGACATGGAAAATGAATTGATAAAAATGTGTATGATAGGGAGAAAAACAGATTGAAGGTAAAACCAAAAAAAATTACTTCGAGCTATGACGAAGTTGATTTTCACTATCCCAGTTTTGAAGAGTTCGAGCGTCACAGGGACACTATCAAATATGGAGAAAAAGATAGATTCAGATACTAAGCCAAAACCGAAGCTAGATTCAATACTGCTTCAATGTGTTAAAAGTAATTTTGTTTCTATTTCATCTTGTGGAAATCATTTGAAGACATAAGAATGACAACTGGATAAGGACCAGATACGTAATTTTACAGGGTGAACAAAAAACGCTTTCTGCAATATTCTTTGGAATGTAAAATTTTGATAAAATTATAGAAGATTGTGCCTCTTAAGAGCTCTACATTACAGATGTGAAAAAATTGGAAATTTTTTTCTTTTTAGTGTGGGAAGGGGTAAAAATATGTTTCATATCCAGTTTTTCAACTCATAAGTTTTAAAACCACGTATTTTTCACAAAATCAAAAAAAAATCATTGGGGCTTTATAGGGTCTGTTAAATATGTTAAATATATATGGGTCATTCCATATCAGATTTACAATCAGAATTTTGATTCACCTGAAAATTTTTTTCCTCGTTCTAGAGAGGAAAAAAAATGACACGTATTTTTTTTTCAATATGATATGTAAATTTTTCAAGTTATTGATTTTTTTATTTTCAAAGTGCAAAAAATGTTTTTTTCAATACTGCTTCTAATATTCAACGAAGAGTATAGAATACATAAATGAAATATGCCATGGGATCTACTATTAAGTCTATGCTTCGATGAAAACTCAGAAACGGTATTTAGTACTTTCTATGCAACAATTAAGTAAACAAATGGAATTATCTCAAAAGGGACGTGTTTGAATTGAATCATTTTTTGTGTAATTTGTTCGGCATGTACACAGAACTTTGTGTCAAAATTTGGTAGTGGACCGTTTGATACTTTTCAAGAAAAAAATTTTTTTGTGTGACCGTGCGCTTGGAGCGCGCAACGCGAAGTATAGAGTCGAGCGCACTTAAACATTTGTAAGTGAGTCTACCATATTCCGATAAAGATTTTATGCATTTCCCACAAATAAAAGTCGGTAAATAATATAAAGCCTTTTGAGAAAGAAACACTGTTTAATTCGAAAGCAGTCATGTAATTTATTAACAATGCACTTTTACATCCAATACTTTCAAATAAATGAAAATTCAATTATTGTCAGTTTGTAATGTTTGTAATGGTGTCGTTATTTGATCATACACAGACCTTTGAAGAATAGCTTTTCGTGCTTGTCTTTCAGGAGTTTGAAGTCATGTTTGGGCCTTTTTTTAATGTACTTTGCAACATTTTAGCGAAAAAGTAAGATTGACGTTATTTTGTGCTTGATTTATATTATTAAAAGCCGTTTTCAAAATAAAAATCGGACCACCTCTGCGACAAGCAGACATTTTACAATTAACGGATTAAATAAATTAAAGTGTCAATAGCGCGAAAACGATTATCTCAAAGTGTCCGTTTTTTATGCATTTGAAGAGCATAAAGTCTGCTACTTTTCCTCCAAACCTCAGCCTAAAAAGTTAAAAATTAACTGAGATATTAATTTGTTTAACAAAAGCTAAATTTACCGGTTTTTCCTAATTTTCTCCGCTTCGAATTATCCAATCAGTTCAAGCGACAGCTCGTTTTGTTGGCAATTCAATTGTCTACAACTTATGAATTGATGCCGTCAAGATTGGATAATTACCTTTAATGTTATAAACAAAAAACTATAAAAAGTGCGATTTTTTGGTCTTAAATGTTGATAAAAAATTTATAAATCATATTTCATTGTCCAAAACATGACCCAATTACTCTATGACCAACCTTTCTTCTGATGGCGCAGTCCGTTTTCTGAAATAAATAATGTCATAAATCATTCATGATAAATGCCCTGTTGCTTGGACTATCAACTCTATACTTCGCGTTGCGCGCTCCAAGTGCACGGTCACACAAAAAAAATTTTTTCTTGATCTCCTAGCCGAAAGTACGATCTTCCTGGCCGCATTTCACTCCAGAAACAACGACTTTTGTGGCTCAGTAGTGCCGCTAAATTCATCGTATAATTCGTTTGTTTAATTTGTTTAATTCATCTGTATGTAACTTCAAATTATTAATAAAGAGTACGCTAATCTTTCAAGTTAATTTTAACGTTTAACAATTGCGTATCTAATGTAACTTCGTGCAATTGCACAAAAGACTAACTACTAAAAAAAGAAACAAAAAATTGATGTACACAATTTATTTTATATTAATAATGATATTCATAAAAGTAATAATAATTATTATAAGAAGATTAGTATTACTGGATGTGTGATGTTATAGTTACTGTTGATCAATATTAATATTGTTAATTAAAAGTATTGTACCTTTAAAGCCAATTTTCCATCAACATATCATTCTATTAATATTGTTATCGAAGAATAAATTTTCTCTGGTATTTGTTAATTTTTAAAAAAATTTTGATTTTCAATTTTTTTGTTACAGTTATTGTATGATTGAATTTTATTTTAAAGTTTCTAATGCCCGCCCCGACCAGCAAAAACCTCGGCTTCGCCTCGGTTTTGGGAGTACTTTCGGCTGGAGATCAAGAAAAATAGTATACAACCCACGGCCAGAATGTTTGATGCCCTGGCGTATGTGATATCAATGCCGAGGCATTTACATCACATACGCCAGGAAATCAAACTTTCTGGCTTAGGGTCGTAATATACTATTTCTCGAAAAGTATCAAACGGTCCAATACCAAATTTTGACACAAAGTTCTGTGTACTCAACGAACAAATTACACAAAAAATGATTCAATTCAGACACGTCCCTTTTGAGATAATTCCATTTGTTTACTGAATTGTTGCATAGAAAGTACTAAATACCGTTTCTGAGTTTTCATCGAAGCATGGACTTAATAGTAGATCCCATGGCATATTTCATTTATGTATTCTATACTCTTCGTTGAATATTAGAAGCAGTATTGAAAAAAACATTTTTTGCACTTTGAAAATAAAAAAATCAATAACTTGACAAATTTACATATCATATTGAAGAAAAAAATACGTGTCACTTTTTTTCCTCTCTAGAACGAGGAAAAAAATTTTCAGGTGAATCAAAATTTTTATTGTAAATCTGATATGAAATAACCCATATATTTCACGATATTCTATATCGTTCAAAATTCTCCTTAATGAAGTATAAGAGTTTATGACATTCATGAGAATTACAACTGAATAAGGACCGCAAATGACATTATTTCTTTTATACGTGATAAAACTTTTTATGAAAAATACATAAGTACGAGGTCATCATTTACAATGTTTCAGGCAGGTGAAAAAGTTTTATAGAAATGTTTTCCGTGTGGTCCAAACCAAATGGTCCTTATCCAGTTGTCATTCTCATAATTATAAAATTAATTTTTTTGTGTTAATGGAGAAATTATTATTGCAAATTTCTAATATTTATCGATAATACACTCAAAGAAATGTTATTGTGTTTCTACCTAACCGAGTTTGTTAGGGAATTCTATGCAAATTAGAAAGAAAATCTTCTTACTTCAGTTATATTATTTTGTGTGTTAATAAGTATGAATAAGAAAATAACAAATACTAGTTGAGCTAATGAGATGTCTTTAAATTAGCTATCAGCTCAGGAAACTTTCATAAATGTTCTTCTGATTGTATTATCCATCGACTGTTATGCTGATTTAGCAAAACAAAATGGTTTGTTTCAAAGATGTATATTGGTGTGTGTTCAAACGTTCAGAGCGATCGTATGTGACCATGCAAACATAACACATGTTGCCGGCATCGATTCAATTTATTTTTTTTAGATTCATAAATTTTATATAAGGTGTACAACTTTGCCGCTTACCGTGTGACAGTTTTAATCTGTCGATTTCGGCTGGCAATTACCGCTGCAGCCATCTATCGAAAAACGGCGAGAGCAAACTTGTACATTTAATAATAATTCATATATAGATCAATGAAATTAGTTATTTGATACAGTTTTAAAATCTTAAAATCAACCACTGATATAATAGTTTACTTATCCCTAACCTGTGAAACTACTACGCATCACTAGCAGACATTCGTCTGTTTGGAGTTGAGTTGATTTTCCAAAACAGAGTTTGGCTAAAGGAACCATAACCATGTTTCAACTGTTGCAGCCATATCAGTTTGGATGTGTGTATTGAAAATATATTACTGGTGCAGTAATATCTTTTCAACTATAACTGTTTTTATGAAACACCCATACTGTTTAGCTGTATCCGAGTCAGCTAAATACTTTTGCTAATATACCCAGAAAATTGTCTGTATTCACGATAAATTTCTTTCAGTGTAATGTCCTAAATTTTTTTAAACAATCAGAAACAGAATTTTGAAAAATTGGTCCTTATCCAGTTGTCATTCTCATGTCTTCATTTGTAACAAATTTCTCAAATTTATCATTTTTTTTTTTTGCAATTTTCATGACTCAAATTTATAAATTGTTATTTTACAAAGTAGTTGCAGCACATATGTGACCCGGCGGCAGAAAACGAGGCTAGGTCAACAAATATTTGTTTTTTATATATTTCAATTCTGTATTATAATGGCCGCATTGTAACAGTTTGAGCGGCTATTCCTGAAGGAAACACGCAATTTATTACACACTATAGGAAGTATATAGACATTTTCTATTTACTTAATGCACTGAGTTAAGTCTTTTAATCAAATGGATCGTTACTGTAGGCATGAAAAGTTACTGCTTTTCAAATAAGAGCATGAAGATAAAGCTGCAGGCTAGTCTTTTTAAGGCTGTTGGACTACAAGCATCAGAAATATGGAATTTAATAAAAAATAAGACGTTAACTACTGCATAGGCTTCTTTCCTCCTTTCTACTGTGAAAACAAGTTAAACTGACTGAATAATTAAATTAAATTTCCAATATTGTTTGTGTAATTTGGATATTTTTAAACTTGAGGTTAAATTTTATCACCCAGATTAACTTATTTTCCCAATAGAAAGGGAGAAAGTCTTATTTTTTATAAGAATATATATTTCTGAAGTTTTTTTTTATGATATTAGTCCAACAACCTTAAATAAAGTTTTGTTCATGTAATTCAATTTAAAAGTAGTTTTTTAGTAATTAAGCAAATAAGAAAGGGGTTTACTTGATAGAATTCTTAATCAAAATGCATTCATAGAAATTTGATTTAAAAAATGAAGCCGAAAAGTCTGGCCGCCAGCTTCAGCTACATAATGTGGGCAGTCTAAATGTGATAAACTTTTTTTTTGTAAAGAAGATATTGTCTAGACAATTTTTTTTTTCTTTCCATTTTGAATATTTATTGCTTGCAGACATAGCCCACTTTTGGAAGACGCAGACAGGAAAAGATGACGCAACTATATGGTCTATTCTGGAAAATATGGGGCCTTTAATGGGTAAACAAATTAGTGATCTCAATCGTACCAGAAAATCTACTACAAATAGTGCTTGGCCAGTGAAAAAAATGTAAAAAAAATGTCTTCAGACAATGATGATTCAGATGAGAAAAGTAATAGAGATATAAACCAAAATGAAGACCAAGTTTTACTAATGAACACAGAGAACAGAGTAGATGTCAATGAAGCTACTGCAAGCGAAAAAAGCAAAGAGAGCAGTGAAGGCGAAAAAGAAAATGGCAAGGAAATTGACAGCGAAGAAGAAAATGGCAGAAACAGTGAAAATGAAGAAGAAAATCCCAAAGACAGTGACAGCGATAAAGAAAGTGACAGCAGTAAAGAAAGTGCCAATGAGGATGGTAATGGCGAAAAAAAAATAAGGGTGATAAATGTAGTTATGTAGTGAATGAGAATTCTGACAGCGAAGAATCCAGAAATGAAGAGTGTCCTATTTAAGTTTGAGATGAGAAAGAGTCTATGTTCTGTATGAAGAAATAATTATTCTTAATAATAAGCAAATTCGTGGTGTACAAAATTTTTTTGCGCCCGAACCCGAAGGTTTGGGTTGAGTTATTATCAGGTCAGTTTCTTGGGTTGTCTGGCTAACCTAATAACCCGACCCGACAACGCGAAGTTACAAAAAGTATAAAAAAAGTTACTATTAATGTTTCTGTTACTTTATAAACCTTCGGGTTTTCAGGTTGTTGGGTTGACTTATCGGTTTAGCTCGACAACCCGAAAACCCGACTCGATGCCACTTTGCACACCACTAAAAAGCAAATACATTTAAACATATAAGGTATAAGCGGTTAAATGTCAGATACATCCGAATAAATTTGGTACAGAAACGGAATAAAAATATATTCATTTCAGCAAAAAAAAAATTTGCCTTGTTAAAATTGCGGAGGAGTTGCGGGTTAGTACAGTAATAAATGAGTCGTATGGAAATCGGGTAAGTTCAGACAAAAACCGGACACATAAATCGTATACAATTCCGCATAAAACCTGACAGGCTGCGATGTTAAAGTGACGGGCGAGTTGCAGACAAGATCGCGTAAGTATCTCATTGAAGGAGTCACATAGAAGTCGGTTAAATTCAGACAGAAGCCGGACAAAACAATTGTATATAATTCCGCATAAAACCAGATAGGTTGCGGAACCTATGATACCTAATATGACGGACCTGTTGCAGAAGGGATCAGATAAGTACCGCATGAAACTCGTATAAACATCGGGTAAAGTTTCAGACAAAAGCCGGACACAAAAATCGTATATAATTTTGGATAAAAACGGATGAGTTACGTTTGAAAAATGACGAATGGGTTTCAGACAGAACCGCTTGAATAGCGGATTATCAATTTTAAGTTATAATTGACGGATTAATGCCGACTTGACCACTATTATTGTTTGACTCAAATAATTTCTGGTTCTAATTGTCAGTTAAAAAGAGGATGATGTCCAACAATATTCGTTTCATATATTTAACTAATAAATTTTGGATACGACTGCCGCATATAAGCCAGGCACATGCGCATGAAATACCAGTCTATATCTTTGAATTTATTCTGGTTCAATCGTCTCGGGAAATTTCCGGATAGGTTCAGATATGGACCGCCTTCGACTTGAGAAACTAAAATAATTAGTATAATTTCTTGTTGTAAATGACGGCCATAAACCGGACAAAGTCAGATAAAGTTCCACTTCTTACACTAACATTTAAAATCTTGCTTATATACGGATAAGAGCCGGACAAAGTCAGACAAAAACCGTCTCTGGACTTTAGCAACTAAAATAATGAAAATAATTTTTTTGTGCTAATTGGCGGATAAGAACCGGTCAAAGTCACGTGAAGTTCCACTTATTAACATTAACATTTCAACTCTTTCCTTATTTCAGATAAAAGTCAGACAGAGTCATACAAAAACCGCCTTCGGACATTAGCAACTGAAATCAATTAAAAATTTCTCGTCCCAATTGGCGGATAAGAACCGGATGAAGTCAGGCAAACTATCACTTCTTTACTTAAACATTTTAAATACATTTTTTGATGGTGGATAAGAGCCGGATGGATTTGGCCAATAACCATGTATAAACTTAATTAATTTCTTCTTATGTTTTCGTTACCGGATAAGAAACCGGTAAGAACCGTATGCAATTCGGGTATGATTGCGGCCTAAAGCCGGACACAAAATCCATACAAAATTACAGACTGAGTCGGATAAAAGCCACTTTCTTATCCGTTTTCTATCCGACATTTTAAGCAGGGAACCTGACAGCAAACGTTTTCAATTGCCCATCTTATGATACCTACCCTGTAATTACTTGCCTAATCCATGTTATGCCTAGGTACATGTATAACTATAACCAATCATAAACCAGATAAAATTGTATACACGGTCCTATCCCATAACTCACTCGTTTTACGCTATAACGATACACTACCGCCAGAAGGTATTGCGCCAGTTAACGCGCGGCCTATAAAAAGCTTATTAAATTGTGCGTTTAACAAGCCCTACTTGAACATAGTTAGACCCTCCCCTTGGACTGGCACGTTGACGAAGTCCTTCTCTTGAAAATGCCAAAAAAGGCGGGTGGTGACACTTAGCGGACGGTCTTCGGGTCATGGAGGTTGTAGAGGCCCAATCGATCGGTGAAAATGTGGGGACTCTATAAACGGGCATCTTCGCAGTTGCATGACAAGTTTATGAGTCTGCGAGTGTCTGAGAAGAGTAAATGAATTGAATGTAGACGGATGAATGACCTCGCCGCGTGACTGTGATAGATGTTCTTTGAATGCGAGAGAAGAACCTATAAAGGAGCTCTCTCCCGAATGGAGCTAAGTGTAAATTGGTAGATGGAGTCTCCTGGGAAGACACTGCAAGGCCTCCGCAGTCTGCGACTAAGAACAGTCCAACTGATCTTTCCCGTATGGCGCCCTACTGGGAGTGCCCCGTCCCGAATGGTGTCCTCCCCGACCCATGAGAAGGCGGGGCTGATGAGAGATTAGCTCTTCCGAGGTGGTGTGCCGTGCGGGATTAGGAGCCAGCCCCTTCGGGACCTTCATCAGGAAGTACGTATTGAACACAGACGTCAGAGACTATGTTGCCTCAAGCGAGTCCGGTCCGTCCGTGTATTCCGAGACCGGCTAAGGAGAGGTTGGTTCTCCTCCAGCTCCTGAAATAGCAAAGTGAAAAAATGGAGACGCTGGGCTTGGCCCTTAAAGTTATCCAAGACGGGATGCGTCAGAATACCCCGACCATCGGCAAAACGAGCGTTGGTTTGAACGGACGAAAATATATACGATCCATCGCGCAAAACACTTTTTTCTTTTTGTGGGCCTGTGTTATAGATCGTCTGGTTTGTTATCTCGATAAGTGCTTGGACCGTCGAGCAAGACTGAAGTGTCTAACGGGCGCTTCCGTGGAAGACGTTTTTTCAATAAACATTTTTTATATATATTCTATTCTGAGTGTAGTCATTAGACTAATTGAAATTTACTTTTTCTTATTAATAAAAAATTAAATAATTTACCGACAATATTATTTTTTTATTCATAATAAATCTGCCTAAAGTTTCGAAAGTTCGAATAAGTGAAAGGGGGGCGGTCTCTAAGGCCGGTTTTTGGACCAAAAAATTCGAAAAAATTCCTACAGTATCTACTAACAATGAGAAGTCAGTTCCACTCTAAACGGATCACCCTCATCCGCCCTATTCACCTCGAGCACCCCACAAAAAATGAAAACTTCACCGCTTCTATGCAGTGCTTTTGGGAAAAAACCCAATAAAAAAATCCAGAAACATACATATATAGGTTTTTGGGGTCGCTGATTTCGAATCCGAGGTCCGTTGACCTCCATCATATCATATTCAAGGTCGTTTGAAGGTCAGAATGTAAAAAACCGGACGAAAAAATAAGAAAACAAATATGTATGTAAAAATGACTAAATTTCATATTTTGCTTAAACATGTCGTCAAAAATAAGTAAAAATATTTAAAAATCGAAAAAATGTAATTGTTGAAAAAAACCGCCAAACGATCAGCTAGGATTTCGAAACTATGGAATAGCTTAAACACGATGCCGTGAACCGTTTTATTAGGCACTTTCATGAAACTTCTTTTTGATTGAGGATAGGTGTGCACAAGCAAGTGGCTAGTCAGCCACTAATTCGCGGCTGGTTAGCAACAAATTGGTGGTCAGTTAATAAAGTTTTCGTTGAAAAACCATTTTATTTGAACATTTATCGATCAAGATTAAAATAAAAACAATTTATGGCTGACTAGCCGCTGGCTTGTGGCTGGCTAGCCGTTAACTAGTGTCTTACCGGCCGCTGGCTTGAGGCTGAGCAACCTATGGCTTGTGGTTGGCCAGCCACTGACTAGCGGCTGATCGTACAAAAACGTTGTAGTTCTGGCCAGCCCCAGACCAGACCTTATAGTCAACGCCAGAACTGGAAATCAGACAGTCTGGTCCGGCGTTGGCCAGTGCCATGAAATTTTTCCACACGGGGTGTAGTAAGGCCTGTCATAATCAATTATACAAAGATTATAAAGCGATCGTATATAATTGGTGACGTCAAAGTCCGCCACACGGCTTTAATATAAAAAAATACTTTAAAATTTTTCAATTTATGAAAATCAGAAAAAATTGTTTAAATGATTTTCATATAGTAATAAATAGAGATTCTAAAAAGGGGAAACAATATCTAATGTAACAAGAAATTTAAAATAATTTTAAGAAAACAAATCTTAAATTAACCCAAAATTGACTGAAATTTCCGAAACTTTTCTTAAAATTACGAAACTTAGCTGAATTATTAGAAAGATTTAACTGTATAAAGCTTCAGTTACTTGAGAAGTAATATACGAAAAACTTTTTTGGGAACGCTAAGTCAGAAGGTGTTTATTTAACTGCTCAATGATATGATAGAGGTCAACGGACCAATCAGCGACCCCAAAAACCTATGCATATATTTTTCTGGATTTTTTTTATTGGGTCTTTTCCCAAAAATACTGCATAGAAGCAGTGAAGTTTTCATTTTTTAATGTGCCTCCGGCGCGTAAACTCGGGTTTACGCAACAGATGAGAGTAGCGTAATATTGTATATTACGATACAGAGGAATGTAATGTAAAAATTGAACTGCGCATGCGCCTATTACGATACAGCGAAGCATAATCTTTTTCTTATTCTTCTTCTTTTTCTTCGTAAAGCGTTGGAACCGTACTGACAAAGCCTTGTACATTTAAGCTGCGCATGCGTCTATTACAATACGCTACTACTACATAAGATCGAGAAAATTAAAATGGAAGGAAGTATTCGCGAAATGTCAAGTGAGATGGGCGATAATCACGGCAATTTCGACCTTTTCAGATTGGATTCGAGTGTACACATAAAAACTCGTATATGCGCCGAAGTCACATAAAATAGAATATGTGCCAATGTACACAATTCGGGTAATTATGAGATTCGCTTAAAATGCTCGCAGGACTGATATCGCGCCTCGGCTTCGATCTCCTGCGAGCATTGTCGTTCGTCGCGTAATAACCCTCATTATGCGCCTAGGAACATAATATACTATTGAGGGATGCTCGGGGTGAATAGGACGGATGAGGGTGGCAAACTTCACACTCGTTTGGAATCACCTCCGTTTGCACTAGATGCACAATGTACTAATTCCTTTTCAAGTGAATCAACAATTAAAGAGTGTCGCGGCAAAAGCATATAAGTCCATTAGGAACAATTTTTCAGGAGAAAAAATCTTCTCAAAAATCAAATTCTCAAAAAAAGAAAAAAATGTGGAAGTACATTCGAGATTTGATGAAGCTTTAGAGATTTCAATAAAAAAATGTTTGAAAAAGTTAATTTTTTTCGAGATACAGATCGTCAAAAATCGACTGCTGTCAAAACCGTGTAATTCGATGCAATTTTTTTATATCCCAATGAGCATAAAATACATGCCTGAAACATTATAAACGCATTATGAGACAAATATAAAGTTGAGAAGTGAAAAATTCAAAAAATTGTTTTTTTTTTTTAAATAGATTTTACGATAGTACAGTGTTATTATCATACAAATTCAAACGCAACTGTCAGTCGTTTTCTCGACAAATCGAAAATTATGTATCTTGTTTCCCTCTACCGGCTTGAAAACACAAATCTTTCAATGGAGTAATTGGAAAACGTATAGTGTTCGACACGAGTTGAAATCTGCACCTTTTAACTCTTGTTAATCAATCTACAATTATCTTTCTCACGTGATAAGTATATACACGGAGAAAAACGGAGGGTCGAAGTTAGAGGTTCAAAATTTTGAGAGTCAGACTGACCCTCTAGATTATCCAAAAGTCCTTCCATAATTTTATGGACATAATCAGGGAGACTCTCGATTTATGATCAGCTTGATTACCACAGAGAAACAGTCACACTATCAAGATAATGAAATCGATCCTCTAGGATGATCAAGTTGAATATTTTGTTTTAAATTTTCATTTCGACCCTCAAGGGTGATCAAATCGATTATTTTTTTCTGACCCTCTACAGATGATCAGTTTGATTATCTAGAAGGCTGTCCTATAGTCGATCATCATATTTGGTCGACCTGACCCTCTAGATATTCAGGCTGACCCTCCATTTTTCTCCGTGTACCTAGATGACTAAGTATATTCAAGTATGGGCTTGTCTAACGCACAATTTAATAAGCTTCCCAATGGTTGTTTTTAAAAAAAAATTATTTTTATTCTGGACGGCGATATCACCTTTCAAAGTCAACATTAATTTTTTATAAGTCGCGCGCTAACTGGACGAAACCTTCTGGTGGTAGTGTACAAGTACATTTATTTTTATTGGCAACACTGGCTTCATTTTATAGAACAGATTTTTATAAAATAGTTGATCATATCTTGAACCGAAAGTTTTGTAGGTTTTCATAAACTGTCCCCCATATCCAAAATTGTAACCGGAGAGCTCTAATTTTTATAGAAAATTTTTTATCTGTTTATCAATTAGGTCTTTAATTAAAACTTAGTACTTATTGGAAGTTATAATTTTAAATTGTTTTAAAATGATATAGAAAAAATTATATAGACTATAGACCTGTTAATTGATTTTTATAACCGATATCAAGAATTTTAAAATCATAAAATAATTTAATTTAAAAGTACCAAACATTCTTCAACTTCAATAATCTTTTATATTAAAATGTGCGCATAATACCTATGAAGGTTTTTCTATTCTTAATTTGTAACAATAATAGTTGTTCTAACATAATTACGTCTTAACAATAGTACGAAACTTAATATTACTTGCATTTTAATATTCAAGAATATTGACAAGAAAGAAATGTTAAACATTGGTACTTGACATTTTTCTGGGATTACATGATTTCCAAGTGAATAGACATCACCATGAACATTCACTTATATCGTGGAAATTTATAAAATATAAAGACAGAACCAAGTCGTCATATGTTATTTATTTATAATTAAATAGACGGATCAGAACTATTGAAAACAAAATTAATTCTATCTATACCGAAACATTAAAGCTGTATATGAATCTTTATACATCATGACTTAACTTTTGTTTCATTAATTTCACTCAATTTAGGCATTTCAATTCTCTGTGCTGTACTTACTTTTTAGAACCAATGTACTTTCAAGGATGTAATTTTTGTATAAGCGTCTAACTTCAGCGAAATTAAGAAAAAAATAAGTGAAACAAAGCTCTATGCTAAAAAGTTCTCTATCTTTCGATTAGAACTATAAGATAAGCGTATCATCGACCATACAAACAATTTATAAAAACTACCTTATGTAAATAAATCTTTATGCTGCATTCATGAAAATTAAGCAATCAATACACTTTCTATGAATATAGCAATTTTTTAATCACTCATTTTGCAAATTTATGTATATATCATGGCGATATATTCACACAAATTTGGATCAAATCACTCCAACCATGTAACAATCAATTTAAGAAATACGCACACGTTCAGAACTTATTAATTGAAAATATAACAATTCGTTCGTATTACTTTATAAATACTCAAACTATCTCAACTCAGAAATAATTGAATTACTCTAACACTCTAACCCAGTTTTCACAAAATTGAAACTAATGTAATGAAAAATAAATACTTAAAATTTTGATCACATGATTTTCCAGATGATATAGATAAACTAAAGAGCCTGGATGTGTTTATGAAACTAAAGCTATAATTTAAGTCACTGGTTACGTGTTTTATGAACTGATTTTTCTTATTTAAAATACTTTTTTTTTCATATTTTGAAAATTATTTGAATATTTAGATTCAATGATTGCAACATCAAAATAATTGTAAATGTATATTTTAAAAACTAATACAAATTAAAATAATTAATTAGGTACATAAAAAAATTACTTTTATGTACAAAATGATCACTTTTTACCTCTTAATGCCAAAATTTTCTGTACAAAAAGTTATACTTTTATAGTGCAAATTGCTTTTAGGTCCAAAATATCCAATCTAACTCACGTAAATAACCGATTCCCAGGTAAAAAAATATTTCTACCATAAAAGATTAATCATGTGAAGATTGTATAGTAGTTTAACAGTATTTAGATAACAATACAAAGTAAAATAGATACTTTAAATGGAAAATTGGAGATGTAAAATTATTTCAAAAGTACTGGTCATACGGTAACAAATAACTTGATAAAAACTGAAAATATTAAATGCATTTATGAAATCTTAAAAAAATTTTATGCGCATGAACTACGGATAGTAATTTGCTATAATTAGAAAACAACATCGCACGTTAAAAGTACAATCTGTGCTACAATGGATTCTGAGAATCTAAGGACAAATTATTTTTGTGTTTTACCTTTCTTCCTTGTCTTTTTGACTTCCTTGAAACTTCCTTATTGATTCCCAGCCTCAAACGAACAGGAACTTTAGTATCATCTGAAAGTAAAAAGCAAATTAATTTATTCTAAATTCCCTTTTTTACCAATTGTGACAGAATGTCGATCCTTCCATGATATACACGGAGAAAAATGATAAGTTAATAGAAAAAAATGAAGATAGATTCAAATTATCGAATTAATCAAATTAATTTGACATTCGTAACTTTGAAGTTAATTTGCTAAACAGAATGGTTGATGAACCTCTTTCTGCACGCTCTCCTTGCACTGCGAGTGGCATATTTGACATTCGTAACTCCGAAGTTAATTCGCTAAACAGAATGGTTATAGATTATATTGGATCTATAACTTAATTCGTGCGGCTTGCTAAGAGATGGCGAAACTTGATTATTATTCCATCGTTCCAATATTCCGAACATGCGTTGAAAAGCTACTGTCATTGTGCGTCTTTTTCAGTATATGTCATTCATTTGAAGCGTAAACAACAATAATTTTTTTTACTCAAATATGTCGAACTGTGTGCCTGAAAAAGTGTTTTTGCGGGGAGTTCTTCTTCATTACTTTAATATGAAGAAAACTGCTGCGGAAAGTCATCGTATTTTGGTCAAAGTTTATGGTGAACATGCTCTAGCTGAGCGAGCGTGCCAAAAGTGGTTTGCACGATTTAAAAGTAGTGATTTTGACTTGGAAGACGAAGAACGTCCTGGGCAGCCAAAAAAGTTTGAAGATGAAGAACTGGAAGTATTACTCCATGAAGATTGTTGCCAAACACAAGAAGAGCTCGCAGAATCTTTGGCAGTCACTCAAGCAGCCATTTCAAAACGTTTAAAAGCAGCCGGATACATTCAAAAGCAAGGAAATTGGGTTCCACATGAACTCAAGCCGAGAGACGTTGAAAGGCGGTTTTGCATGTCCGAAATGCTGATGGAACGCCACAAAAAGAAGTCATTTTTGCATCGGATAGTTACTAGTGATGGAAAATGGATCTATTACAACCCCAAGCGGAAAAAACCATACCGGACAACCAGCCAAATCAACGGCAAAGCCGAATCTCCATGGCGCGAAGGTAATGCTCTTTATTTGGTGGGATCAGAAGGGTGTGCTGTATTATGAGCTGCTAAAACCAGGTGAAACCATCAATGGAGAAGGCTACCGAACACAATTAATCCGTTTGAAGAGAGCAATAGCCGAAAAACGCCGGAATATGCGACCAGACACGAGGCAATAATTTTCCGTCATGACAACGCTCGGCCCCATGTTGCTATTCCGGTTAAGAAGTATTTGGAAAACAGTGGTTGGGAAGTTTTACCCCACCCGCCTTATAGCCCAGACCTTGCCCCTTCTGACTACCATTTGTTCCGGTCGATGCAGAACGCCCTCACTGGAATACGGTTCACATCAGAACAGGGTATCAAAAATTGGCTTGATTCATTCTTGGCCTCCAAGCCAGCGCAGTTCTTTTGGGATGGAATCCACAAATTGCCAGAAAGATGGGAAAAAGTCATAGCTTCAGATGGGCAATACTTTGAATAATACTATTGTACATGTTTTTCTTAAATAAACGTTCAAATTTAAAAAAAAACCGCACGAATTAAGTTATAGATCCAATATTTATAATTATAGATTAGTGTCGAATTTTCATGCTTCGCTTACTTGTTACACAATATACTATTAGGTGTACAACTTTGCTTCCGCCGTTTTTCGATAGATGGCTGCAGCGGTAAGTGCTGGTCGGAATAGGCAGATCAAAATGTCACACAGTAAGCTTGGACATCTGTCAACATAACGACAGCACCATATTAGTGGATTTGTGTTTGCATTATAAATTTATTTTCGATCGAAGATGTCAGTTTTCGAGCCAAATTCTCGTCACTTGCGGGGAGTTTTGATTTTTTGCTTTCATTTGAAGAAGACTGTGTCTGAGGCTCATCGAATGCTCTCAAGTACATACGGTGAGGTAGCTCTTAGTGAAAGGACGTGTCATGAGTGGTTTCAACGCTTCAAGAGCGGTGATTTTGATGTCGACGACCGACTTGGCGGTGGAAAAGAAAAAGTTTTCGAAGATTCCGAATTGGAGGCATTACTTGCTGAAGACTCGTGTCAAACGGAAGAAGAGTTGGCAGAATCATTGGGTGTGACTTAACAAGCCATTTCGAAACGCATCAAAGCTATGAGAATAATTAAGAATCAAGGAAACTGGGTTCCGTACGAGTTGAAACCGAGAGATGTTGAACGGCGTTTCTTTGCCTGTGAACAGTTGTTTCAAAGACAAAATCGGAAGGGGTTTTTACATCGCATTATGACCGGTGACGAAAAATGGGTCCATTATGATAATCCCATGCCTCCACGTCGACGGCCAGACCGAATATTCACGGTGCCAAGGTTATGCTCTGCATTTGGTGCGAACAGCTCGGTGTCATGTATTATGAGCTATTGAAACGAGTGAAACCAACACAGAGGATCGGTATCGAACGCGATTCATGCGTTTGAACCGAGCATTGAAGGAGAAACGGTTACAGTACCAAGAAAGACACGACCAAGTTATCCTCCAGCATGACAATGCTCGGCCATATGTCGCAAGACCGGTCCAGACATATTTGGAAACGCTGAAATGGATGGTCTTACCCCACCCGCCGTACTCTCCAGACGTTGCTCCTTCCGACTACCATTTGTTTCGATCGATAGCATACGGCCTGGCTCATCAGCATTTCCGCTCTTATGAAGAAGTCACAAAAATGGATTGATTCGTGGATCGCCTCAAAAGATGCATCGTTTCTTTGAGATGGTATCCGATAATTGCCAGAAAGGTGGGAAAAGCAGTGGCTGACGACGAACAGTACTTTGAATCATAAATTGGTAATCACTTTTTAAGAAACGCCTAAATGTTCATGCAATATTTAATTTTCACGAGTTAATTCCATTTTTTTGCTGAGACATGATTTTCAAGTCACTGTAAACAACACAAATAACGCTCAAATGACAAGAGGTACCAAGGGTGGTTATGGTAAAAAATGTCTAACTTTCCAGTGCAAATTTCAGATGGCACCTGAGAACACTCAGTGTTGCCAAGGCTTAAAATATAAATAGTGCCCCTCGTATCGTCTTGACGTATTGAGTATGTATGACGTGTATACAAGTAATAAAAAAAATTCAGTAATAATTTGCCAATACGGTGTATTTCCATAAAATACGGTACTAGAGGGTTTTTGGAGTTAATTACGAATTTAAATTTGAAACTTGAAAGTGCAAAAAACTTAATACAATATAGCAATTCATAAGTTGATAAACTTGAACAATCGATCAATTTTCAAAAAATTTGGTTTTGCGATATAAATCTTCATAAAACTTTGTAGGTGGTTATTTTGAGACTACAGAATACGAACCTGAAGTTAAAAGTAAAAATTGTGGACCAAATATTTTGAAAAACTAGGAAACTTCTGAGTTTTCTTTAGCTTCAGATAAAGTGAGTTCTCAGTAAATACGAGGGCCGTTTGATAAGTCCGTGACTTTCAATAAAAAGAAAATTTTGAACAAAAATTTAATTCATTTTTCAAGACAATCTTCTTTCATCTCTATACACTCATTTCAATGATACTCAAGCTTTTTGTATGCCTTCCGAAAAATAACTTTCATTAAACTCCCCAAAATACTCATTCGCACGGAGTCTGGAAAATAAAGTGGATGAGGAAATAATTCGTATCGTAATAATCGTGCATTATAGTGGTGGAAGAGCACTTTTTTTGCTAGATGGAACTGTCTTTGCCTTTTTTAGAGCGCGTTCCTCAAGTCCAATCCACATTTTTGACTGTTGCTTTGATTCAAGTGTGAAGGATCCATGTTTCATCAACAGTAACATAGCGTCGCAAAAATCCCCTGGGATTACATTGCTAAGACGTAGTCAAACTATTAAAAATTTTCTAACCAAGAGACTGACTTAAAATTTTACATACACATTAGTATAAGATGAGAATCATATACAGTGGAAACAAACTTTTACGTGCTTATGCTATCAAAAAAAGAACCTAGTCAGTATACTTGTCATTAAGATTACTTTAACGCGCGATTTAACCAAAAACAATGTTTATTTTTTTGCTTTTCTCAGAGACTTCCGGAATTTTGGGGTCTGTTAGTTTCGATTTTCGAAATCTTAACTCAACACTGAAACAAATGGTTAGTTGATCGCCTAACTGAAAGCTAGGAGGATACAAGTTGTATATCCACGTCTCTTTCGTTAGAAAGAAGGCATTTATTAGGGTGTTTGATACTTGTTTCTCGCCCATAAACATATTGAATCATGTTGATCCCGAGACTAGACAGTCTATCCTTTTCATTAGGAAAAGAACTGACCCGGTTGATTCGCCAACTGAAATTTCATCATTCTCTTTCAAGACAGCTAAGATTATACGCAAAATCTTTCTTACCAGACATGCGTTTACCCTTACCCGGAAATTCCTTCCCCACCAAAAAAGGTTGCTTCAGATTTCAACTTTTCAGACATGTCGCGACTAATGCTGTTTGCTAAATGTTTGCGTATTCTAAGGGGACTTAAATCATTCCAATGGTTGTACGAAAATAAATAAATCTGCATGCTATACTAACTATAGGGACCACCATCTCACTTTCTCTCGAGTGTCCGTTCTTTACTTACGAGTTTGGAGCGATCAAGGGATAGATAGTGAAACCAGTGTGACTATGAGATGGCAGAATCTACCTGTAGTACGATGTTAGGGGTAGGGACTTGTCATGAGCTCGATGACACCATGATACATGATCACGACTTGATCGCCCTTAATGACACCGATCCCACTTTTCTACCTTCCCCTGAGTGTTTCGGTTCCAATAGAGCGGACGTATCGACGAGCGGAATGTACGCTTGAACCCGGCTTGAGAGTAGCATGGTAGAGTTAAAAATTTCGAAGTGAACAAAACGTAAAATAAAAATACCAGAATATAAAGTTCTAGAAAGGATATAATAAGTTACCATTTAAAGTTTTTTAATACGCTTATTTTTATATGAATGAAACGGTCACATCGGTCACCTAATGCCAGCACGTAAGTTGCCAGCGCGACACGCGCTCAGCGGCGCAGCAGTTCGTCAGGGGCAGCGAATTGGACAGTCATAGCTAGGCTCGCGACACGAACCTGCCCACTGCAAACTTAAAACCGCGAGGCTATAACCAAACGTGCATTGCTATCAGCGGTATCTCGAGGTTCTAGTGAAATTTCTGAATCAATTTAAATTATTTATTTCCCGGGTACGCCGTTCAGGCTCTGGCAAATAAATCTTCTCTTAGTGAGTACGCTGTTACAGGCTCCACCATAAATTCTTTTGTGCCTCCACCCGTTCTCTAGTTCACTGCTACTGGCATAGAGACGGTCTCCGAATCTTCAAAAGGAGATGCACGCTGCCTAGGCTGCCATCTCTCATGCCTTTCCACGGTGTACGCCGCTACTGGCTGCTGTGACGAGTAGCTCATAAGAGATTTCGATTCATTTTTCTGTTGATGTACGCCACCTCGGCTGACAAATAGGAAAATCAATCTTCTATTTTTTAATGCTTGCGTACGTTGACGAGAAGGCCAAGTAAATTTAGCTTCCCTTTTCGCCCACGTGATGCACGTCGCTTAATGCACATGAGGTATAGATATATATTTATATGTACGCAAATTGTACTATTTTAGTTTAGTGACGTCATAGAGACGGCAACGCCACCTATGTGTTTTAAATACCTGTTATTTATGGGAAATTTACGTTTAAACCGAAGTGTGATAACTACGAGGCGACATATTAGTTGCAAATTGTAGTATTTCGGTTTAGTGACGTCATAGCGACGACAACGCCACCTGTAATTTTCGATAGTTATTATTTACAGGAAATTCCCGGTTTTAGTTTTAGTAGTTTTTTTTTAGTTTGGTGACGTCATAGCGACGATAGCGCCACCGGTAATTAGAGCCACGCACTAGCGGTGGTAGAATCCAAGCGATCTCGGAGAGATTAAAGTATTATTAAAGACTGAATTATTAGTAAGTCGCGATTGAGATTCCTACGATTTGTTCTATGTTTATAGAAAATAAAAATTTCTCTATTTTGTTTAAATAATAACGCTTACAATTCATTCTTACACCTTTGGGTCCATAAATATAAAATAAATTTATGAAAATAGGTTATAAGGACAATCACGAACTTTCTGAAGCATTCGCAAAACTTGAAGTTCCGAATAGACTGACTAAGTTTATTGCTTTTCTAACTGTAAAACAAAGGTTTTTTTTCTACTTAATACAAGAATCCTAGAAGCTGTGGGGTTGGTGTCCTACAGGGTAGAGTCATATTACTTCTTCTTTTTAATCTATACCTTCCTAGGCTGACTAAATTTCATCCAGATAGTGTGAGGACTATGCAGTACGTTAAAGATCTCTTGCTTTTGGCGAGGCATAAGGATATTTAAACAGCCAACTTTCCTAGAGAGGTCGATTACTGCCTTGGTCCCCTGTCTTAGGAATCTACAACTATCAATTTATTTTCCTAAATCTCAACTGTTTGGAGATAGTTTTAGATACTCATCTCATATGGGTCCCTCATAAGTACATCGCAGGTTATGTAGTCTGAGCCATAAACGTTTTGAGAACGCTGGTTGGAGTTACACGTGATGCTAGCCTCTCTACCTTGTTGACTGTTTATCAAGGCTTGATCAGGACCTACCTGGAATGGTAGATCTTACGACTCTTCTTCTCGGTTAGTATATTTGTATTACGTATTCTAGACGGGGCTCAATAACAGGCTCTTGGATGTATGAGCTCTATTCCTATTTTGATCCTTTTATCGGAAGCAAATGAATTGCTTCTTGTCCTGCACGCTCCTATCCTGACTGGGGTGATGGACTACCTATTATTCTCGGCTATTAAGGCTGGTCTTAGCATTCGCCTTATATGGATCTCATTCTATATTGGTATCTTAGGCAACAAGATAGCTGATACCTATGCTACGTCAGCTCTCACTGTAAAAGTTGAAGGTTTTGATGTTTTGGAATGTGGTGAGTTGCAAAACATTATGAAGGCGGATTACGATGCATGACTAGCCAAAATGTGGCCTTACGGAGATTCGAAGGGCCAACGGCTTGAATATTTTAATCGGGTTGCGCACAAAACAGCTAGACTGTGATTTAGGAATTTGAAACTATCGCGTCAAATAATTAACGCCATTAAGCGTCTAAGAACTGCTTATGTTTGCACAAATGCTCATTATGCAAATGGGTTTGAGTTTACCAACAAATGTGAATGTGGGGCGGAGTTAAGAGATTTGACGCATTTGTGGATTATCCCTTGCTCGCGGATGGCCAATGAACTTTTTTTAGTTTTTTTTTTGTTTGTCACTTTTCACGCGTACCTCCTAAACAGGTGATTTCAAACGATCTGATATTCCAACCCGATGAAATGGTGACGAGTGAGATTGGAAGGTTTAGTAATTGTGAAAACTAGGAACCCACAACTGAATTGCTTGTAGAGCTGATGTCTTTAAATAGTCGAAAACAGAGAATAATGGGGTGGTGCACTGTCGTGTTACATTCACATGTTCATGCGAACATGCAAGGGCACGTCTTCCATTAATTGATGCAGTACTTTTTGCAGAAAGTTTGCGTAAACTTGACCAGTCAAGCGACCTTGAAAAAAATATGGACCAATTACGTGATCGCCGACAATGCCGCACCAACAATTAACCGAAGCGACGGAAACGGTCAGCTAATCGCTTAAAAGCCATGTGCGATTTTTGTTGCCTATCCGGATAACGAGCAGCATACAAATCTTTGACGTTTTTGAAATGTTTACGGTATTCCCCCAACACAATCAACATATCAAAATATTCTTGAAAATCGTTCATTTTCGAGTTCCCATGTACCCTGTCGATGTGTATTATCATGGGTATTGTAATAAATGAAAAAAAATGAAAATGATTTTTCGACTATTTTCATACTTTGCGTGACTAGAATGAACCTTGTGTTGTAGGTCGTTGAATTCGATAAAAAAAATAGGGTGGTCCAGTATGACGGCCTTCTCGAACACTGAAACTTTCGTCTAAAACATTTTTGGATATGATCAATAGTTTTAGTGCTATCGCTTGTAACACTTTATGTGCCTCACCCTGTATATCAATCTTGATATACAATTATAATGTGCCAAGATTTGTCAAAATTGATTACCCTGCTCCAAAATACTGAAAATATTTCCTAGACCGACACAATAGTTGATTTTGAAAAACAAACAAGCTAGTAAATAACTTTATTTTTGGAAAAGTGTATTTTGACAATTTTCCAAAGGGATTCTTAGAAGTGGAACTCTGATTATGTACTTAAATTTCAAAGACTTTTTATGAGATTTAATGGATAGATATAAGTAACTAAGCCAAAACTATTATGTATGGATTCAAATATAAAAACTTGATTTTTTAGAAGTGTAAAAAAGCCAGAGATTAGAATTTTTAAACAATTTTTTTAGGATTGCTACAATATCCCAATTTCATATTTAACATATAATATATATAATTTATTCATATTAATTATCCAATTTTTCAGGGTTCGAATGCTTTACAGATCCTGTAGCAACCCTGTCTTTTTAAATATTATTTTAGACGTATGCACGAGAAACATTGAAAGTTAAACGCACCTTCAGAGTCATGAAAATCAGTTAGCGTACGATGCAACACTGTTACTCGCCTCACTTCTTTTTGAGTCTCTATAAATGTAAAATACTTTATGTAAGGTTTGTAAAATTTTAAAAATAAAATGTGAGATGAATGACTTGAATCCCTTCATCTGATTTAAAGAATAACACTTTTTAGATTAGCTAAAAAATATATTTCATGAAGGCATCCTTTTTTATTTAACTTTAAAAAAATTCGAATGATTAAAATTGATGTATTTTTAAATTAATGTGATATAATTCTTCAAATCTAGAAAATTTTATGGGTTCTAGATTTTTAAATGCACCCTATGATTTTGTCTGTTTTTAATTATATTTACAACTTATCCTACGTTGTGCAGCCCGGAAATAATTACAATCAAGCATAATTATAATAAAAAATAAATTAATGATCTTTATTATTTATTTTTACTTACGCTTATCTTCTCCTTTTATCAAGTGCCTTTTATTCACTTTAGCATTGTTCTTTGCAACTCTGTAATAAAAATTGAATCATATAATTAAGAAAATAAATGAATTTTAAAATGCGAAAATTTTACAATTTGAGAGTCGAAAGCATCTATTTTTTTCATAAAGCTGATAAATTCTTAAATTTATTGGATTGGCAACAAAGTCACGCTAGATGACTTTAGTCGTTTGAAGTCGTTCTTCTTCATTGCAAACTTCAGACCGTACACTACCGGTCAAAATTGTGGGACCACCTACAAAAATTGTATTAAAACCATGCTCGTCTTTGAAAGCGGCTATCTCCGTGAAAAATTAAGTTGGAAATATTTTCAAAGAGGCGTTTGAAAGATTATAAATTCTTAACACACCAATTATGCTGTTAGTAAAACATTTTAATTAATTAATTTTTTGTTATCAATTTACACAAAAGAAACAGCATAATTGGTGTGTTAAGAATGAAAAATTTGTAACAATCAGAGGATAATTTCCAAACAATTAAATTTGTTTTTCATCAAATATTATATATTATTTGAAATTTGTTTAAATTCAAATTTTGTAATGCAGTACAAAATTATTATTAATTTTGGGAACTTTAGAAACAATTAAAATGTATTTGAGTGACAAGAGATTAAAAAAAGAATAAATATTCTCCGAATCGTGGTGCCCCGTTTGGCGCCTACCGCCTATTGTGCCCTGACAGTGTCTCGTGAGTCGAGCGACCGGCTGAAACGCTGCTTCAAAAATCTTTCGAGCATCGCTCAACAAATAAAGTCATGTTTCGGAAACTAATGAATTTTTTAAAATGTTTTTGGGCTCAATTTATAGCTGAGGCTTTAGGCGTTATTTTAGCAAAGTTTCAAATTTTCCTATCACTTCCCTAAAGTATGCAGGCAGCTGAAGTTTAAAAGTGAAAATTTGTCAAAATCGAAAATTACGTCGGCCTTTCTAACACGCTATCTCGGCTTCTATTCAATGAAAATACTTCAAATAGAGCTTATTCGACGCGAAATTTTATAATCTTTCAAACGCCTCTTTGAAAATATTTCCAACTTAAATTTTCACGGAGATAGCCGCTTTCAAAGACGAGCATGGTTTTAATACAATTTTTGTAGGTGGTCCCACAATTTTGACCGATAGTGTACGGTCTGAAGTTTGCAATGAATAAGAACGACTTCAAACGACTAAAGTCATATAGCGTGACTTTGTTGCCAATCCAATAATAAATTGGCGTTTAGCAGTTTAAAAGTTTGACATTGTCTGTGAGAACACCTATCGAGAACCTATCCTATCTGATACGAGACTTGTGATCCGCCAATGATGTAAACAGTGGTAAAAAATTTCGAACTCAACTATCTATTAAGTTATTATTTATATTACTTGTTATGAACTTTTGCTCTTTGAATTCAAAAACGGGAATACGTTTTGATGAATTTCCATTTTAACTGAACATTCTGTTATAAATTTTATAGCTTCAGCGTTTAAAATAGTAATAGTAAGTGATAGTAAGGAGGACACGCTATTTATTACAAACTTGCCACTACTTTCTATGGGATGGTTGGAGGGATATACCATGAACAAATGGAAGCTCACCAGTCATGCAGAGTCATGGTATACCCCGCATTTTATTCTATCACATAAAATTCAGGAACTTTTTCACCCTTATTCATTTACTTTAGGTCTCCGTACGATAATTTCATTGTATGCAGTTTTTAATATTGTCAAATTCAGAATGTACAATTGAAGTTATCGCAGAGAAAATAAAAAATATATTATTTTGTTTTTGTACAAAAATATGATAATTCAGTAGTAGGTCATAAACTAAATAAATATATCAATGTGAAAGGAAGAAAAATAAGGTAGGTAGAATTAATAAAACCAAAAAAGTTTTTTCAATTACTTACTCATTAACGACTCCTTTGAATGCTGATTGTAACAGCCTGGCTGAATGCATAGGCGCATTTCTATTCAATCTCTCCGCTCTCCTCCTGCTAAGCTCAGTGCGTAAATCACCTTCTTCATCTACAGTCATTTCCTCTACGACTGTTTCGACTTCACTCGACCCTTCCACCATAGTTTCCACCTTTCGTTTCTTAATCTTTTTCTCCTTTATTACACGTTCAGAAAGAGGTATATCACTTTTTAACTTTCCAACCTGATAGATCTCCTTATCCTTTTTCCTTCTCCTTTTTTTTTCATGAGTCACTATTCCCAGCTCTGAACAAATTTCAATAGAATTGGCCACAAGTTCCCCTGCTTCCTCCTCCTCGCCTTCCTCGCCTTCCTCAAATTCATAAACAGTATCTAAAACTAAGTCTTCTTGTTCATTGTACTCTGAAGTTGCAACAGTTACCTTCCTTTCTTTAAATACCGAGTCCTGTCTTCCTTCTATAGGTTCTGATTTTTTAATTTCTGCCTTCCTGATCTCTGGTTTCTTAGGTTCCTCTTTTTTGCTACTTAACTTAATCTTCTTATTCGCATTGATCGGGTCTATCGGAGTTGAAGATTCAAATTTACGCCTTCTGGCTTCCAAAATAGGATCCGGATTCGGTTCTGGTTGCTTAGGTGCTTCGACCACTGGAGGTTTCTCAGGAACATTTTCTCTCTGCTTAGGTTTGTTCTTGGTTATTTCAGGCGATTTGCTTTCCTCGGATGGAGGTGGATCCTTCTTTTGTGGCGAGCTACTTCGCTTTTCTGGAGTGTTTGACTTGATTCTGAGTTTCCTAGGACCATCTTTAGGTGACCACTTTGGAGACCAAGCTCGCTTGGGTGAAATTCGAGGCGACCTTCTCGGAGAAGACCAAGGAGACCTTCGTGGCGAGCCTCTTGGTGAACGATATCGCGGAGAAATTCTTCGTGGTGACATTCTCGGCGATCTGAGCCTGGATGATCCTCTCCTTGGGGATCTGGGACTTCTCGAGCGTGAAATTCGTCTCCTGGGAGACCTAGGACTTCTTGAATGTGAAGATCTAGTTCTGGGTCTCGGAGAGTATCTAAGCGGCGAATATCTTGGAGATCTCGAACGTAGTCTTCTTGGAGATCGAAGAGGTCTTGGCGATCTTGATCGGGATCTTGGAGACCTGGACCATAGTCTCGGCGATCGAGAGCGCGGAGACAACCTAGGTGACCTTCCCCTAGGAGAAAGTTTTCTAAGTGGCGATCTTCGAATTGGTGATCGATTCGGAGATCTTCGCGGTGACAGCCGAGGTGATCGTGGACGGGGAGACATCCTAGGTGACCGAGACGAGTACCTTGGTGGTGATTTTCTAGGTGATCTGTACCTCGGCATCTCTCTCAATGGGTTTTTTAACATTCTTACTGGAGACCATCTTGGAGGTGATCTTCTCGGCGGTGATCTGCGTGGCGACGATTTCCTCCACGGTCGAGGTTTCGGAGACGATGATCTCCGCTTTGAATTTGGTCGAGGAGACGGAGGTTTCGGTTCTGGTTTGTCAGCAGGTGCAGGAGTTTTTGAGACTACTGGTAATTCAGTTTTGTTTCTTCCGCTTGGCTTATCCTTTACTTCAGATTCGACTTGAGATTTACTTAGTTCACGTATTTTTTTGAGTTCACTTTTTTCCTTCTTGGTGGGTTTCTTTTCAGTTATATCTATTTTATCGTCCTTAATTTCCCTTTCCATTTCATCCATCAGTCGTTCAAGACTGTCTTCTTCTTCCAAGTCAGCCATTAAAAGAACATCATCGTCATCATCATTAAGGAGTCTTTCCTCCTCCTCCTCTTCAGCGGTCCTCTCTTGTGAACCTTCTTCAACACCACTTTCATTTTCCTTATCCGTCAAAACCTCTTCGTTTTCTGTAAACTCTTTTTCTTCGATTTTCACTTCTACTTTGTTGTCGATATCTTTTACGTCGTCGTCATCTGAACCACTTGCATTATCGTTATAACGTTGAAATTTCGATCCATCTAAAATTGATAAAATAAATTATTTCGAAATATGTATTCCAAATTTGCAATATTTTAAATTGAATATGAAGCTTGTGAAATTTCAATAAATTTGTATTTTAAATTCCACTGAAAATTATAAAATACCTGATGAACATTGACTCAATTCTGTATCAACGTTTTCTTTCAAAAGTGTGGAGCTCACTTCACCTACCGGAACGATTTCTATTAAGTTAGGATTTCGGTAGGTGTTTTTAGGAAAGTAATTCTGTAATGAAATAAAAATGAAAAAGGATTAGCAATTGGATTTATTTCAACAAGACGATATTATGTTAGAGAAATTCTAACTAGTCTGGTCGCAAAATGCAATGTAAAATATTAAACTGGTGTGCTTACATTTCTTACGCCATTTAGCCTCTGTTGTCTATGAGAGAAATGTTCACTCCTTGACTGATTGTAGTAAGGACGCAAAGATTGTGATCCTTTATAGGATCCACCACGAACTTGATGCGGAGGTCGTCTTTTATTTTGTAACGTATCTTTGGCACGTAACGTCTGAAGAGCTGCAAGCCTCAAAGCTTCTAAATCGTCTTCATCATCTTCATTTTTACACTTCTGAGATACTGCTGCTACCATCTAAATTAAAACAGGCAGATTAATTACCTTTTCCTATTTAATATTTGAAATTTAGCTTGAAAAAATAAGTTTAGGACAATTTTCTGAAAGATTAAATTATTTGTTCAAACATTCTGATATATTTAGATACACTTCTTTCAAACAATTATTGTCTCAATTTAACAATAAAACAAAATCTCAAAAATAAATTCATGATGAATTGTCAGCCTCATCCATTAAATAAAGCTATTCCCTCTATTATCACCCTTTTCGTTGTTTTTATTTTGTTTGTGTTTCGTTTGGTGTAATAAGCAGCGCTGAGTGAGACTTGGAGCACTACCTTCCCTCACGAAATAATTTTTTTCTCAAAAACCAACTTATGCAGGCCCTCAACTTTCTTTTTTCGATTTAATAATAGAATTGTTGGCGATAAGAAAACAGCCTTTTTATTTTCCCCGAAACTCGATGGCTTTATCTAATCGAAAATTTTTTCATCAGATAATATTCTATATTACTAGAACTAATATTTTATATGTATTTACAGTTTTAAACGTTCATTAAACGGTGAAAATATATTTTTTTTCAAACTAACTAATTGGCTTCTTTCCTATTAATTCAAAAAATAGCGTATATTTAATAACATATTGTATATTAGAAAGGCTCTGAATATAGACATAATAATTAATTTTGTTTTGAAAGAAAAAATTTAGTCATCGTTCAATGAACATTCAAAACTGTAAGTACATTATTTTATATACTAACACAATCATCGGCTACGCATTGAGTGCGCAATCCGACTCAGGAATCAGTGCCGGAATTTCTACAGACCGAGAAACTTAATCTTCTACTTCATGGAACATTCAAAACAAAAAGTGTAATTCTTTAGTCAGAATCTTGTGGGATGTTACATACTATACTTGATGTACTTTTGAACTGATTAGTAATGATTACTAAAAAAAAGAATCAGTGAACTGTTTTGGAATTTTCAGTTTCGGAATTTTTATCGATAGTTCACAACAATTTATCGACCTTTCCCGGACGTAAGTATATGTTACGGACTATTTCATGAACAAATTTTTTCCGTGTGGACTGGATAAAGACATATTTCAAGCAGTTATTCAAATGGGACATTTTGTACAATCATTTTTTTTTAAATCAATATATTGAATCTATACGTGTAAATATGTCACAAAAAACCATAGAAATATTATACATAGAGGATATTTTGAAGGTTGCGATTTATATCTTGACATGTTCCTGCACATGTCCTTTGTTACCAGGGGTGTTAGTTGAAGTTTGCTAGTTTTTTCAATAAAGAAAACACTTAATTCTCAAGGGAATCTCAAAAATTTTTTATTCAAAGTATTGACCATTGGATTCTACACATTTTAACCATCTTTCAGGCAAATCATGGATACCATTCCAAAGAAACTTTTTCTCTTTCAAGGCAAACCATTCGACGAGCCATTTTTCGACTTCTTCAAAATTGGCGAAGCGCTGCTCTGCGAGTGAGTGACCCATCGATGATGCGAAAATGTGATAGTCGGACGGGGCGAGGTCTGGAGAGTACGGCGGGTGCGATAATATTTCCCAATTCAATGCTTTTAATGTGTTCTTCACCACTTTAGCGGTATGAGACGGTGCGTTGTCATGTTGTAGGATAAGTTTGCCATGTCTTCGGGCCCATTCCGGCCGTTTTTCGATCAACGCATGATTCAAATTGATAATTTGTTGTCGGTAGCGATCCGTATTCACCGTCTCGCCAGGTTTTAATAACTCGAAGTACACCACACCACACTGGTACCACCAAACACAGAGCATTGTCTTACGGCCAAAGCGATTTGGCCTTGGAGTCGATGGGCCGACCTCACCAGGTGAAAGCCATGATTTTTTCCGCTTCGGGTTCTCGAAATAAATCCATTTTTCGTCCCCCGTGACAATTTGTTGCAGAAAAGATTTCCTTTCGAACCGTTGAAGCAGCATTTCACAAATGGTTTTTCGATTTTCCATTTTTCTATCGTTCAGTTGGTGTGGGACCCATTTTCCATACTTTTGGATTTTTCCCATGGCTTTTAAACGTTGGAAAATTGCTCCTCGGATGACATTTAGTGTTTGTGCCAATTGTTGTTACGATTGGGTTGGGCCTCCATCCAATAACGCCTGCAATTCCTCGTCTTCGAACTTTTTCGCTGCACCAGGATGTTCATTGTCTGTTAAATCGAAATCTCCACTTTTAAATTGACGAAACCATGTCTCACATGTTCTAATCACTGGAGCATGTTCCCCATAAGTTTCTACTAGCAATCGATGAGCTTCAACTGCTTTTTTCATTTGATGAAATAAGAAAAGCAACGAATGCCGCAAATGCGATTTACTTGGAACGAAACTCGACAAATTCACTGAGGTAAACAACTATGATGCTATTATTCTGGCAGAATGTAATTGTGTATTTTTGAAGGTTATTGTCCATAGAAAAATATGACATAAATACCAAATCATAGAAATGTATACATATCCCTAGCGACATCTATGAGTAAAACCGGCAAATTTCAACTAACACCCCTGGTATATTGACCCACAGTGATATATCTGTGATATTTAAGTTGGCATGGGGTCAGTTTATTTACTAACTTTTTATGTCGTAAAGGACATAAATATCAGAAAGGGAAACGTTTCGGCCACAAATGGGGGCCCCCCCTTCAGTGCCAACAATTTTAATTTGCATTATGCTCAGACTTAAAAATTACCACTGGCTATTTTAAGCATCAAAAGAACATTTAATACAAAAGTTTTTGGATTCAACAAGGTGTACATAGAAACGCGCCAAACTGTGGAGACTGCGGCCTAGTTTAAGTTTTCTAAGATTGAAGTTGATTTTTTAAAATATATGAAAAGCAAGAAATAAATTTAGTATATTTTTTTTGGTATATCTGACTTTAATCCTACTTGCTATGAAACTCAGTTGCATCTACAATCAGTGTTCGCAGAACGTGGACGTAAACGGCCCCCACCACTGACCCGTGTGGATCCTCACGCAACCAAATGCGGCATATACGTATGCCCCCACTTCCTCGCTTCGATTTCACGCTGTCGGCTGTTAAGGTAGTACTGTCGTGAATGGAAATACCGTCCAGATATTGATAAGATTGAAATCACTGGTAAACATTGAGCCAGAAATGACAGTTAAATTTTTGAGGACCTAGGGTACACTGGAGGACAGCAATTAGTAATTGCATTTTGAGACGATTAACACGTAACCTTATGGGAAACCGAGTTCATTTACAAATCCTGCCATAACTACCGTTCAGATTTTAATAAAAATGATTGGTGCGTTGACTGATAATATAAGCATCGTTTTTCAAGTTAAAACACCTCAATTGGATACGCGTAAGCGTAGCAAAATCCAATTAAGTAAGCAAAAATATAATTTTTCTCCAGTAACCGACGACGTTTAAATAGATGTGGCAAAGTCGCAGAATAAGTGATCGCGCGCGCCATTCTCGTATCATAAGAAGTCATCTGCTATACACACATGTATAGTCGCTTTCTTATGCGACGTTGACAAATTTAGATACTACGTGAAGCAAATGAGAAAAAGTACACATTTGATTAGCTACGTACCGACAGTACTACCTTAAGCCAAGATCAAGAATTATGTTTCTCTCAACTTCGTGTAAAAGAGGCGCGAAGCAGACGACAAATTCAAAATGACAAAATAAATAGTTTAAGATATTAGCTGTATTTTTTAGATATTTTGATATACATTCACATAAAGTAAATATCTGAAAGATTTTTTTGAATTTTAGGATGATCTAGACACTTGATAAATAATTTTTTAGTAAAATTTATGATTTAATAAGTGTTTAAAGTCTCAAAACAAAACATCAAGTTCTATATTTTTTAGCTGATATACGCCCAGGGCAAATGGGGCGCTCAAAAAGCTAAAATTTTCCGTTCCTGCTCTATGATGACGAAGGCGTCATTTTTTTCCACAGAAAGATTTTCAAATTCTTTAAAATACTAAACGTTAATATTACAAAATTTTCGCTTCTTATTTCTCGCCTCAACGACCTTTTCTGACTCATCCTTAATTGGTTTCTAATGACCTGGAAGCGGTCGGACCCGTGCCCCGCCCCTTCTACAGCTATACTTGCCTAAATTGACGTTGAAAGGTAAATTTAAGACTCTCTAGAAAGTTCTGTGCTTTTCATTTCCCTGGAATCGCGAATAAACTGATCACTTGTTCGCGATTTGAGAGACCAGTGTATCACCTATCATTTTATCACCGTAAAGTAGCGGTTTTAATTTCAACCTTGCTACGTACTGCAACTCCATAACTAGTTTGTAAGGTAGATTAGGCGTCCGGACTATATTAATTATTATTAGTGATAGGCTACTTCTAATATAAGTACAATATAGACATACAACAAAAATATTAATAATAGTAATAAAATTAGTATTAAGTAATTACAAAAAAAAATAATAATAATAAATAAATACATAATTATAATGTTATTGTTTAGAGAGCGCTCACGATTTTAAGAAATGCCGTAACCGCCTATTGTACTCGTCGATAAGGGTTATCGCATCACGTTTGTGAATATTAATGTTAAGAGTAGGTTAAGTATTTAGATTAGTTTTACTAAACTTCGAAACAATAATTATAAGATCAAATAATGTAAGAGACACAAGGAGCGAAGCAAATATCCGTCCTCACGCCACAACGCGGTCAAGACGAATGACCTGATTGGCTGAAAATTTCGGGAGGGGGAAACTCGAGCCCCTCTCTGATTGGTGCGCACACTACCCGAGTAAGTGCGTAAAAGGAGTGCCGCTATTCTCGGAGCGACACTCGCCTGCCAGCCAGCCTACCGGATGGACCGCATCAGCAACTACCATCCCGCCGTCGCTCTGCGAAGCGAACGCTTCAGCTCATCGAGTTTCTGCTACATAGAAGAATAAAGGGAGGCATAGGAAATCGGAACTGAAGTATCTTGTTCTTTATTCTCCTTTCCTCTTTCAAACATTACCAGAGCATCAGTCCTTTTCAGGACTAAACAACACGAGGCAACCAGGGCTGGTTACCAACATCAGTCCTTTTGAGGACTCACATAATACGAAAGAAGCCTATATTCACCAACAACACCAGTCCTTCTCAGGACTATTGGAACAACTTCAAACACCAGTCCTTCTCAGGATTATACGAAAAACTCGTCAGTTGGAACTATTGCCGACAACATCAGTCCTTCTCAGGACTATTTGAACAACCCCGAAGTTGTATTACAACTTCAAACACCAGTCCTTCTTAGGACTAAAGAATAATTCTGTTCCGACATCACCGGAGGACGAGTTCCAGCTGTTCAGCGGTTTGCGATGCCCTCCGGGCGCCATCCCTACTGCTGAACGAACTCACAGGAGGCCAGACGTCGCACCACTGTCCGGATTCACAACGACCAGGTAGCTTGTGATGCCCTCCGGGCGCCATCCTTGCTAGACGGGTGGATCCGGGCTCGAGACAGACCGTCCAGACTAAACTGATTAGGTGCATGGGTCTCAATCCCCGCCAGAAACGAGCCCGCGCCATCAGCCGACAACTCCAGCGTCTCAGGGAGGTGGGGTACCTCACCGCCACCGACACCCAGGAGAGAACAACCGTTGGCAACAAGGAGCAACGAGGTGGAAAGGAGGGGCCACCATCGAGCGAGGCAACTGTCAGCGCCGATAACAGGGCAGCCACTCGAGAATCCCAGTCCAGCGAAGAAATTAAGGACAGGCCACTCTCAGAGGGAAAAGCCCTACACCCTGAAGACAGACTACCTCCCACGCCTGTCACTCGCCGACCGCCACCGCCTCCACGAAGCGAGGACCCTCACTACCTTCTCCGCCTGCGTCGACGAACGCAGGCCCGGTACTCTAAGGCCCGCCGGGTCTTAGACTATTCGACCGCGCGGAACGCTACTCGTCTCGCCTACCCGGGGAGCTTCGAGACCAGGGTCGTACTGAGAACCCCTGACACCCGGGACTTCGTCATCGCCAAGTTTTTCGCAACGATGGCTACGCCGAATTCATGTTAGACGCACAGGGTTTGGGCATAAAACCCACGAGGGGACACTTACCAGCTACAACTCACTGAGAACCCAAACCTTAACATAGCCTTGCAAATAAATTATTTGAAATTAAAAAATCAATAAATCTATTTTATTATTATATTTGTCAATTTTGCTTCGTAGCAAAGAACATTTTATTTACATTTATTTGTTGAAATTGTCATGTAAAAGATGTCAAGTATAATAAAAGTTCTTTTTGAGGTATTTTATTCCAAAGGAATTTGTATACATTTTATTTTATACTAGAGAAATTGAAGGTGTAATTTTCAATACGAAATTAAATATAGTTTTTTATTTTTTTTAATACTCAAACCTTCTTATCACAATTATGTATTGAAAAAAGGTTTTTAAAAAGTGTTACGTATTTCAGAAATTTTTTTTCAAAGTGTAATTTCGTATGCAACATTAGATGTAGTTTATATATTTTTTAAAATAATCAAACCTCTTATTTATACTTGTATATTGAAATTGTCATGTGAGGGATTTTAAGTATTTTAAATGCTCTTCCAAAGTATTCAATTCCAATGAAATATTTTTCTTCATGTCAGGGTAATCTCATGATGTACTTTCTTATCCAAATTATCCAAATACACAATAAAAACTCTAAGAATATTTTGATTATTTAACAAAATACTGTGATAACATATATTTGAAGTGAGACCAAAAACTTTTAAAATTGTTAATTTTTTTACAGAGTTATTAACATTCTTCAAAGAGATCAAAATTTGACATTTTTTGTAGTATCTTTTTATGAAATTAACATTTTGCTTTCAACTTGATCTCATCAGATGCAGGATTTTATTAACTTTTATGATATTATCAGAAATTTTTTCGGAGATGTTATTATCAAAATCAAATCCCTTTCAATATAGATGAGAGAACAGATAAGGAAAAAAATTTCATTTGGTTTTGTAAAAATTAAGTCACTTGAACAAAAGCTGAAACAACAGATGGTGAATATTAAATTACCGATGTGTAATTATATAATAATTTCCATGTCTGTACAAATGAAGGGTTTGAATATAAAATAAAATAAATTGTATCTAAATTTGCATAAGAAATTACACATTGAGAATTCTTTGGTAAGCAGCAAAATTGACAAATATAATAATAAAATATATTTATTAATTTTAAACCGTGAGACTCGGTAAAGTTATGTTTTCCCTGAATCCGTGCAAAAAAAAAATACAAAGGGGACGCCAAATTATAATTTACAAGATATATATTTTTAAAAACTACACTTCTTCTTCATATATTTTTAAAAACATTTGCCCAAAATAAATACCTGAAAAATTTTGTAAAATTTAAAGAATTTGAAAATCTTTCTGTGGAAAAAATGACGCTTTCGACTGCGCTGGGATTCGAGCCCAGGTCTTTCGATTGCTTTTAAATAATTTAAACACTTGAAATATAATTTTTCAGTAATAATAATATAATATAATAATCCAATATAATCAACAATATAATTTATGAATAAAACTACTTATGGTGATTTTTTATCGTGAGTCCCCTTGCCTCTGACGAAGAACAATATTTCTTATATCGATTTTCCTATTCTTCAGAAGCAAAAAGAGTGAAACCCTGCATCTTAAATTAATAAAATAAGAAATTTTCTTCAAAATTTTAATTTTAACAAGCATTTTCGTAATATTTATCGATAAAACTGTTATTTAAAAAAATGCGTTATACATAATTGTGATAAGAAGGTTTGATTATTAAAAAAATAAAAAACTATATTTAATTTCATATTGAAAATTACACCTTCAATTTCTCTAGTATAAAATAAAATTTATAAAAATTCCTTTGGAATAAAATACTTCAAAAAGAACTTTTATTATACTTGACATCTTTTACATGACAATTTCAACAAATAAATGTAAATAAAATGTTTGATAGTTTAAAAATAAAATAAATTATATCTTATTTTGCAAACGAAATTAAAAATTTAGGAATCTTTGGTATGAAGCAAAATTGACAAATATAATAATAAAATACATTTATTCATTTTTTAATTTCAAATAAATTACTTGCAAAGCTAAAAAATATAGAACTCGATATTTTAAACTTTAAACACTTATTAAATCATAAATTTTACTAAAAAATTATTTATCAAGTCCTAAAATTCAAAAACATCTTTCAGATATTAACTTTATGTAAATGTATATCAAAATATTTGAAAAATAAAGCTAATATCTTAAACTATTTATTTTGTCATTTTGAATTTGTCGTCTGCTTCGCGCCTCTTTTACACGAAGTCGAGAGAAACATAATTCTCGATCTTGGCTGAAGGGGGTCTCCTTATCCAGAACTTTCAAAAAATCGATTTTTTTTTTTTTTTTTCAATCGATGGATCTATTATCAGAGAATATTGTCGCAAAATTTTACAGTCCATATCGGAATAGTTTTGATGGTAGAGTTCCGAGCAGTGGCTTGCGCGGAGCGAGCGGAAGGTTTTTTTCCCCGTCTGAAAACTTTAAAGCGCGTTTTCTCAAAACCACATTTTTCAAAATTGTGTTCACGATTAAAGGAGAACCAATTAAACTATTATAAACTTTTTTTTTATTTGTAGCTAATTGAAATGCGCATATAGTGAACCTTTATTTTTCATGATACAGTATTTATTTATTATTTATTTATAAAAAACGGTGAAAAATTTGATTTTTCTGGAAAGTAACTCAAAAGATCGATAACAAAAATTTTTTTTTACAATTTCTTAGATTCACTATAAGCGGAATACTCTTCTGAATAAAAAAAACAAATATATATGTGTTTCAGATGAAAAATTTGGACAATATCAAAAATATCAAAATGAATATCTGAACATTTTATTTCAAATTTTAAGGTGATTTAAACACTTAAAAAATCAATTTCAATATTTTTTAGCTATGCAAATCAAATAATTCAATTAGAAAATTATGTAGAGAATATTATATATTAAGGAATGATAAAATATGATATTAGCGTTTAAAAAATAAAATATTAAAATACTTAAGTAATGCATAAATTATATCTAATTATACACTCGAAATTATAACGTAAATGAAGTTCGCAACGTTGCTGTAGCAACGAAAAAGTAAAATTCCAAGTTTGGGAAAAAAACGGTTCTAGTCGTTCAAATCTATTTTAATCAAGTCTAAATGGCAATATAGCAAGAAAACAACCCTTCCGCATGCATTTCATCCCTTGAATACCGAGAAACGTGAAAAAAAAAAAAAACCGAACTAAGCTCGATAACTAAAATTTTAGGACTGAATATTGTAGCATTTAGTGCCAATTAATTAGGAAAAAATTTTCATGCCCAAACCTAGCGGGGATGTTTGTCGTTTTCAACCCCAAATGCCCAAAAATATGAATGAAAAATATGGAAAATCAAACTATGCTCGATACCTAAAATTTTAAAACTGGATATTGTAGCATTTAGTGCCAATTAATTAGGAAAATAAATTCATCCCCAAACCAAAACCAAAATTCTGTATGATTTTTCATGAGTACCAACCTTCAAAAGATTCCTGTCAAAATTTTATGACATTCTGATGTTTGGTCCACGAGTAGCAGTGATTTAATTGACGCTAGTCTTGATATTCTCAAAACAATGGATTCGAAACAATTTCGTGTGTTGATTTACCATTGCTTTTTGATAAAAAAAAAACACAGTGCAAGCTCAGCAATGGCTTGAAAAGTGCTACGGGGACTCTGCTCCATCAAAAACAACCATTTGTCGCTGGTATGTTGAGTTTAAACGTGGTCGTACAGACACTGAAGATGCTGAACGCTCCGATCGGCCAAATGAGGTAGTTACACCGGAAACCATCAAAAAAATCCACCAAGTCGTTTTCGAAAACCGTAAATTAAAATTGCGTGAGATAGCTGACACTTAAAGATATCACACGGCAGTCTGTACGCTATTCTGCATGAACATTTGTCTATGAGGAAGCTGTTGTCAAAGTGGGTGCCGCGTTTGCTCACGGTGGATCAAAAACGACAACGTGTCGTTGATTCCGAGCGCTGTTGGGAGTTGTTTCGCCGAAATAAACCGAATTTTTTGCGTCGGTATGTGACAATGGACGAAACCTGGATCCATCACTACACTCCGGAGTCAAAGCGGTAGTCACAAGTTGCTCGCTACCATGGCGAAATTGAATGAATTCAGCTTCAAATTGTTTCCGCACCCACCATATTCACCGGATCTGGCCCCCAGCGACTACTACCTGTTTGCAGACTTCAAAAAAATGCTCCCAGGAAAGAGATTCTACTCCAACGAGGAAGTCATCAACGAAACGAACGCTTATTTCGAAGCCAAAGATAAATCATTCTACAAGAAGGTATTGAAATGTTAGAGAGGCGCTGGACTGATTGTGTTGCTTTTGAAGGAGACTATGTTGATGAATAAAGTCGAGTTTTTCCAAAAAAAATGTTTCCTAGTTAGTCCCGAGACTTATTGATCCACGTGTTAATTACTAAAAAAAAGGAGTCCCTTCATAGCATTCTGTGAATCGCTGGACAGGACATCTCCAGAGTGTGGAGACTCATTAAATTTTTTAAAAACAGATTTAGCCAGTCCACCGTGGCCTTTTGCACTGCGGAAAATTTTCTTATTTGGATAGTTTCCTTCCTCATGGAAGTTGATCTGACGACGGGAAGTATTTCAAAATGATAACAAGATGAGCCGTTATCTTATTTCGTGTTCCACGACTTTGGACCGTATCATTTACGTTACATCAAATTTAAAGAATCACGATGATAATCGTCACGATCACATGATATCCAAGAAAAAGTCAATCATTCGAAAAGGCTTATTGGTTACAGGATTAATTTGTGCACTCAAACAAAAATATTGGCGCAATTTGAAAACGAAATTTACTTTTTACTTGTGACAACAAAAATTATGCTTTGGATGGTTGAGGAAGGGAACTTTGAATAATAGGAATATATTTTCGACTTTTTACAGAAGTCTTGAAACACTGAAAGTTGAAAATATTATAGTTACATACAACAATTAAATTTAACTTTACCGAATAACCACATTTTACACAGTTGAATAGTATTCCCAAGATGCTATTTCAATTACATCATACAATTATTATTACTAATTCCTACGGGTAAGGAACGTACCATTTATTGAAGTACAATCGTACGTCGCAGGATATTTTGTCTCATATGCGCATTGAAAAATATTTCCACGGCAAGAGCACGTTCGTGATGGTTGAAAAGTACTTTATACACTAAAAAATAGTAATATTTCTTACCGCTCCACGAAACTCGCTGAAAATTATAAATTAGAATCTGAGATGTTTACGTAATGATGATTCTTTAAATTACAAGGGCAAGGAATTTATAATTCATAAAACTTTGATGCGATTGAAATTAATTTCGTCTCTGACATGACTTGCAAAATGTTGAATCTGCTCACATGGGATGAAATTCCTGGAGAGCTTAAAAGAAGCTCCCGGGGAGTTCCACTCGAATGCAGAAGTTCCACTGCAAAAAATTGGGAGGTTCCTCTAATCTCCTTAAGCAGACTAAGGGATATCCCTGGGACGTCCGTTAGGACGATTCTCGGTGCTAAAAACTTTTTTTCTACATTAAAATCGCGGAAATGGTTTTCTTAAGGAACTGTTTTAGTAATTTGGATCTACAAGGGAACTCCCGTGGGACTCCTCGGAAGCTGTTTTTCAGCTCCCCAGGAATTCCATCCAGTGTGAATATGTTCAACATTTTGCAAGTCATGTCAAAAACGAAATCAATTTCAATCATATCAAAGTTTTATGAATTATAAATTCCTTGTCCTCGTAATTTCTTGATAATGCATAATAATACTAATGGAATTAACATTACATAATAAAAAAACGACTGAAATTGCCACAAATTATTTTCAAACAACAAGATATAATCCACAGAGAAAGTCACATAGAAAGTCTCAGGAACACTTTAGAATTGTAGAATCTTTTTCTTTTCGTTAACCTTACTCAGGACGGATAACTTGAAAAAATTTGATTGCGAATTCTACACCGGCTTTGTCAAAAGGTTATGTTTATTTTATTCGTGTTCCCAGAACAGGAGGTAACAAAGTGAAAGGTTTTGACAAATCCGATACAGGATTCACGATTTTTTTTTTTTTAAACTCGAGAAAGCGTAGAAAGAGATCGCAGAAAAAGAGATCCTTGATTTTGAAATTTTTTACACTAATTGTAGATAAAATTATCAGTAGAAAATGCTGTGGGATTTGTTAGTAACTCTTTAACTGAAATGTTAAATAACAAGTATTGTCGTAACTTGTCGAACAAGTATTATTCGGGAGTTTGCAATGTCACAGAGTAACAGATATCTTAACCTTCAAATGCACTTAAAATTTTCTTTCTTGATGTTAATAATACGTCTCATAACATTTTCCTCTGGTAAAGCTTTTCTGTCCTCAGTGTAAACTAATTTAAAAATCCGGCATTTTCTTTTCGGCAACTTTATTCGAAGTCAGGTTCAACAAAACAGAGTTGAAAATCTTATACTGGATTTGTCAAGATTTTTACTTTTTTACTCGTGTTCCCAGAATAGAAATTAAAAAAAAAATAGTTAAAGTTTTTAAAAAATCCGGTATAAGATTTACAATTCTTTATTGTTAAACCTGACATCGAATAAGGTTAACGAAAAGGAGATCCAGGAGTAAACATTTTTTTATGTGCCTCCGGTGCGTAAGCTCGTTTTTACGCTACAGTTGAGAGTAGCGTAATGTTGTTTATTACGATACAGAGGAATGTAATGCAAAAATTGAACTGCGCATGCGCCTATTACGATACAGCGCGGCATAATCTTCTTCTTGTTGTTCTTATTCTTCGTACAGCGTTGGCACCGTACCGACAAAGTCTTGTACATTTGAACTGCGCATGCGTCTATTACAATACGCTACTACTACACAAGATCGAGAAAATCAAAATGGCCGGATGTATTCTCAAAATGTCAAGTGAGACGGGCGATAATCACGGCAATTTCGATCTTTTCAGATTGGATTCGAGTGTACGCATAAAAACTCGCATATGCGCCAAAGTCACATAAAATAGAATATGTGCCAATACACACAATTCGGGTAATTACGAGACTCGCTTAAAATGCTCGCAGGACTGATCGCGCCTCGGCTTCGTCTCGGCTTAGCCTCAGCTACGCCTTGACTAAGATCTCCTGCGAGCATTATCGCTCGTCACGTAATAACCCTCATTATGCGCCTAGGCACATAATATACTATGTTTTTACACTGACAAAAGAAATTTACCAGTGGAAAATGACAGTTAAATGAATATTTATTTATTTGCAGCTTAGAAGTCACCATTATGGTTTAAAAAAGCCCATATTGGAAATACTTCCTTCGTTAAAGTTGACAAAGTCCATGCTTAGTGCAAACTTCGTGGCAAAAATATTCAGTACTCAGGAAACACAATAAATTTGAAAAGTCATTCAGCGGTATCCCATAGTTCTGTTTTGACAAAAATTGAAGAAGAGAAACATGGATTAAAAAAGCGGAAACATGACAATAATAGCAGCAATAACACTACACCCAAAAAGCTAAAAAAAAATTAACGAAACTTCTCCTTTCAAAGTGTTCAAGCCGGTTCATCTGGAGAAAATAATGCCTGTGCTTCAGCTCAAGCTGATTCTTTTGCCTCATCTTCTGCTCCTTCCTTCCAGAATAAACCCTCTTCTTCATTCCAGAGTAAACCCTCTTTTTCATTCCAGAATAAATCCTCTTCTTCCAAAAGTGGTTGTAAAGCTGGGAGAGTAGTACAGGAAACGGAAAATATTAAAAAGAGCATTGGAAACATTTCCGCTTTTCAAGAAGGGGTCACCAAATATGAAAAATTGACAGATAAAATCTTATATACACATATATATGATATGTAAAGATTGCGAACCTTTAAGTGTTGTTGAAAAGGAGGGGTTCCAGAGTATGATGGCTTATGCTGTATCGAAGTATAAAAATCCCAGTATAACGACAATGTCGAATCGCTTAGATCAGAAAAGAAGTTTAAAAAAAGGTGATGACATCACTTTAGCCACGGACATCAGGACAGACATATTAAACACTAGAAGTCATCTTGGAGTTACTTCACTTCGAACGAGACGGATTTCTAGTCAGCGGTTCTTTAGGTGTCCACTAGTTATCGACAAATCACACAGGAGAACACATTAAAGATGCACTTCGATCCATTTTTAACGAATGGGGCATAAATACCAGTAAAATATCGAGATAATGACTATATATATATAACTATCTATACGCATTTCCACTACACCTAACTACCAAAGAAATTGAAATTCTTTAGGAAATAGTAGATGTTCTACGCCCTTTGGAACCAGCAACGCGAGAATTAAGTGCACAGAAATATGTGACAGCCCGCATTGTAATTCCATTGATCTACGGAATTGAGGCAGAAATCAAGGAACTGAATCCAACAAGCAAGATTGCAGAAAGTTTTGTGAATAATATGCTTCATCAAATTCACTATCACTTGAGTGAAATCGAAATGCCCCACATTTTTGCGATTGCAATGTTATTGGACCCAAGGTTTAAACTAATCGAGTTCAATGATATCAACCATGGCTCTCGTGCACTAAAATACGTAAAAAAAACATGGTAAACACTAAGATCAACGCTGCATGCAGAACTCCGCCTTCTGTTTCTGAATCTGAACCTGAGTAAGAAACTACGGAAAACAAAAGTATACTAGCGCCAGCTGTATTTTTTATTTTTTTTTCTCATCACTGATCGTGGACCGTGATTGTTTTAATTTTGATGTAACGTGAATAACGTGAATGATACGGTTCAAACTCGTGGAACACGAAATAAGATAACGGCTCATCTTATTATCATTTTGAGATCCTTCCTGTCGTCAGATCAACCGGGGCTCACTTCACAGTACTTTTTCAAGTGCGATATTTCATTCCCAATAATTTCGTACGGATCTGATGATAACTTTAGCTAGTTTCTTTCGCGCCGTTTTGCAAATGACAAGAGCGAATCATTCTCTCTTGCACACCTTGTATTTAATGGTCATTTCTTGAAAAAATACGTTTACCGTAAAGCTAGCAGCGCCACTCTGGACATTATTCAAAAACAGCTTTTACAAAATTTTCCTCTCGACAAAATAATTCGGGCTCAATTAGGGCTCAAAGTATCCATAACTTTCAACCCCGTACCTATCACCCTTTTCAAAGGGTTGAAGGGGACCTATAGGCTACATGTCAAAAAATAAACTTTGAAAATATTTTTTAGTCATATAATTAAGGGCTCAATTAATGCTCCACTACCGAATTTTCAGCTCCTTATTTTTTAAAAAATATGCATGGTCCTGCCAAGTTTACCGTCAAACTAGCAGCGACACTCTGGAAATCATTCAAAAACAGCTTTTACAAAATTTTCTTCTTGACAAAGTAATTCGGGCTCAATTAATGTATCTACAACTTCCACCCCGTACTTATCACCCTTTTCAAAGGGTTAGAGGGATCTTATAGGCTAGATGTCAAAAAATATACTTCAGATTTTTTAGTCCTACAATTAAGGGCTCAATTAAGGCTCAATTAATGCCCCAATGCCGAATTTTCAGCTCCTTATTTTTTTAAAGATATGCATGGTCCTGCCAGGATTACCGTAAAGCTAGTGGTAATGCCGATTTTTGGGCTCTTCTATTTTTCTCAAAACACCAAATTTTAGGTGGAGGTTCTGACTCCTGGATTAGCTAGCACCTCCAGTGCATAAAAACCTTAGTTTTTTTTTGGGCTCCAACCCTTAACGTCAAAATGCACCCCTACATAGCCATGTAGAAAGGACTTTGGATAAAAAATATTTTTTTGGAACTTTATTGTCTTCCGGCACTCTTTGATTTTCGGGCTCTTCAGAAATGTCCATATCGATTTTTGGGCTCCAACCCTTAACATCATGATGCACCCCTGTATAGCCTTGGAGACGAATATGACTAAAAATCATCTTTTTGAGAACATTATCGTCTGCAAGTACTCTTTGATTTTCGGGCTCTTCAAAAATGTCTATATCAATCATGAAGAGCCCGAAAATCAGAAAGTATTCCTAGACGATAAAGTTCCCAAAAAGATGAATTTTATCCAAAGTCCTCTCTACATGGCTATGCAGGGGTGCAATTTGATGTTAAGGGTTGGAGCCTAAAAATCGATATGGACATTTGTGAAGAGCTCGAAATCCAGAGAGTATTCCCAGACCATGAAGTTCCCAAAAAGATGATTTTTGTCCAAAGTCGTCTCTACATAGCTATGCAGGGCTGCATTTTGATGTTAAGGGTTCGAGCCCATAAATCGATAGAGACACTTTTGAGGAGCCCGAAAATAGCCCGATATTCTGGAATAGTTTTTTTTGTACAAAATGTATTTTTTTAAATTAAGGGTTGATTTTCAGTGATAGGGGTTGTTTTTTAAAAAATAAAGATTTACTTTTTCAAGCTATGAAAATATCAATACAAAGATTTATTTAAAAAAGAAACTAATGGAGCTATAAATGTTTAATTCGCGCCTAATAGTAGCCGTAAAAAGCCGTATATTCAATAACAGATTGTACATTTGTAAGGCTCTGAATATAAACATAATAATTAATTTTGTTTTGAAAGAAAAAATTTTGTCATCGTTCAATGAACGTTCAAAACTGTAAGTACATGTAAACTCTGATTTAAACTGAAATATGAATTTCCATTAAGGAGGTGCTAGCTCGAAGGACCTTATTTTACAGTAAAACGTTAAATTTCACGATTTTAATCATTATGGTAAAATACTTCGAAAACCGAGTGGTAAAGAATCAAAAGGTGTTGGATTTAAACTTTCTTAATGTAAGTTAAAAAATTACCATCTTCAAAGTAGATTTGTGAACCTTTACAATCGAAAATGCATCGAATTAAGATGGCTCCCAGTCAGCACAAAATTAAAGGACGTTTTTAGAACGTTATAGAATTGGAGCCCCATCCCTACACTGAAAAAAAACTGCTATTGAATCTATAGCATCTTTTCCAAAAGCGTGTATATTATTGATTCAAAAAAATATGCCAATAAAACTGATATATATATATATTTTGAATCAATGATATACATGCTTTTAGCAGAAATGCTATAAATTCAATAGCATTTTTTTCTCAGTGTATGCATACTGAACATAATTATGTTTTAATATGTACAGGTCGTTGTCGGTGTGGCAGTACCCTGCAATGTAAAATTGACAATTTGACAGGCAAAAAGCCTGCAGAAATATATAGAATCGAACAAGCAGGGGAAAAAATGTTGCCAGGTAGACCGGAACCTCCGAATCTGCCTGGTTTTAATGTTTTGAAAACAGCGAAACACTAATTCAAAAGGAGTCAGTATCTTCATGAAGACCCAAGAAGAGCACTTGAGCTCATGAGGCACACAAATTTGTTCAACGTTATACATACAATCGGCTTGAGCCCCTTTATGGTACACCTCTGGACCAGTACCCAAATTCACATTTATTTTGAATATGCAAAACAAGAACCAGCAGAAATCGATGCAACTGGAGGAATTATTAAAAAAATTATTATATCAGATGAGATCAAAACTAAAGTTATTTATATCTACTTTATTATGATAAATACAGAGTCAGGTGTCAAATTTCCGTGACCCATATGATCACGGAAAGCTACAACACTATATCAATACTGTTTTTTTTTTGTTAGAATGGGTACGACTAGAGGCTTCTCATCCAAAAGTAATGACATCTGATGGATCAGTAGCATTTCTAACTGTTATTGTAAGAGCTTTCACGGGAAAATTTATTATAGATGAATATGTAAATTCGTATGAAAGAGAGCTTCCATCATGTTATGTACGGATGGACGATACTCACTTTATGAATCTCTACGTAAAATTCCTGAAAAATACGGCAAAACCAAAAAAGATTCGAGTTTTTTATAAAGGGGCTGTAGGCCAACTCATGGTACCTTGTAATGAGAAAGATGCAATGAGAATGCAATATTCAGTGTGAATATGTTACATGTAAAAACTTTTTTTAGTGCTAAACTAATCAAATAATTTTTCGGCAGCAATTGAAACAGTTTCATATTAAAATAATACAGAAAACTCCTGAAGTATACACAAAAATAAATTTGGTAATCGATTGCACAAGATTCACGGAAGAAAAATCCTTCTAAAAAGAGTAAAATAAGATGAGATTTTCACAAAACAGGGGGGTACAAATTAGCGTAGATTAAAATATAGGAATTTTTCTTTTATTATCAATATAAGGTGAAAAAAATATTCTTCCACTAATACCTGTCCATTTGATTCGTTGTTACAAATAATGCTAGTGGCAGCTGACGATTCTCCACAAGTGACGAGTCTTTAAGTCATTGCAAGATAAAATGTTAATCTTTAAATTAGTTATCAACATTCTCAGAAGAGGATTAAATGCAGCCGCATATACGAAACGAGAAGTAATTTTGATTGACATAGTATCACAATTATTCCCGAACAATATCAATTATAAATGCGCAAATAATTATGAAGTGGAATGCTCAATGAATGAGAAGATTTTTTCGAACGAGTCTTTAAAAACGTTCCCAGTCATTATTAGAGCCCATGTTTTTCTACTCTTTTTGTATGTTCAATGGTATAAGTCAGACGAAAATATCAACTTTATTTCAAATTATCTATATCGCATGTACTATTATTTTCAGGTCCACTCGCTCTAGTTGAAATCGAAATGGGTGATGCAGATTACGTCCATATAAAATATATCCCTTCAACCTTTACAGACATAATGAATCTGAAAGACATATTTCGTTTAGTGGGGCTGATTCGTTTCAAAGGAACAAGAAAATCGAATCTGATGGGTCATTATATTGCAGTTTGTCTCCAACAAAATACTTGGATCGAGTATAATGATTTGAACAAAAAAATTCTTAAATTGACAACAAGTACAAAAATATGTCCAGAAATACTTATTTACGCTCGAATAGATGCATAGATAGAAAGTTGAAGATTATTTTTGTATCTATTCAAAACATAGAAATAAAGGAACTTTATATAACGTGCACGCTTTCAATGAACCCTTCAACGCCTAACTAGTTACTGAATTAATAATTAATAGTCGCAATAAAGTCTTTCAAAACTACAAAAACGTACATCAGTCTACAATGAAAAAACAAATTAAGTGTAATTTATAAACTCCTAAAAAAATTGAAATTATAAAACATCTATTGTTGCACTCTACAGAGCTGAGTCTCTGCATAGCAATAGTTTCCAACTTATATACTAGAAAGCATTAATGTCGACAGAAATATGTTTACGAAAATGATTTTTGATCGCGGCCTCTTACGAAACCTTTGACCTTTAGCTGTAGGATTGAAAAACATTCAAAAAGTTGATTTTTGGTAAGTGCCCTTTACGAGCTCTTTAACTCCTCGAAAAGGGTATAGGTACAAGGTTGAAAGTTGTGGATACTTTGAGCCTTAATTGAGCCCAAATTATTTTGTCGAGAGGAGAATTTGGTATAAGATGTTTTTGAATAATGTCCAGAGTGGCGCTGCTAGCTTTACGGTAAACGTGGCAGGACCATGCATATTTTTTAAAAAATAAGGAGCTGAAAATTCGGTAGTGGAGCATTAATTGAGCCCTTAATTATATGACTAAAAAATATTTTAAAAGTTTATTTTTTGACATGTAGCCTATAGGACCCCTAACCCTTTGAAAAGGGTGATAGGTACGGGGTTGAAAGTTGTGGATACTTTGAGACCTAATTCAGCCCGAATTACTTTGTCGAGAGGAAAATTTTGTAAAAGCTGTATTTGAATGATTTCCAGAGTGTCGCTGCTAGTTTGACGGTAAACTTGGCAGGACCATGCATATTTTTTAAAAAATAAGGAGCTGAAAATTCGGTAGTGGAGCATTAATTGAGCCCTAATTGAGCCCTCAATAGGACTAAAAAATATTTAAAAAGTTTATTTTTTGACACCTAGCCTATAGGAGCCCTTTAACTCTTTGAAAAGGGTGATGCACGGAGAAAAATAATTGAAGTAATTTTACTCAACTTCCGATCAAATTTGGGACATATGGACAAGTTAGAAGTTATTTAGTATCATTATAATTATTTGTGATATATTAAATGTTCAAAAATAAATCAAAGTTGAGTAAAATTCAGAGTGTAGGGTGAAGTAATCTTTTATTAAATCAGAAAAATAGTAGAGCTTTCCGTTCATTCTACTCTACGCTTCAATCGAGAGTTGAGTAAACTGTGAATCGCAAGAGTTATTCCACCAGCTATATCTATTCACGCAGGAACGAATGAAAGTAATCTGCGCCTTGGGCACATATAAAATATTTTTAATTTGAAAAACCTGTTGAATTTTCAGCATAATGATGTTCCAAGTTGTTATACTGAATAATCAAAATCAATTAAAAACATACAAAATACAATTAAAGTTCATTTTAGTACTCTCTAAATACAAAATAGTGGATTACACTCATAAACTAGTGATTTTAAAAATTCATCGTACCGCATTCGTGTTTGATTGTGTTTTGTCTGTTCTTTTCACATATTCATATTCTGGACTAAAGCCAATTACCAACATCAACATATATCTTTTCACATAATCTAGTTATATAAATTCGGTAAGTTTAATAAATTCGTGATACAAAATTTGTTCTCAATTAATTTATAATTACTTCTTTCTTTTTCACTTAAGTTTTTCAAATTAAATTCATTTCTTGAAAATTTAAACAACAAAAGTCTTGATAAGTGTATTACATAAAATTTGAAAAATCTACACAGGATTTAGATTGCACATAAATTTATTAGGGACAATAATAATTTGGAAATCGCAATTGAAAAATCCATATTTTGAAAATATACAACACAGAAAATAAAAAAACCTTCTTTTAAATGTTTTTACACAAGATGCTTTTTGGTAATAATGCAATTTTTTAATGTAAATTTCAAACTTTAGTTTCATTACACTTCATACGTAGTTATAATAAAAATGTATACTAAATATTAATTAATAATTATACTATATATATCAACAATCATAATTATAATAATTTATTAATTAATTATAATAATTTAAAAAAATATATTTTATAAATAATTTATGAAAAAAGTGGATTTATTTTTACTTGAGTAAGGCTCAAAAACTTTATTGACGACACTTACGCTCACAAGCTCTGAATAACTCTTGCAGTTACCATACGCTCTGTGCGTGACTGCAGCGCCATAGCATGAGTGAACTAAAGGAGGCTGTTCGAGAGCTTTTACAATGTATTATAATGGGGCTTAGTTATAAAAATGTTTATTATCAATAAAAAAAAAAAAAAACAAAAAAAACAATTTAATTCACTTTAAAATTCAATTGTTTTTCCTTGGGAAGTATTTGTGTGAAATCAGCAGTAAAAAGTAAGTATTATTCATATCAAAAATGATATAGAAACCAGTAAATATAAGGTTAAGTTAATGACAAATCAAAACAGACATCACACCGTGATGAAAAATTTCTAAAAAAAGCATTATTGAAGGCTGTGATTGCCGAAGAACTCAATGATGAAAATAATGCTGAAAATTTAGAAAACAGTGAAAGTTTAAGTAATAGTAAAGATGAAGAGATATTATTTAATCGAAGTTTTACTAGAACTGACATCAGCAATACTTTAAACAAATAATATAGCTTCTATGACTTCAAGCTTAAGTGTATGTTAAGTTAAATAAATATATTTAAACGTTTGTTACACATACTTTATTCCAAAATATTTTGTTAAAAGTCGAAGAATTTATGTTACAAATTTATTAATATTATATCAAATACTAAATTACAAGTCAAAGTTTATTATTGAATGGCCAACGTTTCGAAGACAAAACACCGTCTTCCTCTTCAGGGCCTACATTATTAATATTAATGATTTAAAATATTAATATTGATAATAAGAATTTACATGAAATACAGAATAAAATAAATAATACAAGAATTTAAGATAAGGACAAAAGAGATTTATAAATAAATAATTTTAGACAGAACTATTAAAAATTAAAAAAATTAAGTAGAGAAAAAGTATTACCTTAGTAAGTAGATTTGAAACACATTAAGTAAAGTCAAAGACAATATAGTACAACACCATTGTCAAAGTAATAAGGCTAGTCAATGCTGATAAAAACTTAACTGATCACAAGTTATAAATCGTTGTTTATAATACGAAAAATATGTATGTGAATATCAAAATTAGCAACATCGATCCCATCATTCCAATCAAAAACTGAATTTTATTCTGGCAACACATGGAGTTAAAAAACAATTCAGAGAAAAGGAAGAAGAAGGAGGGGAGAGCAAGATGTTAAGCATCTCCCGCCTTTAGGAAAAACCATCACACTGAAGTTAATAAGTAAACCGGGCAAAGCAAGAACATTGGAATTAATAAATTAGGAAGAAAAGGGTGGGAGGAGCGGGGGGGGGGGCACCAGTATCGTATGAACAATGAAAGTTCGACTAGTAAGAAAATTTGTAATTAGAAATGTCTGAGATGAGAGGGAAATATGATTCGTTGAGATTGTCACAGTCAATTATATTATATTTATAATTATATCACAATTTTAACTGGGAAAAAATCAAAATAATCCATAAAGAAAATAACCTTTCAAAAATTTTACGTATTATAAACAACGATTTATAACTTGTGATCAGTTAAGTTTTTATCAGCATTGACTAGCCTTATTACTTTGACAATGGTGTTGTACTATATTGTCTTTGACTTTACTTAATGTGTTTCAAATCTACTTACTAAGGTAATACTTTTTCTCTATTTAATTTTTTTAATTTTTAATAGTTCTGTCTAAAATTATTTATTTATAAGTCTCTTTTGTCCTTATCTTAAATTCTTGTATTATTTATTTTATTCTGTATTTCATGTAAATTCTTATTATTAATATTAATAATGTAGGCCCTGAAGAGGAAGACGGTGTTTTGTCTTCGAAACATTGGCCATTCAATAATAAACTTTGACTTCTACTTGTCCAGCTCGGTCCTTTTTCCTTATATATTTTTAAATTTTTTAAAGAAACTTAATTTTTTCCCGTTCGTTAATTACACTGTTGTTGCGTGAAAATAACACAGCTAAACGCGCGAACACGTCAACTTCATTTTGTTGTGTAGAGTTCGGGTGTTTGCTAGCTCCTTTGAAAAGTCCCGGACCTAAGTAATAGAACATTTTTTAAAAGGACTTTATTCAACTAATTCTTTAACATAGTTCTATTCCAACTCGAAACACTTAGTCTAACGAGTTTCTAAAAGCGTGATGCCTTTTTTTATATTAGTTAAAGCTCAACTCAAAATACGCGTTTCTTTCAGCAAAAACCTCTTCATTAAAGTAAAATTTCTTGTCAGCGAGCCATCACTTCAAGTTTAGGAACAGATAATAATCGCATGGGGTCAAATCTAGTTATCGTTTCAACTGCTTTGTGTGCCGGTGCATTTTCTTGATAAAAGAGGATTTTTTTGCGTGTCAAATGTGGCCATTCAACTCTTGATTGCAGTATCGAAATGGTTAATCAATGTAATATTGAGCAGTGATTGTTTTTCCTTTCTACAGGTAGTCAATATGAACACCATGCACTGCCCAAAAAACAGTCACCATAACCTTGCCAGCCGATTGTTGTGTTTTTGGCCGCTGCGGTACACTTGCACCAGCTTCTACCCATTGTTTCGACTGTTCTTTGGTTTCTGGTGTGTAGTGATGGATCCATACTTCATCAATGGTTACAAAACGGCGCAAGAAGATCTTTGGATTACGCTTGAACATGTCTAAAATGGATTGGGAAACATCAGCTCTTTCAAACTTTTGCTGGTCAGTGAGCACGCGTGGCACCCATCGCGCACAAAGTTTTCGCATGGCACTAAACGTAGAATTTTGTTATCATTTCTAGCGTAGTCGTATCTGAAGGCCGCCCTGAACGTCGTTCGTCATTTTTCCTCGTACGATCTAGCTTAAACTCTTGCATCCACCTTTTGACTGTTGTATTCGATGGAGCAGGTGTGCCATAATGCTTATCAAGCTTTCCTTTAGGTTTGTCAGCCGTTGTGCCTCTCAAATAATAATGCTTAATGAAAAAATGAAATTCGTTTTTGCCATTGTTTATAAAATCACTGAGATGATGATGGGACAATTACGTTCAAACAAAAATTACTCTACAGATTGTAGTGAAACTTTGGATTTAGTGTTTTTAAGGTTGGCACTTTACAAAAATGATAAACGACCAAGTATGTGGTTTGGCTAGGTTTTGGCTCATTTCCGAGATATTTTAGATACAAAAATAACCATTTTTAAGCCGTTTTCTCCCTCATTTTTCGAAGAAAATACGTCGAAATCTTTGTTATAATAGTATGAAATGACGAGTATTATTTTTTTTTAATTTAAATTTAAACCTAACAATAATTTTCTGGCACACAGACCCTCATTTAAGTGGAACAAGCAATGCGTTACTTTGAGCAACAGACACATGTGCACTCGGTAAACCTCTGTATACAAAAGTGGATCGTTCTATTAAGATGATACTATATTGGTATGATTGTATGTATACCATTTTAACAAAGATTTCGACGTATTTTCTTCGAAAAATGAAGAAAAAAAGGCCAAAAAATGGGTTTTGTATATATTCAAAGCTAATCAAGTTTTGCAGTTTTTTCCTAATCTAATTATTATAAATCACCCTATATTTATGAATAAGGTCTCATTTCATTCAATAAATAATATTCTCAACCTCATTAAAATAAATTATAAAATGTCGTTCTCGTCTTTTCATTATTTTTTCCATAAATAAATAGCCATATACAATACCGGTCAGAATTTTCCGGCCACCTGTTTTTCGATAATTGCTTAAATTATCCTAATTTGAATTATATAAGTGAAAAAATTTGTTCTCTTGATTAAATTTAAAGCTACCAAAATTCTTTATAAAATGAACCCAGCATGAATTCGTTTTGTTAAATTTTGAAGAAGTTATTGCAGAAATAGTCAAGATTTCAATGCTTTCTTAAATTTTAAATAACTTTCGTAGTAATCAACATTTCTTAATGTTCTTGGGCTCATTTTAGAGCTAAGATTCTACAGAATCGCATTAAATTATCATTATAAATCAATAAATTTTTTCTTGCATAATGCAAGGAGTTAATATTGTAACAAAAAAGTAGGAAAATTTCGAAAACATTTCATCTGTAGGCAAATCATAATAAAGATCATATGAAAATATATTTTAAGGGGATTCGATACAAAATTCATGATTATATGTTTTCTATATCTTATAAAAATGTTTTTCTAAGCAAAAGCAATATTGGAATTTTTCCAACTTTTTAATTTGAACTTTAACCTCGTGCAGTATGTAAGAAAAAAATTACACATCAATTACAAGAATTTTTATCGATTTCGTAGAAATTTAGCTTTAAAATTAGTCCAAGAACATTAAAAAATGTTGATAACTTTGAAAGTTATTAAAAATTTAAGAATGCATTGAAATCTTGACTATTTCTGCAATAACTTCTTCAAAATTTAACAAAACGAATTCATGCTGGGCTCATTTTATAAAGAATTTTGATAGCTTTAAATTTAATTAAGAGAACAAATTTCTTCACTGACATAATTCAAATTAGGATAATTTAAGCAATTATCGAAAAACAGGTGGCCGGACAATTTTGACCGGTACTGTATTCGCATCATAAAATTTGATAAATTATTTTTTATGAGGCCTTAGAAAATTACTAAATATGTAATACAAAATGAGCTCTTATTCATTGAAGCACGCTGATTTTTTAAGTTTCGACTTGACAAAAAAGCCAAGACAATTTCAGTTTTTTAAATTTTGGTATTTTATAAAGATAAAATAAATATTCATTTTTTTAATGAAAAACATAGAAAAAGATGCCTATTATATTAGGTGATTTTGTTTTTAAATAATTAAATAAAAAGTGTGATTGTGAGTAAGCAATACAGGTAAAATACAATATGAATTTTATTTATGTAGATTATTGTAAATTAAAAAAAAGAATTATTTGTTTATTGACGTTACCTATAAAATTAAAAATACAATTTCAGTGTCAACAGAGAAAAATAAATTTTAGTAATTTTGCCACTAAGGGCATGTCATAGACGTGACTTTATCCAATACTTTTCGTCCTTCCCATTCTTGAATGAATAACTCAAATGGATTTTTCATAGCAGATAAACATACCTTGATGTTTCTTTTATGTTTATCTAATATACAAAATCGATTTGGGTTATTAATTCAAAAATGGGAAGAACGAAAAGTATTTGATGAAGTCACGTCAATTACATGGCTTTAATCCAAATGTATGAAAACAAAAAGTTGAAACACATGAATTTCAAAAATTAAAAAAAAATGTATAAAAAAAATCTTACAAGAACGTTCAAGATTACAAAAAACAGAAGAAAAATAGGGTTTAAATTTTAATTGGCTTGCGGACTAAAAATATTAATTCAAAGGGAAAAAATTATTGTGTTGAGTACTGCCAACAATAGAGTTAGCATCAGAAAAGTTAAATAATTAGAAAAAATATAAGTGCGTTCAAAAAAAAAAATTTGTGCCACATAATTAGAGCAAGGAATTTCTTAAGACTTTTAAGCTTATTAACCGTATAGTTGATACGCGATAACTGCAGATGCAGGAAACTTCTTATGGTTCTATAAATATAAGTACCTTTTTGCGAAAATCCATGGTATGATAACTTGGAATTTGAGAAGTTTCCTTCTCTCTTCTCGACACGAGCTCCGTGTTTCGAAAAAAACATCAATCACTTCGCAACTGAACGCACAAGCTGCGTGAAAATATTCACAATTTTGTTCAACTATAAATCTACATTATAATGGTCGAGATTTATTTCTAGGTCACCAAAATCACTAAAGATTAATTTCTACTCGCAAGATATAGTTTATTAGACTAATTCTCAGCCCAGAATTCCCTCCGCCACATAAATACAAATGGCGATGGCTTTCCCTTGGCGATAATAACTTACAAGATGTGACTCACTAACAAAAATGAGTGAGCGTCAGGGTGCAGTGTGCAGCCTACGAAGGAATTGGAAGGAATAGTCAGGGTGCCGTCCCGTTTGAACGTAATGAGTCGCATCATAGTGTGAGTGAAACAGAAGGAAGTATACGTTTGTCTTTTTCACCCTTGCCAGAGATGAGTTGGGAGTAGCAGCCCCCTGTTTCTTAGAGTTGAAAATGTACTAAATGTTGACGGTGGCCTTGTGGCGGCGCCACCTATGCAGTTGGCCTACGATCGTTGCAAATGTATGGCAAAGTGTTAAAAAATTAATATTTTTAAAGGATGAAAGTAATTAAAATAATGAAGTTTAACTTATTGAAATCCACAGAGTTGGAATTTAAAAAAAAATGACGAAGTGCGTTTGTTTTGGTTGTAAATCGGGATATAAAAGTAATCGGAAACAGGACAAATTCAACAAAATTCAATTTTTCAAAGCGCCAAATGATCCGAATGATATTAAAGAATGGCAAATAGCTATTTTACGGGATAATATTAAACTAAAACCTGGTGATGTAGTTTGTTCGTTGCATTTCAACTCAGAAGATATCATCCGGGAAAAGACTTTTACGGCACCAAATGGAAGTGTTGTGGCAACGGTAGGTAATAGAAATAAAACTGTGTAAGTATATTTGTTTGTCTATAAAGCTTTTCTTTTTAAAAACAGTCTTATTATATTATTAATATCAAATATGAATAATGAGCATTATTAATATAATCCAAAACAACGTCTTTGTACTTAGATTATAAAAAAATTATATCTTAATATATTTTCAAATCAAAAAAATGATCTAAAATTATTCGTTGTAGACAAACTTAATTAATTTTAATGAATTCATTTCTGAATTTGCTTTTTGGTTTAATTAATTTCAATGAAATTTAGCTTAAGACTTAAAACTAAACAAGAATTTTCATTACACTTGTTTTTAAATTAAACATGAACTACAGTTATTTCAAGCTAAAAATAAACGTTCTTAAAAATGATTTATAAAATTGAGGAAAATATTTTATTGTTAATTGTAACTAATTTTATGAAAGAACTCGAGGTGAACTTTTGAAACAAATATTTCATAATTTTCATTTTTTATTTAACAATTGTTTTTAGGGTTCAATGTTTTTCTCTTTCTCTTTAGGTTAAAGTTGCAACTATATACTTATTTTATTCTTTAATGGATTTGCTGCAAATTTGTGAGATAATTAATTTATACGGAGGGAAAGATTTATTCAAAATATTCAATGACATTTGTTAAAATATTTAATATTTTATATACTAAATACAAATTATTTAAAAAGAGAAGACGTATATACAAATATTAAGTGGCATAAAAATGTTATAAAAACAATTATTATTAATTTGTTGTTGCGGTGAAAGCATGCATGTTTAATACTTCACTTTCATTAAAAATTTCTATATAAACAAAATGTTGCATTCTTTAACTTAGGTATTACTTTATTAATTTTACCTATCCAGTTTTTAAGGAGTTCATTAAAACACACCATTTGTTTATTAAAATATTTAAAAATAATTTATAAATTATTGTATTTTTGCTTCTTTATGAAGTAAGCAAAGTACTCATGTAATGAGCACCTTGTAAACGTAGATACAACTGAAAAACACACGAAGTGAAATTCATAACTAGTTTCATAATTGAATGAAACTAACTAAGCTTTATTAACTATTTCGTTTATTATAGAGATTCTTCTTGTAATTTAAATTAATAAGCTTTCTGGTGAAACATCTCAAAGGTCCTAAAAAGTTGTATAAGGATTTTAACACTTGAAAATAAACGTTCATTAAAATTTGAAACCAATCAATATTTAGAATTATAACCAATATATAAATTGAAAAGAATTTTAGGTTTTCAAATTAAAGCTTAAATCATAAGTTTCAAATTTCCGCACATCTTACCCGTGCATTTAAAACATTTTTAATCAGAGAGTTCACAAAATTCATTCATTCATTCACAAAATACTTAACCTCTGTAGAGCATTTTTATACTTTGAATTCAAAATGTATGTTTCGGCTACAAAAAAGTAAGATAAAAATAATTTAAGTATAGCATTGAATATACCGATTTTGAACTTGAAAAATACTTCCCTATGTCAAACTGTTGGAAGATCTTGTAAGATTCATGGGAGATTTAAAAAATTCGAAAAATAATTTACTACTAAAGTCAAAAGTCAAGAGTGCTTAAAGTTTCACGTCAATATATTAATTGAAAAGTTTTGTAGTTTTGAAGTCAACTATTTCATTTTAAAAAATTCTCTTTTTTGTACAGCATTTAATTTTTGAATTAAAAATCTCTGCTTAAGCAACATGAAATCAAGATAAAATTCAAATTCAAATCTGGTGCAAAATATTTTCATTTTAGACCTGAGAAGCATGAAATAATACTTTAAGCATTTAATGACTTTGAATTTCAATGAAAGATTTTTCGATTAGTGTTAAAATAATTTAAAAATTTTGTAAGATCCGCCAAATGCAAATTTTTACGGAATATATGATGAAAATAATTCTACTTTTTTTCGAATATTTCAAAAAATATTGCAAATTTATCAGATTTTGTAAAATCTTGGGAAGATTTGAACGCTGTAAGATTACCTTTGTAATAAAATTTTGAATAGATGAATGTTTGAAGGTTCATATAAACTAAAATGAAAAGGTCACGCTCCTACAGCAGTGATCCCAAAAAGTGGAGCATGGAACATACACAATTAAGCGCACCATAGCGGTGTGTCCCCACTACTTCGCTTCGATTTCACATAAATTATATTTGAATTGGCATATGAATTCATATTTAAAATTTTTTTGGTATGATGCTGATTGTACATACTTTGCTTTCTTAACTTTTATAGAGTAAAAAATACTTTGAATACAATTTTTGGAAGTACTTAACATCTTATACCTGGCAATTTCAATAAATGAATGTAAATGAAGTGTTTGCTGTAGCCAGGGCTGCAAAGTTACGCGTAACTTGAGGTTTTCTATGTAAATTACATAAAATATGTAAATTACGTATAAAACTGTAGTTAATTACATAATGAAGACGGCGAATCTTGAAAGAGTATATATAAGCCTTCTTATGTTTGTTTATGCGATTAATTATATTTGAAATTTGAACCTGCATTCTTCTTAATTTGCTTAGGATCGGCTTTTAGGTGACAGGCAGGGTTTTGTAGTGCCGTGTCACTCGAGGTTTTTACGTAAATTACCTGAGGTATTTTGCGTAGAAAACTGGTAAAATACCTAATAAATTACGTGCCAATATGGCGGCCTTATAGAACTGTATATAACCTCACTTTTTCAAAGTTCCGTTCCCGAAAAGTTTGTTTTAAACGTGAAAATTGTTAATTAAACAATATCATCAATGTCAACTAAAAATAAACGGGGGAAAATAAAATCCCACTTCGGGCTTCCATATATTCCATGGAATAAATTGAACTTTCTGCGCCTGCAAGAGAAAAATAAAAATGTTGCAAAATGTTTATTTTGTAGAAAAGTGTTAAAAAATGTTGGATATAATCGACTTTTGGAACGCAAGTATGTAGTTGTACAGGTAAGCAATTGTAGAATATTGTTATTTTTCTGATTTTTCTAAATCATTTCAGTCGATTATGTCGATCATTAGAAGAGTGTATCACTGTACGTGATAACGGAACTCTACTATATCGACCTTATCAACCTATGATTCAGAATTAATTTAACGTTATTTGAAACTAGATGGTATTTTACAATATAAATTGAAGAAATTTTTCTGTGAAAAAAGGAACGTATCACGTACAGTGATACACTCTTCTAATGATCGAAATAATCGACTGAAATGATTTAGAAAAATCAGAAAATAGTTCCCGGTTTATCCGTAGCCAAGTTGGCGTTAACAAGTTTCTGTGAGAAAAGTTGTGGAACCTTTGTATCTCAGATGACAGAGCATTCGACCGGCAATCGAAAGGACTTAGGCTCGATACCCAGCGGAGTGGAAGCGTTCCTTTTTTCACAGAAAAATTTCTTCAATTTATATTGGAAAATACCATCCAGTCAAGAGACCCGATCGGGTCTAGAAGGCTAAGGTAAAAAAAAAGCCCGACCGTGGTATCTATACTTCAAATGTAGTGATTTCTTTACCGACACTCACGATTTTTTTACTTATTTTAATGTATTTTCATGTTTATCCCGTACAACGAATGGCATTATGAATTCAGACGAATTTTTTAAGTCCATTCGATGTCACTAGGACAATGTTTTTGTCGAATATTATTGGAATTCCATGATCTGATGTTATAATTTCACTAGAATATCCCGTGAAAAAGTTTCAGTTTCATCGTCAGACAGGACACGTGATTAGATGCGCTAGTGCCACGAGTGAGCAATTTTCGAAACCGCACTTCGATCTTTGACAGTATCGAATATCGATTTCACTCATCAGCTGTTATAACAGCTCATTATTATTATCATTATTGTCGTCATTATTGTCACGCAAATTCGATCACAGTGATTCTAAAGCGAGTAAGCTATCTTAAAGTAGTAGCATTATAACTCATGAATGAGGGAAAATAAATTATAAACATGTTTTTATCCTTATTCTACGTTAAAAATAACGTTAAAGGTAGTTGAAATATGCAATAATTTTATTTTCACCTTTTGTGGAACTTCTGCGTTAAAGTTAACCATTGGTTGGAGTGAGACACAACTATACTTTCATCTCACTCTAACAAATATTCAATCCTGACGGTGAAGACATGGAAAGTGATGAACCACTGCACTGCCTTGAATGACAGGTATTATGTTTTTTTCAATTTTTAGCGTAAATAAATAAAATTATTGCATATTTCAATTACCTTTAACGTTATTTTCAACGTAGAATAAGGACGGGTCTAGGCATACCTGTTGAAACCAAAAACCCCCGCTCTCGAACCAATACACCGCCCGCGGAACCGCCTTTCGGCTTTGAACTTCACGGGTGGTTGGTTCCAGCTTAAAGTCGCGTACGACTCTTCCGTCATCCGTTCGCCCGGGACTCCCATCCGCGGCCACACGCCCGTTAGGCAGACAGACTAGCCGCGCCGGCCAGGGGAGGAATAAAGTGATTCCTCCTCTGAACGACGCGGACAGCCAAGTCCGCGAAGACCCAAGACCGCGGGTGCAGGTCCCGGTGCGATTTCTACTGGCCCCCGTTGTTGCCGGGCTCTGCACGCCCATCGAGCTCCCTTGTCTTCATCACCAGGGTGACGAATGACTCGATAAGCATCCATATTTGTTCAGACTGGAGCATGAGAGAGACCATCGTGTCAGGAGTGAGTTGTGCACCCACTGCCCGACCGACAGCCTCCCTTTCCTTCGCGCGAGCGATTTCCTGCAGGTTGGTTAAGCAGGTGAGCTCCTTACGGAGTTGAAAGGTCTCTTTCCTTTCCTCCGCCAATAAGTCAATTGGCGGGACGCTCACGAGGACCAGCACCGCACTCGTCGACACAGTTCGGTATGCTGAGACAATTCTCATCACCACACCTCTCTGTGCCGAGAACAGCTTCTTCAGGATAGCATGGTTGTTAAGGGCACTTGTCCAGATCAGAGCTGCATAAAGCAGCTTCCAGTTTACCACGCTCGCCACCAGCCTTCTCTTAGTTTCCCTGGGTCAACCAATGTTGGGCATGAGCCGAGTCAGGGCGGCCCCACATTGGCAGTCGCGATCTGCAGGTGCTCGCCGAAGCTAAGCCTTCGATCCAACTGCACTTCCAGGTACCTAATGCTCTTTTTCCACTCGATTTCATGTTCCCCGAGAAAGATCCTCGGATATTGGAAGGACCTCCTGTCCGTGACCAGCAAAGCCTCGGTCTTTTCATGTGCTATTTTCAGGCATCTGCTATCCAACCAACGCTTTGCCCGCCACATACTATCATTGATTCTCAGCTCCGGGATTTTGACGTCGTCAGCGGCGCACACGACAAGCGCGTCATCCGCGAAGCCGATGATTCTCGTTCCAGCAGGCAGGTCCATGCGCAGGAAATCGTCATACATGAAATTCCAAATGAGTGGATCCACCTTTGATTGCTCGGAAATATAAAACAGCCTCCTTTAACGCCAAAATTATCCACTGCGTACGCTGGCGTCGATCTGACTCTCCCTACCATGACTTCGTACGGAGCGTATAGTAATATATAGACTTAATAATGTATGTTATTGTTGTGATCAGATTGTTTTATAATTATTCTAACTTATTGTTTTATTTATGTTAAGTAACATCTGCAAAGTGGAATCGACTAAAAAATATCATTCTGGGAATGAGAATCACCCATCCCGAGATGAACTTACAGAAATAGATAATCCTTTCAAAAAACGTAAAGTAAATTTGATAAGCTCTTCAGTGATACTATATTTACAGGAGAATAAAATAATATTGATAACTTTAATAATAATAATATTTTTATTTTCATTCTGAATATATTAAATTAATAATATTTAATAATTTCGTATTCAAAAATTCGAACTCAAATTTTATTTTATTTACAAGCTTAATTTTTTAACATTTCAGTAGTTAAGTCTTGAGATTTAGAAAGATTGTTTTGTAAATTCAATATCATTCGATTTCTAACTGAAGAAAAAAATTGTTCATTGAAAAAAAAGTATCAAAACACATAAACTAAATTTAATAGTTATATTATAATTTGTGCAAAATTAAGAATATTTTCTATTTCTTTTGTGAACCATCTTTACTATAAAATAATTTTAGCCACTGTAAATTCTTTTCAATTTACATGATATTGAAGTTTTATTTTATATAAGAATTAAACACAAGACTTACTTCATTGTTATTGTTTAACAGCACTATTTCTTTTGGAGAAATATTCCTTTCATTCAGCACAAGACCAGCCCTATGCGACAACGAGGTAAATTTTGGTCCCTTAGTGATGCCAGATGGAAACTAATCCGTAAGGCGGCGCCACCTCTGTCTTCTCTATAGGCTCTTGGAGTATTATTTCGGGTAGCCCATCAGCCCATGATGCAACACAGATGTTGTAAAATGACTACACTTTTATGTAGGTATGTAGTAATAAAAACTTTAATATAAAACTCTCATCTTGAGAGAAGTACAACCTTGTACCTAGTCACAGGTAAAGCGCAGAACTTCTGCTTGTCAGTAATGGCGGCCAACAACTAACTAACTGACTGGCGGTACTCTAGAACGCTTTATCGAAAATTAAGGTTTAAGATGCCTAAAATACATTTAAATTTTATTTTGGCGAGCGACTATCTTTATATATGATCTAGTAACTATTTTTTAACTTATTTTCTAAATCAGTCTCGCATTTTCAATCTTCATAAGCCTAATTCTAATACTTTACATGGCTAAATATCACATCAAATAAAGCCAATAAGAGCTGTGCCGATAAGACTTACAACAAGAGTCACAGTAGAATTTACACCAAAAATTACAACCAGAGCCATAATACAAGTTTAAACCAGAGATACAATAAAAGTTTAAACAAGAGTTATAATAGAAGTTATAATAAAAGTTATAATAAAAGTTTTATACATTGAAAGTAACTCTTTTTTTCCGAGTGTAAGTTTTTATTGTCGGTACATTAGTTTTATTTGAATCATCATCGCCAGTTTTAGCGTTATTGTCTGTGGCTTCGCGAAGAAGATACGCAGGTTTTAAATGCTCAACAGAAACTTGGCGAGGTGTACCGCAAACATCAATTTCGTACACTCTGTCTGATGTACGTCTAATAACTTTGTGACGACCAGTATACTGTCGCTCGAGTGACCCTCTGGCTGCTTCCACACGTAGAAAAACATGCGAGCTTGAAGGTAGATCTTTATAAAAGAAACTTCTTAATTTGTACTTCTGAGCTATCGGCACCGGTTTAACCTTTCGCATATGTTCTCGAAATTCTTCGAGAAACGTATGCAAATCTGATGCGAAGTCGTCCGGGAGGACAAACTCCCCAGGAATTCTAAGAGTAGTTCCGAACATGTATTCCGCGGGTGACGCGCCAATGTTTAAAACGTGTGATCTAAGTCCGAGTAAGACCGTTGATAATGAACGCGACCAGTCCCTGTCGGCATGGCACATGATGGCCGCCTTAAAAGACCGATGCCAGCGTTCGATCATTCCATTGGACGACGGATGGTAGGCGGTCGTGCGAATTCTATGACATCCGGTAAGTTGCAAGAGAGCTGTGAACAAACGCGACTCAAATTGACTGCCCTGGTCTGTTAGCGTTTCAGGAGAGCCGTATCGCGAAATCCAGGTATCCACAAAAGCTCGACAAACAGTGAGAGCTTTGATGTTTGGGAGCGGGACTGCCTCAGGCCAACGAGAGAACCGATCAATCATGGTAAGGCAGTATTTGAAACCATTACTATTCGGAAGAGGACCGACTAAATCCATATGGATGTGTTTAAATCGTCCGTCAGGAGCTACAAAATGGGCTGGAGACAGATGATTGTGCCGTGAGATTTTGGACTTCTGGCAGTCTAGGCATGATTTAGATAGCCTAGTTATGTCTCGGTGCATGGCAGGCCACACGTAGCGTTTGCGGATGATGCGATCCGTAACCTTCGCGCTCGGGTGAGCAGGATTATGGAAGAGATGGAAAACGCGTTCACGCATTACGGACGGTAAATATGGATGTAATGTGTCACCGGTTAGGTCACAAAACACGGTGTGATGTTCTTTTCTCCACTGAATTTTCTTAAAGTTGAGCGAGCATTGCGGATTGGCTACGATGCGTTTAAGTTCACCATCGGATTTTTGAGCTTCGGCGATTAAACTCTGTTGGAAGATGGATTGCGTTTACCCTTGATAAAGAGTCCGCGACTACGTTTGTTGGACCAGGTTGGTATTCGATTCGGGTTGTGAATTGAGATATGAAAGATAGTTGCCTTTGATGACGTGGAGATGCCTTTTCGGAGCGTTGACCAAAAGCATAGGTTAAGGGCTTATGGTCAGTAACCACTTTGAAGTCACGACCTTCGAGAAAATGTCGAAAATATCGCGTCGCTTCAAAAATGGCCGTAAGTTCTCGGTCATAAGCACTGTAATTCCTTTGAGCTTGAGAGAAGCGCCTCGAAAAGAATGCTAAAGGCTTCCAATCCGAATAAAAAAGCTGTTCCAGGGTGGCACCCATACCAGAATCCGAAGCGTCAGTAACCAGACGTGTTTCAGCGTTGGCGTCTGGATGAGCAAGAAGAGCAGCGTTTACTAGATCATTTTTGATCTTGACAAACGCCTCTTCGGCCTGCTGGGTCCAAACAATATGTCGTTGATCGTTCCGACGAGAGTCGCATAGGTAAGAGTTCAATGGTGCTTGAGCCTGAGCAGAGTGAGGCAAGCTACGCCGATAAAAGTTTATCATCCCTAGGAACCGACGCATTTCCTTGACCGTTTTGGGCTTAGGAAATTGTAAAATCGCCCGCACCTTCTCGGAGGTGGGTTTAAAACCATTTTGGTCGATAAGATGACCAAGAAACTCGAGCTCATTCTGACCGAATTGGCACTTGCAAACGTTTATATGCAGAGAATAATCTCTAAGATGTTGAAAAACGGTTCGGAGATGCATCTCATGCTCCTCAGAGTTTGAGGAAGCAATGAGGATGTCATCAATGTATGCAAATACGAATTCGAGATCCCCGAGAGCGCTATAGATATAGCGTTGAAATGACTGACCAGCATTGCGTAGTCCGAATGTTATTACCCTATATTCGAAAAGACCAAATGGAGTAATGACAGCAGTTTTTTGTATATCTTCAGGATCGATTGGCAACTGGTGATAAGCCATCTTCAAATCAAGCTTGGAAAATATTGTTTTTCCACGTGAATTGGCCGAGAAATCATGTAGATGAGGTACGGGATACTTATCCGGAATTATAACCGCGTTCAAACGGCGAAAATCGCCACAAATACGCCACTCACCGTTTGTTTTTTTTGTCATATGAACGGGTGAAGCCCAAGAGCTGCTGGAAGGCCTACAAATGCCTTGATCCAGCATTTGTTTAAATTGTTGTTTAGCAGCAGCAAGTTTATCTGGTGCCAAACGGCGCGCACGCTCCGCAAGAGGCGGACCTCGAGTCACAATGTGATGCAGAACATTACCGATTAAGTTGCCTGTATATTGTGGCATTTGAGTTCCTTCCATGTAGCTCTGCGTCCTCGTCGCGGAAGGGGGAAACGCTCAGTGCTATTGTGCTGAGTAGGCCAAATGTGCTACACAGGACTCTCTGAAGTGGTTAGACAGGGAGAACTTGAACGCCGAGCACACAAAGTCGAACGAATAGAACATCACATAGTGAGAACGTATAGTCCGGCATCACCGACCGGCACGGTGTCGCCGACCGTTCGTCGCCGACCGTCCGGCGTTGTCGACCTATCGACATCGCCGACCGTCCGTCGCCGATCGTCAGGCGTCGCCGACCGCCCGGAGGTGGTTGCCTCACCATACTCGAGATTGAGGGTACCCTGCACAAACCAGGAATCTTCCTTCGGATGAGGGAGAATGTGCACGCCTGGGCCGCAAGATAGTACCAGGGCCCGGGTTGCTCTCGCCAAGCAATCGGGCTGCCCTGTAGCAGCTTGTGCAAAAATTTCTGTTGTCCGAAGCGCTCTAAGTGGCACTTAGGCGGGAGGTGCAAGGAGGCAGAAAATTGCGGCAGTGAGGCCACAACCCGAGGAATGCTCGAGTCTTTGCCGCCAAAGGGCACGGTTGATGCAATATGACTGTACAAAATCTCACTCAAAATCGAACGCTAAAAATGCAAAGCACTCTAACCAAAATTTTTTTTACTTAATGAACATGTCTCTCAACAAGAAAACAAGTTCAAAGGTGCACGCAACCGAAACGGGTATCCCAAGCCACAAGTCGAAGTCAAAGGACAAGACAGGTCAGAAGACGAAGTTGGCAACAGCTTCGTCATCGAACAGCAATCTGGCCGAAGTTGAAGCAATGGAGATAACTCCAATAAATTTGAAGCGCACAAGAGAACACTCTAGTGCAGAAGACCTAGCCTTGGAAAGGAAAAGGAATAAGGATCTCGTTCCGGGACCCGAAATTCCTTCAAAAGGCAAATTGAATGAGTTAGAACAGCCTGGAAGCAAGTCAAACGTCGCTCCAAACGTAGACCTGGTAGCTGAAACTGCCATCTGCGTTGGAACAATAAGCCAAGCGCTATTGAAATTGAAAAGGGAAAATAGCACCGAAGCTTTTGAAAGCCTGAATCGTCTCTCAGAGATGATCCACAGGCTCTCAAACAAGTGCAACAGGTTGGAAGGAGCCTTGGATGAATCGAGGAGACAAAAACCAGCGGAAGTAAGGCAGTCGTATGCGTCAGTTGCGCAAAAACTAGTGCTGCCGAAAACAAAAGCCAAGGAAGCAACAATTAGGACCCCTCAGAAGGTCCTCTTCGTAAGAGCAAAGGACGAGCTGAAGCTGGCCAGTGCTGACGCCACTAAAGCCGAATTGATGAAGACCTTTAACCCCCAAAAGGAAAAGGTCCAAATCAAGAACATTAGAAAGACCAAACTCGGCCTAGTGGTCGAAACAGCAACGGAGGAAGATCTCCAAAAGCTAGAGAAAAATGCAAGCATCAGCTCGAAATTTGTGTTGGAACGACCTCAAAAGAGACGTCCGCGGGTTATCATTTATGATGTCCCGAGAGACGTCAAGGAAGAAGAACTTTCGATGGCTGTTTTCGAACAGAATAACGCGCTGGCGAGTAGCGCATCAGACCTCGCTGTCAACTTCAAGCCGAAATTTAGAACTGGCAAGAAGGACAGCGAGACTACGAACTGGGTCGTGGAAGTTGGTCCCGACGTACGGAAGGTCCTGCTCAATGCGAGGAAGCTGTTCATAGGATGGCGAGCTTGCAAGGTGCAGGATTACCTTCTTGTCGCTAGGTGCTTCAAGTGCCAAGGCTTTGGTCACCTCGCGAAGCACTGTGATAGGGAGGAAGTTTGCTCTCACTGCGCGGACTCTGGGCACAAGTCAGCTGACTGTACCAAAAAGAGTCATGGAAAGAAGTGCGCAAACTGCCTAAGGATGAAGAGGGATGCTGGCCATGACACCACGGACAAGCAATGCCCTCTTTACAAAACAGCTTTGGAACGACAAATAAACTCGACGGATTATGGCCTTTGAATCGACTCACACGTTTTCAGGTCTTAGAATAGCTCAGTTGAACGCAAGAAGATCGAGAAAAGTCATCCCGGAAATACGACAAACTGCTGTCGAGGCCGGAATAGACATTCTCCTCTTACAAGAACCATACTCCAGATCACAACGTATCGAAGGTCTCGGCATGGGAACTAGGATCATCAAGTGCGACAACGTCACTCCGTGGGCAGCGATGGCAATCCTAAACCCTGAAATAACAGTTCTAAAGCTCACTCACCTATGCACTTCACACTTCGCAATCGCGGAGATTGACTGTGCTGGTAGTAGCTTGTACATCGCTAGTGGATACTTCCAGTTAAGTCATCCAATTGAAGAACATCTCAACAATCGAAGCAAAGTACTGAACGAAATCAGGGGCCAGGACGTGCTTATCGGCCTTGACTCGAACGCAAGGTCCCCACTATGGGGAGCAAAAAGAACAGACACCAACGGAGAAGCACTTGAAAATCTCATAGCACAGTGGAACCTATGTGTAGCTAATCAAGCAAACTGTCTTGCAACCGTCTCCAACGAAGTTGGAGAAGGCAACGTAGATGTTACTCTCGTGACTCCACGACTTGAACGCAAAATACTCGAATGGACGGTCAGAGATGGCTGGACTTCGAGTGATCACAGAGCAATCACTATGCAAATCAGTTGCAGCGAAAGAGGCCGTGATGAATCCTCAATGAGCAGGGCTCTTAGAGGATACGTCACGAGCAAAGCGAACTGGGATCTTTTCACAGACGTGCTAGAGAGTAAATGGAACGAGATCCCCAAAAACATGCCAGAATCTAAGATGCAGTGTATCACACGAGTCAAAGATCTTACCAAAACACTGAGAAAGGCCTGTAACACAGCCATACCGTTGAGAAACAAATGCGCTCGGAAAGTCCCCTGGTGGGACTCACGACTTACCGCTGCAAAAAAGGAATCCTACAAGGCAAGACGTGCCTTCCAGAAAGAAAAAGACGCTATAAAGCGCCTGGCTCTTAAAAGAAGGTACAGAGAGGAACTAAGAAAGTACAGCGGGCTGATAGACGCGACCAAGCGTCAAAAGTGGGAGGAGTACGTAACGCACACCTCAAGCGAAAATCCTTGGAGCTTTGCTTATAAGCTTCAAACAGGCAAACTTAGGTTGAGAGTAGTGGCCAGTAACATATTCTCGAACGGACAACACACGATGAGCTGGGAAAGTACGGCAAATGCCATGCTTGAACAGCTATTTCCGAGCGATGACGAAAAAGGAGATCTCCCTCAACACAGTGAGATTAGAAAAGCAGCCCTCAGCCCCCCAGAGGAAGGAGACACCGAACTGTTCACGTTGAAAGAAATGAGAGAGGCTTTGGCAAAGATGAAAAGTCGAAAGGCCCCCGGGCCGGACAACTTCGATCTGGATGTAATAAAAACAGCCATGCCTATCATCGAGCAAGATTTGTTGAACATTTTCAACGCTTGTCTCAGACAGTCGGTGTTCCCAAACGAATGGAAGGTGGGAAGGGTTATAGCTATAAGGAAAGGTGAAGACAAAATCGCGACGGATCCAAGATCCTACAGACCGATATGTCTCCTACCGATCCTCAGCAAACTCTTCGAGGCACTCATACTCAAGAAGCTCAACACTGTAACGGAGGGAAAACTCTCCCCAAGACAATTTGGCTTCAGAAGCGGGAAATCCGCGGAAGAAGCAATTGTCGAGTTTCGAAAAATCGCAGGAAATATGAACACGAAGTATGTGCTGGCCATTTTTCTGGACATAACGAAAGCCTTCGACAACGTTTGGTGGCCAAGCGTGCTCAGCTCGCTCAAAAAGATGCAATGCCCGAAAAAACTGTTTCTCCTCATCAAGGACTATCTGAATGGCAGGAAAGTGCTTATAAGAGAAGGTCACAAGACCACGGAAAAGAACGTGAACAAGGGATGCCCACAGGGTTCAGTCCTCGGACCGGCCCTCTGGAACCTGATTTTCAACCCGAATCTGGAGCGCCTCGAATCCATGTGCATTGAATCCATTGCATATGCCGATGACCAGGTCGTTCTGGTCGGGGCTGATTCCAGAAGAGAACTGTCGGTAAAAGGTCAACTGGCTTTGAACGAGATATCCGAGTGGTGCACTTTAAACAAACTAGAACTTGCACCAAGTAAATGTGCGTTGATGCTGGTCAAGGGTAACCTTCACAAAAAGTGTTCACCTGAGATAAGGATCAACGGGCAAAGAATCAAGCGTACAGAAACATTCAAGTACCTCGGAATCAATTTTGGCACCGGAATGTCGGTGGGCGCGCATGTTGAGGCGATTGCCAACAGAACACGCGAGCTCTTCGACGGGCTAGGTCGCCTAGCCAGAAATGAATGGGGCATAAAGTACAAGACTTTCAATGCAATCTACAAGGGGCTGTATGTCCCGATTGCCACCTACGCCTCGGCAGGGTGGTATGATAGGGCAACAGCGGCCGGTAGACAAAAGCTTGAAATGTCACAGAGACATGCACTCATACGAACGACTGGAGCCTACAGGACAACATCTGCTCAAGCACTCACAGTGTTGACGGGGAATCTCCCAATAAACCTGGAATGCGAGAGAAGAAGCTTCCTATTCAAGATCAGGAAGGGAATCAGCTTTGAACTGGAAAATCTAAGTTTCGAAGGGAGTGAACATGACTTGAACTATAGAATGCACCAAGCACTAGCCAGAAGGAAAGTCCTTGACAGTCTCACCAGAAAGTGGCAGCTCAGATGGGACTCATCCGAAAAAGGCCGACAGACATACCTGTACCTCCCAAGAATAGATTTAAGAGTAAAAAGCAAATGGCTTGAGCCGACCAGATGGTCAGCTCAATTTATCACGGGTCATGGGAGCTTCCAAAGCTTCCGGAAAAGGTTCGGTTTGAACGATTCAGACCTATGCACATGTGGAGAGCCTGACTCCCCAGAACATGTATTGAAGATCTGCATAAAGTATGATGAAATTCGAAACGAACTCAAAAGACGAATAAACAGCGACGAAATTGTTGAACGAGACTTACTAAGTAAGGGAAAATACCCCGCTTTCGAGACTTTTTGCAAAGAAGTCTTGATAGCGAAGGAGCTCACAGAAGCTATAGAAGAAGATGAACAAGAAGAAGTACAAGAAGAACAAGAAGAACAAGAAGAACAAGAAGAACAAGAAGAACAAGAAGAAGCAATGACACGCAGAAGAAAGTAGAACGAACATTCGAACATAATTGAACGCGATAAGTGGTTCGGAACTCACTCTAAGCCGTAGGTCCACATATCTAAGTGGTTCGGAACCCACTCTAAGCTGTAGGTCCACTCAAAAGCAGCCAATGATGAAAGCCCGTGAAAACAAAAATAGCCAATGAAGCTAACGTAAAGAAGTAAATATCAAAACCACTGGTGTGCGAAAGCGAGGTACAGTGGGTTAAGGTATTTTACTAAGAAATACTCTGAGGCGACTCTTTTTTTTTTTTTTTTTTTTTTTTTTTGTGGCATTTGAGTTATCTCTGGATACTCCAATAAGATTTGTGAGAATGTCGAGGAACGGTCAATGACGCTTAGGCCAAAAACTGTTGCAGCTTTTGTAAACCCTAGGGCCCTGAGGCCGGTAGAAGTGTCAATTAAGCTCGACTGATGTAAAAATGGAACCAAATGATAATGTGTTAGCAGATCAGCCCCAATGATTGGGTCTGGTACCGCTGCTGCACAGAAATTCCATGTGAAACTTCGGCGCAGGCCTAAATTTAGAGTCAGACGTTTTTCACCAAATGTCAGGACCTGCGTATCATTTGCTGCAAAAAGCTGTACATCCGACGGTCGAGTACTCATGACTTGTCTAGTGGCGGGAATAAGCGATATATCCGAACCCGTGTCAATCAGAAAAATCATACCGGAATTTCGATCTTTAATGTGGAGACGTTTGGAATTTTTAACGCCTGATGCGACGGTCTCCGCGCGCGCAGGCTGCACTAGTTTTCCTGGTGCGGAGGTGTCCATGAGCACGGTTGACTGCACTTTTTTGCCTTCTTCCCATATTTCCGATGGTAGAAACATAAGTCCCTATTTTGCGAATTTGACGTCCATTCCGAGAGTACGGACGGGAGTTTGAACGAGAGTTTGCACGATCACGCGATAAACTGCGAGAGGTACGGTTAACTTCCCTGGAAAGTTTATCAAGTTTCCTATTTAGGGTTTCAATCATATCGGCAAGATTAGCGGTTGAGGCGATAGCCGAAATGCTGAGTTGGCATGGGTCGGGAGCCAAAGTTGTGGCTGAGACATTAAATTCATTAGGAACCATCGCGTCTAAGACTTTGTCAGCAAGCTGAGCTAAAGCCTGAAGGCCATCAACATTTGATAAAGCAAGAATTCCGTGAAGCTTTGCCGGTAACTGATCTAGAAAGATGGTCTTGATAATTTCATCACTACAATTTCCGTCATTCAAGTTGCGTAAACGATTTAACAGGAGAGATGGTTTACCATCAGAGATAACTTCTCCTTTTAGGAGTTGGCGTAAGCGTGATTCAGGTGAAACGGAAAAACTAGACAGCAATCGGTTTTTAATGCGCGTATATAGATCGTTCGGTTGAGGATTCATAGCAATAATGTCCTTGATGTGAGCAATTAGGTCAACGTCTAAATTTGCAATAAGCGTATGAGCTTTTGTTGTTTCGTCGCGTAAACCTGCTTGTGCAAACGATGCCTCGATTCGAATAAACCAGCATGATGGATCATCCCAATAAAACTTAGGAATTCGCGGGACGCGGTAAGCATCAACGCGATTTTGTTGAGTGTCGACTATCTGCTGTAGAAGTCTAGGGATATTGTCCCGATCGAGATCGGCTTGAGATTGACCGGTTGTTATCTTTGTATTTTTTTCATCATAAGTTAAGAAAGGTATATGCCGAATGTATAAAGTAGAACAAGCCGCAAGGCCGGACTTCCAGTAAAGAAAAAGCGATATACAGAAGTCCGCTTTTGCAGCTGAGTACTTTTAATAATATTTAAAAACTCCATATAGTGGATTTCGTAACAGGTGGTAAAAATAATTGCTAAAAGAAGTGACTAGTTTGAATACAATGATAGAGATCAAATTTTTGTGCAAGAGTTAAATTAAATTTCGAAATAGAAAATAATTTTCTTTAAATAACATTTAAATAAGGTTCTTGAAACATTTGTCATTTTAAAAATAAAATAATTCAATAAGTATTCGAAGATAAATACAAGTTTAGAATAATAGTAATGACTAGTTAGCCGAGACAATTACAAGGTTACATGGTAAACGTAGACTTGACTTAAATTCGCTATGAGCAAAATTATTAAATTGAGAAAATAAATCTTCATTAAAAGTACAATAACTAACGACACCCAGGGGGGTTAGGATAGTTACGCGTAAACAATTTTTCAAAATGTTAAACTAAATGCTTCTGTTTAAATATTAATAATAATTTTAATGTTTGCTAATGATAGTGACGCTCAATAGAAAGAAAAACATAAGGTAGACTTAGCCGTTGACTTGACTTGACAACATCAAAGGTCACCAAAACATCACGCTCACTTTAAAATTTTAAATCGACGTGAATTTAATATAAATTTTATTCATGACGCTAACCTTTAAAATTTATAAGTTATGTAAAACCTTTAAACAAATATTTAACAACGTTTAAAACTAAAAAGCATTGAAATCAAGTGCGATTAATATCACAAAGTTCGGCAAGGAATGCCTTTGAAAATGAAATAACTTCGATTACACGGAAAAGACATTGTTTAAAGCAAGGTACAAACCTTCTCATCGAAGAGAACAAAACTCAAGTCTTACATTACTCCAAAATCCTTACAAATCGTCAAATTGACTGTGAGCGGTTGAGTTGTTAAATATACTTTTCTGGAAGGTGTCAGATGTCCATTGCCATGTACAATTCTATGTTTCTCCTTGCACTCGTCGACAAATCGACGGTAAAATATTGCGTCCTCCTTCAATTAGGCATTGCTGGCCGGTAATTTATAAAAATCCCATTCAAATTTGGAGTATTTTTTTGCATGGTGTTCATAAACAAATTTAAACAATTATCGGAAAAATGGAAACATTTCGTAAATTCTAATAATTCTTTTCATTATTATTGAAGTTTAGTATTTTTAGTTCATATTTATTTAGTCATAAACATGAGTGCTCGTAAAGGTAGTCGGTGTGTTATTCCTAACTGCAAGTCAGGTTATGCTTTCTGTAAGAAGAAAGCAACTTTAATATACGCTCCAAAAGATGAAAAAACTGTTAAAAAATGGGAAAGTGCAATTCCTCGAAAAAATTTTACTCTAAAAAGTGGTCAAGTTCTATGCCAAAAACACTTCACATCAGATATTAGATGACATTGTTTGGAAGAAGGAAGTTAAGGATCCTGAAGGAAATGTAATGGCTTCAGTAAGTTAATTTTTTGATCTTTAAAAATAATAATCAACTTTAAAAACTTACTATAATTATATGCTTGTGTTTTTTTATGAAAATGTTTATTAACTTCTTTTCCACCTGCCGTGACAATATGTATAATTGAAAATGATAGAACAAATTGTTACATCTGCTCTTGTATACATACTACCATTTTCAATCATACATATATTTTCGGTACGTGAAAAAGAAATTGAAGAACATATTCATAACAAAATACAAGTAAATATTTATACTGCGTGTGACTTAGATTCTTCATTATTTTGAATTGTTTTATTTGTGAAAATAAGACATTTTTATCAATTCATTTTCTCAGAAAATAATAAATACTTAAGGGAATAAGTAGCAAGTTCATGTAATGAATGTGGTCCAGTTACGACATGTTTGTGTCTAAAATATATTTTAAAAAAATTAAAATTTAGGAATTCGTAGAATAGATAAAAATAGACGTAGATAATAAATACATTTAAAGTTTTTGAACAATGCTATTGAGTGACCTATTTATTAGTTTGATAGTATATTTTTCATGCATACTGTAATTTTAAAAATGGATCAGAATATTGACAATTTCCACATGAACTATTAAAGTTTCTTTCATTTAATGGAACACCCTTTTAATAGGTGCTATCACAATTTTCTGCAAATATGAAAAAAAAAATTTATTGGTCAACTATATATATATATATATATATAATGTTTCATATTAGTTCATTAAAATAAATTGAATATGATTAGTTTCATAATATTGGATCTATAACTTAATTCGTGCGGTTTTCTTTTCAAAATTTTAACGTTTATTTAAGAAAAACATGTACAAAAATTGTCGTATGCTTCGCGCCTCTTTTGCACGGAGTCGACAGAAATACACAATTCTCAATTTTGACTGGATAACCGAAAGCGTGAAATCTAAAAATAGCATTGCATGGAGGAAGCGAGGAGAATAAGGAGAAGTGGGACGAGTCGTTCTCGCGTGCAAGAGCGACGAGGAAGAAACAAGGGCACCGCGCGCCGCTGCCGCTCCATAGAAATTCTGATGGTAAATCATGTATGGATTTTCTAATTATCATTATTTACCGACGCGCAAGGTTCGCCTTTAAAGTAACTCATAGTAACGCGTTCAGAGGGCGCATTTATCAGCCTACTTTTGTGAAATTCTCTTATTCCATTACTTTAGCAATCTCCCAACTCATCTCTGGTAATATACATAGTAAATTACATGTAGAAATCCATGTAAATTACGTTGGGTATTTTACCTTTGCAACCCTGGCTGTAGCTAAAAAAATAGTAGATAATTCCAAGCGTGCGCTGCACGCATACTACAGACGAGTTGTAATTAATCAACTTGTCAAAAGGCTCGTACAAAATAATGTATTTTATTTAATTCTACAAATTTTTAGTTACCTGTCTTAATTTCCATGGAAATGGGGTGACACTAGTGCACGGTCTTATAAACAGGTCTGGAAACTCCTAGTGGTGAGGGTGTCCCACTTTTTGAAGCAAAAGTTTCTCTAAATGGCCACAATGAAGATGGTGGCATGATGATCAGGAAGTACCGGGTGTGTTTACATACTGTTGAAACATAACCCGTCTTACATTTATTGTTGAGAACAAATCAAATTATGGAAAAAAAGAAATATTTTTGATTTTTAAATTTCTGATGTTCCAGTCCCAAATGGTGTTGCTTACCACGAAACACCTTTTTTGGCACAAAATTCCCGTTTCATTTAGAAGAATGTAAGTAATATACTTCTACGCATTCAAATTTCTCACTTGCTGTTCCTATAAATTTGACTTGGACAAAATCTGGAAATAAGAAAAATACATTAAACAGTATATACTTATACTAATAATTATAGAATTCTATAAATTCAAAACAGATTTTATAATAAGCTTAAATTTAACACATACGAATTTCAAACTCAACATACGAAATTACAAAATACAATAAGGATTTTACTATAAATGAAATATGCTATTCATTTTCAAGCTTTGCTAGTTTTCTTTATACGCAAACTGTCACATTTTAAGTGGAATATAGTAATGCATGGCGTAAGACAATAAATAAGATGCGTGTTTCTTGCAGGGAAAGGTAAAGGAATACTTTTCCAAAACTTCGTCAACGGTAATGTCAAATACATCAACACTTCTGGCATTTTTTTGAAAACATTGTTCAATAACATTAATTAGCTTGAATAAATGTAAGTTAGGATGAATCAATCTTTCTCTCGTTCTCATATCGACTAATTGAGCCACTGGGTTATAATTGTCGCACTTTGTACCAGGGGTGTTAGTTGAAGTTTGCCGGTTTTTTCAATAAAGAAAACACTTAATTCTCAAGGGAATCTCAAAAATTTTTTATTCAAAGTATTGACCATTGGATTCTACACATTTTGCTTTTAATGTGTTCTTCACCACTTTAGCGGTACGAGACGGTGCGTTGTCATGTTGTAGGATAACTTTGCCATGTCTTCGGGCCCATTCCGGCCGTTTTTCGATCAACGCATGATTCAAATTGATAATTTGTTGTCGGTAGCGATCCGTATTCACCGTCTCACCAGGTTTTAATAACTCGAAGTACACCACACCACACTGGTCCCACCAAACACAGAGCATTGTCTTACGGCCAAAGCGATTTGGCCTTGGAGTCGATGGGCCGACCTCACCAGGTGAAAGCCATGATTTTTTCCGCTTCGGGTTCTCGAAATAAATCCATTTTTCGTCCCCCGTGACAATTTGTTGCAGAAAAGATTTCCTTTCGAACCGTTGAAGCAACATTTCACAAATGGTTTTTCGATTTTCCATTTTTCTATCGTTCAGTTGGTGTGGGACCCATTTTCCATACTTTTGGATTTTTCCCATGGCTTTTAAACGTTGGAAAATTGCTCCTCGGATGACATTTAGTGTTTGTGCCAATTGTTGTTACGATTGGGTTGGGCCTCCATCCAATAACGCCTGCAATTCCTCGTCTTCGAACTTTTTCGCTGCACCAGGATGTTCATTGTCTGTTAAATCGAAATCTCCACTTTTAAATTGACGAAACCATGTCTCACATGTTCTAATCACTGGAGCATGTTCCCCATAAGTTTCTACCAGCAATCGATGAGCTTCAACTGCTTTTTTCATTTGATGAAATAAGAAAAGCAACGAATGCCGCAAATTCGATTTACTTGGAACGAAACTCGACAAATTCACTGAGGTAAACAACTATGATGCTATTATTCTGGCAGAATGTAATTGTGTAGTTTTGAAGGTTATTGTCCATAGAAAAATATGACATAAATACCAAATCATAGAAATGTATACATATCCCTAGCGACATCTATGAGTAAAACCTGCAAATTTCAACTAACACCCCTGGTATACATGGTCTTGATAATTTTGGGACTACCAAGAAGACAACTTGTATTATGTGATTTGGTAACTGAAGATCTGCATAGATTTGTTTGTTCAGTCTGATAGCCTTTCCTCCCAGTGGCCCTACTAAAGTGACTCCATTGATAGGTAATGTTGGACACACTTGAAATCTTTCTTTATTTTTGTTGACGAATTCTTCCGATATGCATGTCACTTCAGCTCCCGTATCTATTAAGGCTGAGGTAAGTACTCCTCCGATAAGAATATTCGCCACGTAGCATTTTGAATTCTTCTTTGTCCCACTTCCTTCTGATTCCTCCAAGAGTTCCTCCCTTGGTCGTTGCAGCACATTGGTATAAATTATTGTTTCTGATGCCACGCCTATTTGTTGATTCTCCTTATTTTTTATAGACGTGGCTGAGGCTCGTTTCCCGACTCAGTGCTTGAGACTCTCTCCTCTTCAGTCCCGTCTTTAGGTTCCATTTAATTGATTTTCATGTTACGGATCTGGTATGTAGGTTGTGAATTGTTCCTCCACGATCTGTTCTCAATTGGCCTGTTATTTAGTCCAGTGTTTCCACCTGTGCTTTGTCTTGAGCTTCTCTCCATTCGATTTCCATTGCCGGAGTTTCTCTGCCACGACGGTGGGTTCTGTGCTTGAGTACGCTCCGTTCCATCTTGAAGATTTCCTCTTGGTGTTGATCTCCATGGAGCCGTTTCCGAGGGTCGACTTCCCCGATGATTGTTATAAGCTTCATTGTATGTTTTCTTCTCCCTTGCTTCTTCTTTTTCTGTGTTTCTTGGACCTATTCTATCAAAATTTTCTAATAGCTTTACCAGGCCATCCATGTGAGAAATTCCTCTTCCAATTATTGCATACTTGATTTCTTCGTTGAAGTGTCTTGCCAGTTTTTGGATAATTTCACCTGGGGAGATAGTTGGGCGTAATTCCTTCGCCTCAGCGTACAAACGGATGGAATATTCCGATCTCGATCCCAGTTTTTCTACCTGATGACATCCTAATTCTAATTTTCTTCTCAGCTCGTGCTAAGCCTGCTCGTTCCAAAATCGTCTTGAAAATGTATTCAAAAACGTTTGAAAGTTGTTGACCTCGTCCTTGATGATTTACCACCAATCTCCTAGTGGCCCTGTCAGTGATCGTTTGATGAGATAGTGTGTATCACTATCTCTTGGTTTTACTTCTTCCCAATATTGTTTCAACTGATTCATATAGCGAATCGGACTGGTGTCTCCTTTAAATTCTGGAAGTATGTACTTTATGTTTGAATTCCTCTCCGATCCTCTACTCTCTTCTCTTCTGCCTTCCTCTGAGTTTATCCTCTTCATGATTCTCGTTTGTTGGGCTTCTATTCTTCCAAACTGGGGGCTTCTATCCTGTTATTCCTTTCCTCTAGAGTTTGGGTAATTCCTGAAGCAACTTCCAATGATCGGTTGATTCCAGCTTCCATTGTGCTTAGTTCCTTCTGAAGATTCCTTTCTTTCTCCAATTCCAGTTTCTCCCTTCTTTTCCTCTCATCTTCGAGCATCTTTTTGACTCGTTTCTCCAGATCTTCGAGTTTCTTTGTTAAGGATTTTGAGGGCTCCTCGTTTCCCTGGCTCCTGTTGATTACGTGCCCCCCTAGATCCATGCTGCTTGATGACCCTCTATTTTATTGTGTTACTGTTAGGGTTCTATCTAAGTCCTCTTGACTTTGGTCACCTCCACTAGTTGCAGATCGCAAACCTTGGCGGCTCATTTTATTCACAGTTGTTCTTTTCAAATCCACTTTCGCACTTTATCTTTCGTGTCCTTTCTCACTACACTTTTACTTTTTCCACGGCTGGCACCGCGAGTTTTCACGCTATGACTCGATATAATATACTCAACCGTGAGCCGAATAAAGACTTAGCCAAGGGCAGAAAACCCTCAACCTGCCTCGAGAAGTCTCAGAGAACAAATCAGGACTCACCTAAACGGAGAAAGCCTTTAAACTGCCCCGAGAGTGTTCCCAGGCTGCTTGGGGCTCGATCAGGAGCCGCCGGAATGCTTTTTCTCAGCCCAGCATCCCGTTTTTCCTCAGTCGCGGGTGGGAGATGCTGCGTCTGCGCTTGACGACCGCGCCTAGGTGCTGGCTACACCGCTTGTCGTCTGACCCACCGGTGTTCCCGGGTGTCGTTCTATAGGGGCGAGGTGTGTAAGGTTACAATATACAGGGTGTCTAAAAAGTCCCGGGACGGTTGGATATTTCCTCAGGTAAAATATTTTTCAAAAAAGTGAAGGTCATTCCTGAAGTAAATTTCAACAAGGAATTAAATGGTGACCTTCATTTTGACCTTGAAGTTGATCTTCATGGCTTTTTGAAGGTCAACTTTGTTTTGTTAAACGGAAACCCCCTTTTTTTACATCTGCAATCGATAGAGCGGAAAATTCTACGTTCAGATACGTACCCAAGTCATAGGTCACTTGCAACGTTCAAGGTCAATTAGAGGTTATTTGAAATAAACAAAGTTTCCCAAGAGGTCAGTGCAATTCTTGGAGTAAATTTCAACGAAAAATTCATTGGTGAGCTCTTTATTGATCTCGGTGATGATCTTCACGGTTTCTTTTAAGGTTTTTTCCAAGCAGTTTACGTTTACGTTCAGCTTTACCCAGGAACAACGACGTGGATGTTGTAAACTCTGTTCCCTTTGGGGTGCTTGATTACCGTGAGTCCCCTTACCTTTCACGTTTCGGGGTGCTTGATTAGCGTGAGTCACCTTGTCTCTCACGATTCGAGGTGCTTGATTAGCGTGAGTCCCCTTTCCTCTCACGTTTCGGGGTGCTTGATTCGTTTGAGTCCCCTTGCCTCTCACGTTTCGGGGTGCTTGATTAGCGTGAGTCCCCTTGCCTCTCACGCTTCAGTGAAGATGTTTGAACTGAAAACCTTGAGCTTCTTGACAAAAAGCTATGCGATTGTAAAAATGTGTTACAGCATTACGAATCATCTCCCTATCAATCAAAGTAGCCTCTTGCAGAATCCGGTTCTGCAATTCGTCTAAGCTTTGCGGTTGCGTTGAGTATACTTTGCTCTTTAAATAACCCCAAAGAAAATAGTCGAGAGGCGTCAGATCAGGAGATCTAGCAGGCCACTCGATTTCACCCCTTCGTTCAATCCACCTATGAGGGAACTGAGTATCCAAATATAATCGAACCTCCCTACCGTAATGAGCCGCTGCTCCGTCCTGCTGGAACCAAATATTTTGAAAATTATTGCCTGTAATCTCCCTTATTCTTGGTACAATTTTTTTTCTGAGAAGCTCTTCATATGCATTGACATTCAGATTACCATCGATGAAGAAAGGGCCTATCAATGTATCATTCAAGATACCGGCCCAAACATTAATCTTTTGTGGATATTGTGTGTGACTCTCTAAAATCCAATCAGGATTTGTGTCGGACCAAAATCTACAATTTTGCCTGTTAACTTCACCTTTTAAAGTGAAAGTAGCTTCATCTGAAAATACTGTATTGTACAAGAAAAGAGGATCTCTATCAATTCTGTCCATCATAATTTCACAAAATCCAACCCGACGATCAGGATCGTCTTCATTGAGCTCTTGTAGCAGATGAACTTTGTAAGAATGGAAATTAATGCTTTTTAAAATATTTCGCACTGTCTCTGGAGCAACGTCACGCTTATCACTAGCTCGACGTAAACTAAGGTGTGGGTTTTCAACAAATGCTTGGGCTATGTCCATCTGCATCTCCTTAGATCCTGCAGATTTTGGCCGACCAGTTCTCTGAAGGTCCTTGATAGATCCATGATTCATAAAGCGCCTTACAGTTCTTTCAATTGTTGATTTTGAGACAGGATCTAACCCTTCTCCAGTACGAAAAGTGCGATTAAAAAGCAAACGAACTGGATCATAAGATCGAACTCGATCTCCCCAACCACGCATCATTAATACAGATACCCACTCTCGTTCCCAAAGGTTAACTTGCGCCATAATAATCTTATAGCGAAAGATAGTAAGTATGTACTCGTAATACGTAAATTTAGTTTCGATTCGTAATATTCGTATGGAGATAGAAAAACCGTATAGGACTTATGGTATCGCCTTAGGTATTGACTTAGGTATCGAAAAACGGCATAGGACTTTTCGATATAACTCTTTGGGGAGGAACAAAACTCTCACCAGAACTCCTGGAACTTTTAATGAAAAATTTCCTATACATATGATTTTACAATATTCAAAACGCTGTAACCAAGATCAATCCAGAGCTCACCAATGAATTTCTCGTTGAAATTTACTTCAAGAATTACACTGACCTCTTGGAAAACTTTGTTAATTTCAAATAACCTCTAATTGACCTTGAACGTTATAATTGACCTATGACTTGGGTACGTACTTGAACGTAGAATTTTTCGCTCGATCGATTGCAGATGTGAAAAAAGGGGGTTTCCATTTTAAAAAAATTTGACCTTCAAAAAGCCATGAAGGTCAACTTCAAGGTCAAAATGAAGGTCACCATTGAATTCCCCGTTGAAAAATGCTTCATAAATTGCACTGAGCTCTTGGAAAACTTTTTTCATTTCAAATAACCTCTAATTGACCTTGAACGTTACAATTGACCCATGTCTTGGGTACGTATCTGAACGTAGAATTTTCCGCTCTATCGATTGCAGATGTAAAAAAGGGGGTTTCCATTTAAAAAAACAAAGTTGACCTTCAAAAAGCCATGGAGATCAACTTCAAGGTCAAAATGAAGGTCACCATTGAATTCCTCGTTGAAATTTACTTCAGGAATGACCTTCACTTTTTTGAAAAATATTTTACCTGAGGAAATATCCAACCGTCCCGGGACTTTTTAGACACCCTGTATATATATAGATATATTATGTGAATTATATATATGTGTATTACATATCTATACATATATGATGTTATGAAGGTGTAACGAGGAATGGTTATTTAAACCACTACCATGAAAGCCTCAATGACACATGGCAGCATGAGTGCTCCTCAAGCAGTATGCTGCCCTGCTAAAACATTGTTACTACGGTAGCCTAATCCGGGTGGTCCTGTTACTAAATTGATGAAACTTACTTCTCAACCTGAAAATATGTTATCAACAAAGCTTATAACCCTCAAATACGTACACCAATTGGATTCGGGTACATAATCTAGAATCTCCACACGTGTGTATGGGTGTATACAAGGGTTTATGGGGTCATCAATCATAAATTGACGAGCCCATATCTAAAGGCATGAAAACTATAACTTAGAGCTAATAATCGAAGGTAAAAATAACCTTATAATTGTAATTGGGTTGTTATTGCGCCATCTCTGGTAAGCACTTCCATCTTATAATAACCAAACATGCAGTCCAAGCTGGTCGCTACACAAAAAAAAGAGAGAGAAAATTTTCATTTTACGATAAGTTAAGAACTAGGCTAGAGGAATGGAAAAGTTAAAACACAAAATAAAAGAGACGGGCAGAAGGGGAAATTTTAGGAAGAAACAAAAACTTTTTGAGAGTGCAACGTCTGCTAGTCTCTCAAACGATTACATAGTTATAAACATTTTTATTCTATAATTAGGAATGTGAATGCATGTACACATAAGACGATTAACATAAATAACTATAATTTGCATATAAACTTAAGATAAATAACATAAATAACTATAATTATTATATAAATATAAGAAAAGTAATTGAAACTAGAAAATAGATAACATAGAATTTATAATTAGCAAATAATAATAGCTAGGAGGCAGCACCGGGTTCGCCGTTGGAACCAAGGCATCCTCATGCCTCGGGTCTGAAACACAAATTAATAAATAAGTAACAAGAAATGGAAGATAAGAAACCGAAAAGAAGAAGAGAATTTAATTAGAGCAAGAATGGAAACGAAATCAAGAAGTCACACCACGGGGCATCATATTGTGTCCCGCATCGGCATGGGAGGACGTGGTAGGGACCACGCAGGTAGCGCCCACAGTGGCAAAAATCTCCCGTGTACCAGGCACCACTGAAATATTCAAAAAAAGGGGGATATTAAACAAAATGTTAAAATTATATACTATGCACATAAGGATAATTCCAACGAACAAACGACGACTTACCCAAGGCAAACAGAAGACAGCAGGGGCGAGTGTATGCAGTCCTGCACGGCATATGGACCGGATAACTGTGCGCATAAGGTAAACCAATGTGTACCTCACGTCGACGGATCGGTTTGACACATGGTAATGAGTGAAAAAGAAGAGCAGCGCTTTGTCTATATGGTAATTGCACCCGCAGTAATGAGTCAGTAACGTTGCGTTGGTTGGATGGCAGAGGCCTTAAAATGGCCCCTGAGAAAACCGAGGCTTTGCTCGTTACGGACAGGAGATCCTTCCAATATCCGAGGATCGTTCTCGGAGAGCATGAAGTCGAGTGGAAAACAAGCATTAAGTACCTGGGGGTGCAGCTGGATCGTAGGCTTAGCTTTGGCGAACACTTAAAGATCGCAGCTGCCAAAGCCATCCAATGTGGAGCGATCTTGACCCGGCTTATGCCAAACATTGGTGGACCCAGGGAAGCGAAAAGAAGATTGGTGGCCAGCGTGGTCCATTCGAAGCTGCTTTATGCAGCTCCGGTCTGAGCCAATGCATTGCAAAACCATGCTATCCAGAAGAAGCTGTTCTCGGCGCAGAGACTTGTCGCGCTGAGAATAATTTCGGCATATAGAACTATCTCGACGAGCGCTGTGCTGGTCCTGGCGAGCGTCCCGCCAATAGATTTATTGGCGGAGGAAAGGCAGGAAACCTTTCAGCTTCGCAAGGAGCTTACCTACCGGAGCTCGCCACCTGGCTGAAAAGAATGCACGGGGAAGTCGGCTTTTACCTGGCGCAAGCGCTCTCGGGCCATGGCTGTTTTAACGCGTACCTGAGGCGCTTTAAGAAGATAGACGAGGAGACGTGTCGCTACTGCGATTCTCCGGTGGATAACGCGGAGCACGCACTCTTCGTCTGCGCAAAATGGGGTGTGGCTAGGGGGGTCCTCGGTCAGACGGTGGGTTCCGAACTTACTCCTGACACGATGGTCCCCCTCATGCTCCAGTCTGAACGGTTCTGGACGCTCATCGTGTCATTCGTCACACTTGTGATGAAGACGAGAGAACTTGATGGGCGTCGAGAGCGAAACAACGGGGAGGGCCAGTAGAAATCGCGTCGGGGCCTGCACCCGCGGCCCTGCGTCTCGGGTAGACTTGGCTGTCCGCGTCGTTCGGGGGTGGAATCTGTATGTTTTCTCCCCTAGGTGGCGCGGCTAGTCGGTTTGCCTAGTGGGCGTGTAGCCGCGGATGCTGGTTCCGAGCGAACGGATGACGGAGGAGTCGTACGCGACTTTAATGGAACCAACCACCCGTGAAGTATAAAGCCGAAAGGCGGTTCCGCGGGTGGTGTATTGGTACGAGAGAGGGGGTTTTTTGGTTTTAACAGGTATGCCTAGACCCGCCCTAGGAGAGTCCTGTACAACGTCTATAAAAGATTTTGCCATTTTTCCTCCTCACCAAAAAAAAAAAAAAAAAAAAAAAAAAAAAAATGTCTAAATATTATATGTAGGTAACTATTATAATTAATTATTGTCATATTGGTATAATATTACATCTATTATTAACATCCCGGTTGGCAATATTTCAATGATCATAATAATATATCATTATTAGTGCTATTGTGTATTGATTGCCGATAATCAATCGGGATCAATGGATGAAAGTCGATAATTGACCATGGATCAATAAATGGAAGATTGATTGATTGATCATTGGCAATAGATTATTAATCATAATTTGTAAAATATATAATATAGACAAATAAGTGCAGAAATGAATAATTAAAACTGCAATTATTTGGAAACTAGAAATAAAATTCTGCAATAGAAGATATGAACCCATGAACCCTTGCACAGATCGTGTCTGGCCACCGATTCGCAATTCGTACGTGCCTTGCCACCGATTTAAGTTGATCTGCTCCCACTATTGGAAGCATCAATAGTATATATACCCCAGATTTACCTATGGTGGTTTGTCATTAAGTTCCGATCAGTTGTACGGTCAACTCGATTCATTTCGGACCAGTAAGTCAACGTCGTGAGCAGACCCTTCGATAAACGTAAGTCTCAGTGGATTTCCATGAGCAAGATTCTACCTTCGGTACTTGACAAATAAAATCCTTGGTCCTTGAGTGGTGCAAGTCCGGAAACAGTAGTGCTAGATAGTTCCTCTGGATTACGTGTATCGTCGTATTTAGTCGTGTCGGTTAATAGTGATTCATTTCTGAAATCGGGACGAACCTTTGATCATGAACGGTCGGTTGCCTATTTCACTATTTGAGGATAATAACTCGTAAAAGACCATCCAGTTGTTACGGGCGGACCAAGGTGTGCCATGTTTCTCTCTTTATATAGAAAAATTGGACATCAATTTCTTCTAAGAGTGAATAAAGTGTACACCTTGGAGCATTCGTAACTTGATTACATTCCAATGGTCAATGCAATTCAGCATTACTGGTCGCGCGAGCTGGCCCGAGATGTGAGAATGTATCTCTTGTTTCTGAATCCAATGCGCAGGTCCTAATAAGGTCGGTAACTTTTGTAAAAGACCACCTTCAAGAAATTACAAATATTTGAATAGGTGAGAATATATACACATGTAGGTATATATATATATATATATATATATATGTGTGTATATATGTATGTATGTATGTGTATGTATGTATATATATATAAACATAAACACAAATACAAACATAAATGTAACGTCTAATGAAACTCGTGCGAGAGCCTTATTGACGCTCGATCACAAAACAACATCGTAGCTGTAACCTAGGACATGCGCTATACGCTACATGTAATCGTGCCAGTCATAATCCATTGTAATCCAGGCACTAGGCGCATACATTATAGGTATTCAAGATAAGGTAGATTCATCGTGAGAATAAAAGCATGGTCGATCGCTGCATACGAAAGAATAAAGGCAGCAAGAAAGAGAATGAAAGCTGGTAGAGAAAGAGAGAGAGAGGTCTACGTCCAGACACCGCACACCACTACGCCTTTCTGTCGTTCCATTTTATTTTATTTTTTTTATTATTATTATTCCATCTTTCTTCCGTCCAGATGAGGAAACCATTGAAATTACCATCGGCATAAAATTTTCATTTCAGATAATGCTCCGATTTTCCCCTGCAGTTCAACGTGAGGCTCGAGATACACCCTACATTCTCCCTTCCCCGCGCCTCTCCTTGCTTGAATACTTACGTACCTAGTCAACTGATCACCATACCCAAAGCCACGTGCCTTTGTAACTAAAATCCAGGGCTCATTTAAATAATTAAATAATTATGTTAAAGCTTTAATCCACCTAAAGATTACAAGCCTAGACTAATTATATAAATATATATATATTTCGAGTTACTCGGAAATATACTAGAAACTAAAATTGTTTCTACAATTTGATGACCATGCATCAAATGCTAAGAATTGATGAGCATATTTCCTTTCTCACGGTAAGTGTAGAAAGAGGGGAGAAATGTTGACACCTGAAGATCAGCACGGTGCAAAGTCCATCCTCGTTCCTAGTTTCCCCTGCCATTATTACCTTACTCATCAAAAAACCCTACTATATTCACCTCACGATGAACTTACGAGGTAAATTTCAGCCAAGTCAAATTCGCAGTCCTCTAAGCGTCTCGATACCGATCAGACCTTAGAGTAGTAAAGAAAATACTTTTCTTTCATCGTGCCCGTCTGCGGCCCAGATCGACAGTTCCTAGATCCTCGTTAGTTGATTGAACCCGTAAAACTTTTTCTAACGAAATTATTTATTTTTGGAATCGTGTCGGGCGGACGTAAAAGACAAAAGCCTTCATCTGGACTGAAGCAATACATATAAGATATATTGAAATATACAAAATATATTTTTTTTATATATCTTTATTCGGCGGACTATTTTAAAGTCCAACTCGTGTAATAAAAACGACGAAAAAGTGCGCGAAATCGCGGAAAAATTAATACTACCGAATCTCAAAACGGTAGTGATAATTTTTCATAAAATATTGTAATTGGATTTAATGGGAAAATTTTAGCGGCGAAAAGGGCGAGTTTAAAAGCACTCTACCCCTTTTCTGGTTAAAAGCCAACCGTTACTTTCTCTCATTAAACCTAAAAGAAAGTGGCAAAAACGGTATTTGTGAGCGCGTGTGCTATGCGCGACTTACAAATAGGACAAGTTGTGATTCTGAGCAACCTTCTATGAAAACCTTCCTGCCCAGTCAAGGACGAATAGAAGAGCCCAGGGATAAACCTCCCTCTCTCACGATCTCTCAGGACTGGTAGAATTAAGATAAGTCTACTATGTAAGGTATCGTTCCAACTATATTATATAATAATTCTATACCAATATATGTTTATAGTCATTTTTGTTTGTGTGGCTAAATAAACCTTGGAACACGAAATTTTATTGCCTCAACTTTTATTCGGTTCACTTCTCTTTCTTCTAAAAAGGTTTTCTTGTGCAAAGGGTATAGCCTCCTCAGTCAGAGGAGAGGGCAAATACGATCCCAGTAATTAAACAAATTTTGATTTATATTTTTCTGAGTTGAAATTTGGCAGTTTGGAGCCTCAAGCGGGCGTGTAATTGGATTTAATATTTTTATTTTTATTGAGTTTAATTATTCGTACGTAACAAACTGATGGTGGCAGCGGTGGGATATTTTTTGTCTCGCGCTTTACCTAGCCACGTTACACGTTGCAGAGTCACACTCACCAACCACTTGCAACTGCTTTCTGATCTTAATTGTTTCTGCTTTTCATATTAATATTGATCTGTCAAATTTCTGGTTTTAAATTTACTCCCTTTTCCAAAAACAAAATCCTTTTATTTTCCAAAATTGTGTTCTCGAGAATTCCCCTTTATGCTTTTCAGCAGAAGGTAAATTCTTAAATTTAGGCTTTTATGCTTTTTAGCAGAAAGAATAAATTTCGAACATCAATTTCATTTCAAATCATCTCTTTCAACTCATTTTCGTGTAGGAATTACCCTTTATGCTTTTCAGCAGAAGGACAATTCCATAACTTGCGCTTTTATGCTCTTTAGCAGAAAGCTTAAGTTTAACGAAAAATTCTTTACCTTTCCTCATGTTGCAACCTACCCCTAATAGAGATTGCAAACGCAAATCAAAGTCTCGAGCAGGAAGACAGGTCAGACAAAGAACAATTCAGCAATTAGAAGAATTAAAATCAATTTCTAACAATTTTGGGGATACGGTCCCCACTGCAACACCCGAGGCTCCAGCCCAAACTTTCGACCCGCAGGAATTAGAAATCAGAGAAATAAATAATTTCGACGAATTTTCATTCTTTTTTGAAAATCTACTCAACAAGGTGGAAATTGACTTGAGGAAATTCCAGCAGGCAAAACAAGAGTCTCAAGGAGCGTCCACTTCCAAATAATAAGCTTGTTTAGCTCTCTATTCTCGACACACGTATACTACACATTTCTTCCAACCCATTTAGTATACTCTACCATTATCATATATACCGGTGGAAGGAGAATAATGTAACAGAGTTTTGATTGGGTTTTATTCAACCAAAATTCTAGTGGTTCTCTCGCTCTGAAGTACGTACGTTGAGTCACTGACTCTGTTGTCACCGTTGAGCGTTTGAATTAATTATTCCCCTTTTTCCATAGAGTAACGTGAGGAAAATTCAAATCCGAATTTCCCTTTTAATTTGAATCTTCTGAAAAATTCTTCCCCTCTGTGGTACGTACGTTGAGTCATAGACTCTGTTGGCCACGTCGAGAGTTCGAATACTCCTTGTTCTATGTCCTGTCAAAAGAATCCTACTCTTCTGGAACCACCCAAAAGGGGAAAACGTTCCGGTAAGAAACATCAAGACACACTGTTTAAAGGGTACATCAAGGCTCTTCATACCTTCTCTGAATTTCTTGTAATTCAATAGAAGGCATCAAACAAAAAAGGGCTTCCTCCTTCAACGCCTTCGCAATGCCCCCGCCTATCATTTGCAAGCGCAAACGTAGGTCACGAGCGGCAAGACGAATGAGAGAGGAAGTCGCCAGGCAATTGGAGGAATCCATGGCCGCCCTTTTTGGATCATCTCAAAATTATCAGAGATACTAACCGAATCTCAATATCGTGCCCCCGACTTAAACGTTGTGATGCTACGCCCTTCGCAAACAACCTTGGAGAATCCAGACTCTGCCAAGTTGATCTCTGTCATGGCTCCGGTTTCTGACTCAGAGGTCGACTCTGGGGCACGGACCGTGATCATGATGGAGACGTATTCCAGAGCACGGATATCAACGAAAACGCCCAGCGTCCAGAATCCGGATTTTAAGTGACAGAGTTCTGGGCACTTCCAAGCGCCTTGATATCAGCCAATTCCTTCGGCTCTCAACCCCATCTAGTCTTTATTCAGTCACACCATTGCTGATGGCAATGATCTTAATCCCTCAATTTCATCTTAGGGGAAGAGTGAGATCGGAAACTACCAAAAATTTCCGGGGTGGTATGGAATCACCACTGTCAACCACAAAACCTCGTCTTACCGAAGCAAACTGTGTCCAGGCCCTAGGCGGCACCCCCAATCGTGAATAGAGATCTATTTCCCATCTTTTCCAGATGCTGACTACCGACTACGATCTCGGATCTCGAGAGGTCTCCTCTTACTCTTCTATGCCGCATGCGAGGAGCCCAATGGACGGACTTCCGGGCCTCTCTGGTCAGAGGCGATGCCGGGATGCTCCACCAACCTCGAGGACGTGCGAACGGAGGACTGACAATCCAACTGATGCCGGGATGCTCCACCAACCTCGAGGACGTGCGAACGGAGGACTGACAATCCAACTGATGCCGGGAGGAACCAGGGCTTCCGTCTACAACCTGAATTAAAGCAGGCATAAGCCAAAATCAAAGGACGACCAACCACCGGACCTTCGACTATCCTCACCATCGCCGAGTCACGAAACCTACTCCTGCTATGCAAGATGTTAGCAAGAGCAACCACCAACATCGGTCACGAACAAAGACAGGAATACTGGATTCCTATTAGCAAATCCATCTACAAAATTCCGGGGTGGTTTCTGAGGACTCGTTAATAATGAAGTACCTGTGTGCCCCTCTCCTGGTATTTCGCATTTTTACCAACCATGGCCCGGATGACGTCACCTGACAGATCCTCCCACTCCTGGTTGTACGGAAGATTTCCGCAAATACCTGGGCCTGACGAAACAACCAAGAACATCTAAGAGAGCCACCGTGGAGACGACGTCAATCCACGAAGATGTGCCCTCCTACATCTCGAAGGGGAGTGTTACGGCATTAGACAACACCATTTCTGTGGATCCCCTGAGTAATTCCTTTGACCGCATGGACGACCTACTGACCTACGAAGATGATCAGGTCATCATCATAGAATCCACCAACCAGAAAGGCCGCAACAACAATCCACACTGATGAACCAGAGGGCGCATAAGGATAAGCCTCAGCTGGAAGAAATACGTCATTCAGTCAACTATAACGTCAGCTTGAAACCCACAGTCGAAAATTGAAGTGAAACTGTAAGAGCTCTCTACGGTCTGGGCCTGACGGGGCGGGATCCTCATGCATGCCATCACACTGATGCAACGCCGCTGCAATGCTGATCGGTGACGACCATCAACGATTCCCGAACCACGGAACCGCAGAGGAGAACGAGTAATCACCATCAGCAGGGCCGCGGGGGCTACCTCACCATCCCACCTTCTATCAATGACCACCGATTGCCTGGACTCAAGAAGAATAGGACCACGACCCCGGAAACGACGACGCCTCTGATAAGTACCTTAAAATAAGCTGCGCAGTTCTTGTAATGAAGGACCGCTTCTGCCTCCTTTGGCCGATGTGGTCCTTGCCTTCACTCTGAGGTTAAGATTGTTAAATTGAAACCCACAGTTGAAAATTGAAATGAAAGTGTGGGAGACTCCATAAAGTAGCTCTAGGGGAGAGACCCCTCCGAAACCATGCAAGGGTTCCTTTTGGGGAGGGAATTCATATTCATTCCTCTTCCTTTCACCTTTTTTTTCTCCCCTCTTCTTTCCTTCTCTTCTCCCACCTTTCTTTCCCAAAATTTCGGGAGCAAGCTTGATAGGAAGGAACATTAGTGGACTGTCGAGGTATAGAACATGAGCATGATGTGCATATGTGTGTATGTATATATATGTAGATATATAGATATGTGTATATATGTATATATGTGTGTGTGTATATGTGTACATATGTCTATATCTTTTTGTTTTTGTTATTCTCTTGTTTATTGAATTGTTTTTTTTTTACACAGGTAATTTGTCTCATGTCCCGCGCGACTGGGATCTCCCCTTCCCCCCCGTTCTTCTTAAACCCAGCCTAGGTCCGGACTTCCCAGTGTCTCTCTACACTGTTCGCGTACCGCTGAAAGAAAAGGGAACTCGGTCATAAGTAGGAACCTAACAGGAGGATTTAGTTTTAGTTTTGGATAGGAATCGAAAAACTCACCAGTTCCCACCCATGGGAGACCCTGGGCTCGTTACGCCCCACGAAGAAATGCTGCTGCACCCATACCAGCTGTAATCCCTGGTTCCTAGGCTGGTAACCCACGAACGGAGGCAGCTTTGGCAGGTTCCGGAATTCGCTGAAAAAGAAAGAGGAGCCGTAGTCACAACTACTTTTGCTTGATCATGGCTTGACGAGACTTACCACCTGGAAACAGGAGGACGGACACGGCTCGCCCCCTGCCACAGCTCCACCGGTGCCTCTCTCGGGTCCACTACCATGGGATGGCTGTATGGGTGCTAAAATCCAAAACAACAGCAATAGTAATAGCTCAGTACCACCGCGTCCCAATAAGCATAAAAGTGATTAGATATCCACCTTCGCCCAGTACCCCCTGCAGAAGTACACTCCCTCCGCCTCCTTCCAGATGTACTCCTGGATCCAGCGGGACTTTGGGAAGGGCTTCCTCGGACCCAGTTTATGAAGCGCGTTCTCATGAGTCCATGGCTCGGGGAAGGAGCGCATGGGTGCCCTTACCCATCGGGGAAACTCCACGACGAATCTGCAAATCGATCCGTAGATAATCCTGAGGCTCGATTGGGAATAATAAGCGTAACCCTCGAAAAGTACGCCACCTTAATTGCCCCCGCTCTCAAAATATAATCTAAACCTGGGACGTTGCCTTTGGACAGAGCTAAGATTATCCCGCCTTCCCACTATCAATCTCGTGTCAAGAAAAGATCTATCATAAAATCGTAAAAAAAAAAAAAACTACGAAGACGTGAAACAAGGGTTGGAATCAGTTTTTTTTTGTACTGTTTATAACCAGTTTACAAAAATTATATAAAACTGTCGTCAAATGCCTGATTCTAGCTTTAAAAAGAAAATTATTCACAAACGCAGTACTTGGCAAAACTTAAGGAGGTTGGGTAGTAGAATGAAAATGATTAAAAACTTTTGAAGCTTTCACAATCCACTGTTTAATATTAAAGGAAAATAACGTAAAAATTTCAAAAGGATTGACAATGCAGTTTTCGAGAAAATCAATGTCAAAATAGTCTTCTTATACATGGGCTCTTATGGGAGAAAACTGAAGTCCATCAATCTCCCTTCAATATTTTTGTTAAAAATGATAAACTCATTGAAAGCTCAGTTGCAATATGAACTTTGAATATTTCTGAATATTTTGAAAAAAAAAAATGTGCACTTACAATGTAGTTATTCAGATAATTGAACTTGAACTAAATATATTCGTTATTTTGGGTCAAACGGTCAGCCGTCATCAAGAAGTGTGGCAACGCTGCGGTATCTGCTATATTATAATAGTAATACAGATTCACAGGATTCATTGTAAATAAACAACGTACTTATGAAACATTACATGCTTTATCACTTTTAAAATTATTAGAACGCTGTACAAACAATCTCATTATAAAAAAATATCAAAAATAACTTATTGTAAACTAAAGAACATTTTTTTTTTTTTTAAATACTAACAGACTAATCAATGCTCGGTTAATTATAGTGTTTAAGGTTGTATGAAAAAAATCGATCTCTGGTTAAATTTTTTTTAAAAGGAGCTGATATTTAAATAGAATAATTATTTATATGCATACAAAAAAAAAACAGTTCAAACAACACAACGTTGCCAAACGTCTTTCGTTATTTCAAAAAACTTCATGTTGATAAAAATAAACTTTATTTCACATAAAACATGAATTTGCTGGTACTTAATGTTAGAACAAGATATTTACACTACACTTTATTGCACATCGATACGTAAATAGCAAAAAAAAAAAAAAAAAAAAAAAATCATATAATTTTTTTTTATCTAAGGTTGGTCACACTACCGAACGCCCGTGTATAAGCATAGGCATACCCCTCTCACCGCCTGCCCCGCAAGTGATCTACCCAACCTCCTTAAGAAGTAAATTTTCCAATTTTTCTCTTTGACAAATATTTTACCTATACAAAGGTTATCTTGCACTTGGCTTACGGCTTGGCCAAGTGGCTTACCTTTGCAAGGTCTCAGCAATATTCTAGCAATTGACCCTATAAGACTTGATATACAATTCTGTTACAATATAAAATAAATTAACAACTAGTATAAAAAGGGCATTTCGAAATTTCTAAACCCCAAAATCTAAATTTTCGAAACTACATATCAGACTTATCATTAAACTACATTTTATGATTATAGCTTTTGCATAATTTCAGTAGCTACAGTGGTTTGGGGACACCTCAAGAGATTTTAGAGATTCTAAGGGTGCTCAGGATGTCTTGCTGTATTGACCTACTCCAGAATTCTCAAACATTTTTGAAATTGTTGAAATTTTCTAAGAGCTCTGAACTTCTTAAAAAACCATTTTGAATTTCTTGCAATCCTTTAGGTCTTGATTTTTTTTTGAAATATTATGAAGCCTCTTGAAGCCCCTTTGGTTCCTTGGAGCCCTTTTGAAACTCTTTAGAATGGCTAACTTTATTAGTATTTTATCACTAACCTATTGATGGACAACGTCAATTGGTATACTCTCATTGAGTGACCATTTCTGAAAATTATTAATCTCAGAAAATATTGACTATAATAAGTTTGTACATACCCAGAAAAAAAAGAACGATAGAACGCGCGTCTCTTTGAATTGCGTATCTGTCATTTGCATATTCAAGAAATAAAAATTCAATCGGTTGAAATTCCAAATGAAATGGAAGTCTCAAAGGGTCACTCTGAATAAGAGAAATACGATAAAAACAAAATACGAATTGTATTGCGCAAACCGCTGCGCCGATCCGTGATCTGGCTGCTGTGATTGAAGGGGAGCAAATAATAATAAAGCAAGTTGAAACTTGAAATCTCCAAAATCGCGTAGATGGTAAAACAGAAGACATTCGTGGAAAAGGCAAACGACATTCAACACTTCAAGAAGCCCGAAACACTATTAACTCAACCTCAAGAAGAAAAAGGCGGACGATTCCTTGCCATTTGCTGCGAATTTCAAAATAAATGGCAAGGAATCATCTTCCTCACAGACTATTTAATAATTTTTCTTATTTCATTCAAACTATTAAAATATTTCTAAATTAGTTAAATAATTCCATTGGTTAATTACATAATTAAACTGCTTCAAATTAACGACCTACGGGTGGCAATCTAGAATTCCAGTGACAGAAACGCAATTCAGAAAACCTCAAAACCCATTCAAACGCAAGTGAATGGTTTTTGTTTCCTAGATATATATATATATATATATATATATATATAGAAAGGGGGGGGGGGACTCTCGACATATCACATATTTCTAGACAAAAACTAAAATTGTTTTGCCCACACTAGCATTGCTGAGGACCGTCAAGGCACCGTTCTGTCATTGACCGAGCGAGAAATTTGAAAAAAAAACTAGACACTGTCAACATGAAGTACTTTGTGAAGAGTTGCAAAACTTTTGGACTTCCATTGACTAACAATTCACTTCTCGTTTCTGCATTTAAGGACAGTTCCATCGCAAGCAGGTTGTGTATGTGCAATAATTCTCGTTTTTTTTTGTATTCCACCTGTTTCTCCTACGTAAAATTCATCACAACCGCAACGTTTTACCAAATAAACTGAATTGGAAAATTTCAGTTTCCTCTTCAACCTTTTTGTGACAAAATTATCCAGGGAGCGATTTTTTTTTTTTTTTTTTTTTGGTCAGCGCTTATAAAAGAGGGGGAGGTATTGAAAGATTTTACAAACATAATATATTATATTTGGGGCTTGCAGCACTAACTGTCAATCGTTTTTGCCTGATATCCTCAATCGCATTAATAGTATCCGCTTTGGTATAAAGCTTTTTAATCTTTTCTGATACTTCTTCCATGACCTATAATAAAGACACCAAATACATAAAACCCATAAAATACATATGTTAAGATGAAAATACTCCCTCAAGATATCAGAAATTCAGCAAATCCATAATTTAACCATTATTTCATAAAAAAAAAATTTTATTCGTTATTAATCATACCTTATCAGTGAAAAATACTATGATGTAGATAAGGAATTTGACTTTAGCGTCGCACGTACTAGATGAGGATGAATGTAAATGTTATTTGCCCATCCATACAACGTGTCAGTTAACTTATAGAGCAGATTTCGCAACATTTCGACCATCCTTGTGCTTCGGTACAGAAATTTTTTTTTTGCGAAATTTTAATTTCTAATTCAACAAATTTTTCACTTTTAAGTTGTACGCTTCGAGGTTTGTACACGGTACACCAAAATAGCGATAAGTGATTCATAAATCTCTAATTTTGAGAAAAATGTATAGCTCTGTCCGCCTATAATTATTTTTACTTCTCACTCAATGCTAACACTATCATAAAATTCCCGGATTCTTGAATAAATTAGACTCACCCGTCCCGCTCATATTTGAGGGCTTCCTTCAAGACATCCTCCGTGTTGAGGGCGATGAGTAGGGCCCGCAACAAGATGAGAGGCGACGGCTTCCTCTCCCTCGCGATCGCCTCCTCCGCTGTCGGCTCGCTGCTCACCGCGAAGCTCCTTAATAGAGCAAATCTTGCCGACATATTTTGTTTTTCTCACTTTAATTCCTTTTCACCTTTTTCTCACTTTAATTCCTTTTCACCTTTTTCTCACCTTAATTCCTTTTCACTTTCTCACTTTAATTCCTTTTCACCTTTTTATTTTTCCAATTCTTTAATCGAACCTTGACCACGTCCGTGCGCGAGATATGAGACGCAACTAATGAACTTGCGGAGGTTAATAAGAAGCAACTAGCCATAGCCAGCACCCACCCCCACCTCCTATAACTCCATAATCTCTGGCCACCGTATCGGATTTCCATCGTTATTATATGGTCATCATACGAACTGTTGACTTTCGCGCCTATCTTGCATTCCTTCTGGGAAGGAGACCCTATATGATGAGAGATTTGGTTACTCCTCTAGAGCTCTGAGAAGTGCCTGAGTGCATAAATACAACGGAGAAAAACGGACGGTAAATCGCAATATCTTGATACCAGCAGATGATATATTTGCGATCTAACTTTGGGACACTGTAAGGAAATAAAAAATTAAACTTCACGATCTCCAAGGGAAAAATTTTATAAATATATTTTATATGTACATTATTTTTATATGTATATGTACTCTAATTGAAGGGATAACACGATTTGAAGGTTAGAAATACGGATGAAACTCGTAAACTTGCAAATTTTCGAACGCCTGTGAAAATGCAAAATTTGCAAATTTAACTTCACATGTATAAAACGAAATTCTCTCTATAACGTATTTCACAGCGTAGCGTATATATTTCTATAATTTAGGAAATGTTTCCTCACGCCACTGAAAGTATGTATACATATATTCATAAGTTGATATTGACATGCGATAGAATCTTACAAGGAGTACCTATGATACAAATTCGGCTATACTTTAGAAATATCGGGTTGAAAGAATTAGAAAATTCAGAATATCTGCCATAAAAATTTCTATGTTCAATACGAAATTTACATTTTCTTTTTTTTTGCAAATTACCTTTAATGCAATTTTTACAATTTTGTTAAACACGAATATTTTTGATTAGAATATTATTGCCTGTAATAATACAGCTGATTGAGATTTTGCAGAATTCATTTGGAAAGTTACACAAAATTCTTTTTGCAGTGCATCTCAAACGTCAACCTGAAATACATAGGATATAAATCTTAATTTTAATATCTAATATTGTAGACTCCGAATATAAACTGTTGTTGGGTATTAATATCTTATATATTTAAGAGAGTATACTAGATGTTATGTTATATAATCTAAACGATATAAGGTAACATCCAACGTTCTAGGATCTCATTTCTAGCACCTATTCTTCTCAGTGCAATATCGCCCTTATTTTCTCCCCCTCTCTGAAATAAAAGAAAATAATTTTTGGCTTTACAGCCTTCTTACATGGTTCATTTTATATTTTTTTTTTATGTATATATATGTTGTATAAAGAAAATTGAACGGTTAAAGGGCCCTTGCCGGCTGGGAAGAATAGGAAAATACGCAATAATCAGGGCATTAATAAACACTCAAAGGAAGTTATATTGTCACGAAGAGTGCAGCAAAATCGGATTTGAAGAATCTGAGGACACTTAAAATCGTATGTTCATTTCATCATGACACCTTTCGGGAACCATTCTACTCGTCTCGGACCAGCCTAGTTTGTCGGGGACGAAAACCCAAAAATTCCGGTGTGGTTTGTTACGGGCGGACCAAGGTGTGCCATGTTTCTCTCTTTATATAGAAAAATTGGACATCAATTTCTTCTAAGAGTGAATAAAGTGTACACCTTGGAGCATTCGTAACTTGATTACATTCCAATGGTCAATGCAATTCAGCATTACTGGTCGCGCGAGCTGGCCCGAGATGTGAGAATGTATCTCTTGTTTCTGAATCCAATGCGCAGGTCCTAATAAGGTCGGTAACTTTTGTAAAAGACCACCTTCAAGAAATTACAAATATTTGAATAGGTGAGAATATATACACATGTAGGTATATATATATATATATATATATATATATATATATGTGTGTATATATGTATGTATGTATGTGTATGTATGTATATATATATAAACATAAACACAAATACAAACATAAATGTAACGTCTAATGAAACTCGTGCGAGAGCCTTATTGACGCTCGATCACAAAACAACATCGTAGCTGTAACCTAGGACATGCGCTATACGCTACATGTAATCGTGCCAGTCATAATCCATTGTAATCCAGGCACTAGGCGCATACATTATAGGTATTCAAGATAAGGTAGATTCATCGTGAGAATAAAAGTATGGTCGATCGCTGCATACGAAAGAATAAAGGCAGCAAGAAAGAGAATGAAAGCTGGTAGAGAAAGAGAGAGAGAGGTCTACGTCCAGACACCGCACACCACTACGCCTTTCTGTCGTTCCATTTTTTTTTTATTTTATTTTTTTTATTATTATTATTCCATCTTCCTTCCGTCCAGATGAGGAAACCATTGAAATTACCATCGGCATAAAATTTTCATTTCAGATAATGCTCCGATTTTCCCCTGCAGTTCAACGTGAGGCTCGAGATACACCCTACATTCTCCCTTCCCCGCGCCTCTCCTTGCTTGAATACTTACGTACCTAGTCAACTGATCCCCAGCCCCAAAGCCACGTGCCTTTGTAACTAAAATCCAGGGCTCATTTAAATAATTAAATAATTATGTTAAAGCTTTAATCCACCTAAAGATTACAAGCCTAGACTAATTATATAAATATATATATATTTCGAGTTACTCGGAAATATACTAGAAACTAAAATTGTTTCTACAATTTGATGACCATGCATCAAATGCTAAGAATTGATGAGCATATTTCCTTTCTCACGGTAAGTGTAGAAAGAGGGGAGAAATGTTGACACCTGAAGATCAGCACGGTGCAAAGTCCATCCTCGTTCCTAGTTTCCCCTGCCATTATTACCTTACTCATCAAAAAACCCTACTATATTCAACTAAAGATGAACTTAAGAGGTAAATTTCAGCCAAGTCAAATTCGCAGTCCTCTAAGCGTCTCGATACCGATCAGACCTTAGAGTAGTAAAGAAAATACTTTTCTTTCATCGTGCCCGTCTGCGGTCTAGATCGACAGTTCCTAGATCCTCGTTAGTTGATTGAACCCGTAAAACTTTTTCTAACGAAATTATTTATTTTTGGAATCGTGTCGGGCGGACGTAAAAGACAAAAGCCTTCATCTGGACTGAAGCAATACATATAAGATATATTGAAATATACAAAATATATTTTTTTTATATATCTTTATTCGGCGGACTATTTTAAAGTCCAACTCGTGTAATAAAAACGACGAAAAAAGTGCGCGAAATCGCGGAAAAATTAATACTACCGAATCTCAAAACGGTAGTGATAATTTTTCATAAAATATTGTAATTGGATTTAATGGGAAAATTTTAGCGGCGAAAAGGGCGAGTTTAAAAGCACTCTACCCCTTTTCTGGTTAAAAGCCAACCGTTACTTTCTCTCATTAAACCTAAAAGAAAGTGGCAAAAACGGTATTTGTGAGCGCGTGTGCTATGCGCGACTTACAAATAGGACAAGTTGTGATTCTGAGCAACCTTCTATAAAAACCTTCCTGCCCAGTCAAGGACGAATAGAAGAGCCCAGGGATAAACCTCCCTCTCTCACGATCTCTCAGGACTGGTAGAATTAAGATAAGTCTACTATGTAAGGTATCGTTCCAACTATATTATATAATAATTCTATACCAATATATGTTTATAGTCATTTTTGTTTGTGTGGCTAAATAAACCTTGGAACACGAAATTTTATTGCCTCAACTTTTATTCGGTTCACTTCTCTTTCTTCTAAAAAGGTTTTCTTGTGCAAAGGGTATAGCCTCCTCAGTCAGAGGAGAGGGCAAAAACGATCCCAGTAATTAAACAAATTTTGATTTATATTTTTCTGAGTTGAAATTTGGCAGTTTGGAGCCTCAAGCGGGCGTGTAATTGGATTTAATATTTTTATTTTTATTGAGTTTAACTATTCGTACGTAACACCAGTGATAAATTTTTGGGAATTGCATCGAACGTGCGTCAACGAAAATCTTTGGCGAACTATTCAAAGTCCAATTCCAGTTTTTCGCAGTTTTCCTTGAACAAAACAGCGCCAAAAATAGCGAGAAATTTCAGGAAAACTAATACTACCGGATGTCAAAACGGTAGTGATAATTTTTCGTATAATATTTAAGTTAGGGTTGATCAGAAAATTTAAGCAGTGAAAAGGCTGAATTTAAAAGCATTCCGTCCTTTTCTGGTTAAAAGCCAACTGTTATTTTCTTTGGTCAAGACCAAAATGATAAGTGGTAAATCCAGAAGAAGGGCGTGTGCGCGAGTGAATCGCGTAAAGACAAGAGTGGTTCCTTTTTGGGACCACGCGACATCAAATCGAGTTTGGCCCGGATTATCCAGAACTTCAGCAACTAGAGAGTGTTCTCTGCCTTGCTTCTGCTTCCAGCGCATCCGGTAGGATTAAAAACCTAGAGTTTGAACCATAGAATGCGGTAAGGTACAAAATTGGCCTATAAGATTTGAACTTATTTAAAAACACCTTTCCCCTTTTTCTAAATTTGAAATGGTAAACGTAGGCGTGTGTGGAATACACTCTCAGTCCGAGAGTAGAAGATCAACCACCCCGCATAATAATAAACGGATTTAAATAGTATTCGTGTTGTTTAAATTCGGAAGTTTGGACGACCTCCGCGTACTCGTCACACAAATAAATGAAATATATTAAAGATAATTTATCCCTTTTCGTGTTTTATTTAATTAAATATTACCTTTACGTAAGAAATTGATGATGGTGTCACGTCCACCCTTTCTAACACCAGCTGTTTTTTTTACCCTTTGATTTTCTTTGAGTTTAAAAACGTTTGCCGCGCGCCGTACACATGGCCCCACTTTGACGCCATATCAGTCCCTCTTAAGGCAATAGCTTTCTTCCGCGACAGACGGCATATAGAATATTTACAAATTCAGAAGAATTGAAGAACTTAATGGAAAAAAAGTAATAAAAATGAAAGAAGAACAGATTTCCAGATTTCTTCAACCCTTCTAATATAAACTTTCCCAGGACCAATTGTCGTACAGCACTTTAACTAGATTAAACAGATGTTTCTCGCGTGGGAAAGTTATTTTTTTAAAAGAAGAAAGATTACTCTCGAAGACCTAATTAAATATTATATTATAAAATTATTCCATTTAATTTTTAATGCCCGTAAACCTTCTTAACTGATCATCTTATGCGCAAAGCCTAAGTTTATATGCTATAACCTCCTCTTATTATTACTTATTTCTTTTAATATAAACATTTAAACTAAAGGATGTTGCTATACACACGAAAATTATTGTAAAATTTGATTTAACTTCTTATACAAAATATTTAGAGTTTATCTTTAAACAATTACCCAATGTAAGTCTAAGTAACAAAATGATATGTATTAGAAATTATTGTTAAAAAACAGGAATCAGAAGCCTCGGTTGGAGATGGGAAAGGTACTTGAAGAGCCATCTTTTGAGGGGAGCCAAAAACTACTTAAAGATGAGACACTCCCCGCACTTAAGCACTTATGGGACTTACCAACCACATGAGTACGTGGGCGGCTAATTTCCATAAGGAGTTTCTTAAAAAACCGAATAAGAGACTCAGAAATTTTTCTAAACCAATCTCAATAGAAATTAACCACCTTCAAGGGGCTGGGAAATGGAAAAGTAGGGAGATTAGGGCGTGGATTAGTTTTTTAAAAGAATCAAAAAATTTCTCAGTTAGTCAGTCATTCCTCTGACTTCCAGTCAGACAGTTTTGAATCAAAAAGCTTTTAACTTTCTTCTTTCAAATTATTTTGTTCGGTTGTACGGTTATTTTCACAAGGTCAAAATTTCAAGTTTTCATCAGTTTTTATTCCTCGCGGTTGATTTTTATTTTCAAGAAACTTTCGGTACGACCAGTTCCGGTTTCACAAGTTGCAGCCCTTACTTCGGCCCACCTTCAATTGAGGCTTCTGAGGATTCTTCTCATCAAGGATTATATTTCTTTAAAATAAAGAAAAGTAAGTGCCGAAACATTGTTGCTGTCTCTACCTTTCCTTCTTCTGATTGTTAAAATTATATTTGGTCTATTTTTTTTTCGAACGATAGTTTTTTTTTCCTCCAAGGAGAGTCCATAGTCCTGTACGAGGACCGGATTGCTCCTTTCCTTCCTAAAAACCTTCCTGGTTTTTCTTTTAAGCTCCAGCTTGGTTGGAGTACTAGGAAAACCATTCCTTACAATTCACAAATAATTTCCCCTAGGTTAAGGAGCTTTTTCTAAAGGGTCCCAAGCTATTGAGCGAAAGCTCAGGCTTAAAATATTTCTAAATTAAATATTTGTGTGATATCCCTAGGACGTCACATAAAAATTCTTGGAGGCCCCGAGGGGATGCTTTAAAAAGGCTCTTTAAATTTTGCGTTCGATACTTTTTTTTATTCTTTGAAAATATAAAGTAAACTAACATTTTCTCTTTCTATACTAATTGCGAAATCCGAGAGTGAGTGTGATTCTCTCGTTCAAAAATACACAAAAATATGACAAGAAAAATTTTCTGACAAGTTATTGAATCCACAACGTCTAAGTAGCTAAGCATTTTATTAAATCAAAGAAGAATTCTAAACCTAAAATAAAACCAATTCTATTAAATTTATGAAAAATCATGAAACTATAAATCATCAAAGTAAAATAATTCAGGGATCAACTTAATCTACGAAATTTCCAAGTTCTAAATCTAAAAATCCATTGAATTTACTATATCAAAAAAAAGCAAATGAAACAAATTCTATGAAATTTTTGAAAATCGTGAAACTCTAAATTAAAAAAAAAATGTATTCAAGAATCTACTAAATCTACGAAATTATCAAGTTCTAAATCCAAAAAAATCCATTGACTCAACTATATGCTTAAAAGAAACGAAACGAAATCTATGAAAAAAATCTAAATCTAAAGTTACGAAATCTGAAGAACCATTGAATTTATTATATCTGTGGAAGAAAAGAAATGAAATTTTACTAAATCTTTGAAAAAATCAAGAAACTCTGAATCTATGAAAAAAATCCTATGAATCTACTAAATCTATGAAAAATTATAAAATTCAAAATCTTAAAAAAATCAATTGAATTTACTATATCAAGAAAAGAAATGAAATTTTACTAAATCTTTGAAAAAATCAAGAAACTCTGAATCTATGAAAAAAATCCTATGAATCTACTAAATCTATGAAAAATTATAAAATTCAAAATCTTAAAAAAATCAATTGAATTCACTATGTTTAAAAAAGGAATGAAACCAATTTTACTAAATCCATGAAAAAATATTATGAGAAAAACACGATAAATCTACTAAGTCTATGAAAAATTATAAAATTCCAAATCGTAAAAAAATCAATTGAATTTACTATGTTTTAAAAAGGAATGGAATTTTTTTTACTAAATCCCTGAAAAATAATACTACGGGAAAAATACTATGAAATTCTACTAAATCTACGAAAAATTATAAAATTCTAAATCTAAAAATCCATTAAATTTATTATATCAAGAAATGAAACAAATTCTACTAAATCTATGAAAAATTATGAAACTCTAAATCTATGAAGAGTCTACTAAATCTATGGAAAATTATCCAATTATAATTCCTAAAAAAAAAAAAACCATTGAATCTACTATATGTGTGAAAGAAACGAAATGAAATTTTACGAAATCTATCAAATTCTATACCTGAAATCAAAATATCTGAAGCTCACTGAATCTGAAAAATACTAAATTTGAATATCTTCTAAATCCGAAAATTACCAAATCTGAATTTATTAAATCGAAATCTTCTAAATCTGAAATTTAAATATCTAAAAAATGTTCCTATATCTGTAATCTATTAAGTCCAAAAAGGTAATTGAATCAAATCTGTGAGTTACCAAATATAAAATTAGTATTCTTGAATTTTAAACATCCGGAAAATTTCTATATCTGAACATTTTTCTCTGAAAAATATAACTACATCAATTTTTTTTTTAGTCTAAAGTCGCTAAATTTGAAATTTTTATATTTGAAAATTACTATATCAAAAAATTCTATATTTGAAAATATGATTGAAATTGTTTGAAAAATTACTGTCTGAAATTTTACTAAATCTAAAAAAGAAGAGTAGAAAAAAATTCTAAGAAAATTAATATATTTGATATTTACTATTCAAAATTTTTTTAGTAAATCTGATAAACTTTAATTTGAAAAATTATTCCTTCTGAAGAGTTACTTGAATCAAAATCTATTGAATCTGAAAAATTTCAATTTTGAAACTATTAAATCCTAATGAAAAGGGAAGGAAATTGTATGAAATTTATTATTTTTGAAAATAAGTCTTGATTACTTATTACAAAATATTTTTTTTTACTGAATCAAAATTTATTAATTATAAATCCATTAAATATATAAAAACAAAGAAAATAATAAACAAAGTTTTACCAAGTAGCGAATCTTCCAAATCGTTTCAAATCTTTTTGTCTAAATTAGATATACTCGTGTTTTAAATCAATATTAAAATAAACTAATATAAATTATAAATTATAATTCCTTTACTTGATAAGACAAACTACCAGATTTGCAGAATATTTTGAAAATTTAAAAAAAAATTATGTTAAATTTATGAAGTCATTGAATAAAAAAAGAAAATATTGGCATGAAACAATTCTATTTCTCACGTTAAGATTCTTATGAAAGTTTTATTATAAACGTGCAATTTCGGTTCTTGTATTTTTAGTGGAAAATAACGGAGCCCCAGGATATAAGTCCACGCGTCGAAACCGATACTCTCAAAGGCAAAGAAGGTCCCATAATAAAAAATTAGCAAAGGCTAAAGCTGCGAAAGGGGAATCCTGGTTGCCTCTGGAGGAGTACAGGAAGCTCAAAAGAAGTATCCATAAAAATCCGGAACCAACACCACAGGTCGTCGCGCAGGATAATTTTAAGAGTCTCACCCTAGACGAAAAAATTGAACTCGTAAGGCCTCATATCTGCAAACACGGCCTCCTACGAGCAAATTGCAGGCGGTGTTTAAAAAAGTGGCGTAAGACTTACAAGATTCCCAAGAAACAGAGCTCTGAATGATATTTTCTAATTAATTATTGTAACCTAATCATTATTTAGTTAAATAAACATTAAAATTGTAATAAAAATTAATTTAGTTCTTTTTCAAAATTTTTTTTGTAGAAAAAAAATTTTAATAAAGTAAGCTTTTAATTTTTAGATCATTGTCCTTTTAGTCTAATTTATGACTCCTGACTTAAGAACACTTTTATTCGACGTAAGTGAGCAAAGGTTCGCAAAAATTAACGAGAATTTACTTAATTTAACTGACCGCAATTTAAGAATTTTGAAATATTGTGCAATCCTAGAGAAACGTCAGAAGAAATTAGATCAAAAAATCAATCTCCTATATCAAGCTGTTCGTTATAATAGTGAAGTAGATTTTGAATTAAGACAAAAAAACAAAACAAGTAACACAAAAATTCATCAAGCAGGAATCGAATATTAGAAAGGTAGAAAATCTCATGCAAGGATTAAAATTAAAATAACCAACAGATTTATGAAAGCAACTTAAAAGCATGCAATTCTCTTTCTCGAATTTTTTTTTTGGTTTTGTGAAGAATTCTTTCGAATGATCCCCAGGGTGAATAGAATTGCACCTGGATTTTCAGAAGATAGGTTTTTAGAAGTAGGCGAACAAATCGAAAATTTAGAAGATCATAGTCAGGAATTAGCTAACTATTGCATACTTTTGCGTCATAATTTAGAAAAGGCTGAGGAAAAAGTACAGTTTTTGACACGGTGGATTAGTGCTTTAACAGATTCAAACACGGCGTTAAGAGAGATAGTAGATACCTTACAACAAACTCAGTCCTGCCAACAAGACGCTATTGACGATTTAATCAAAAAATTCAAATCCATCAATTTGGACTAAATTTAGGTTCACCTAATTATAACTAAATTCATTAAAAAGAAATATATACAAATAATAAATAAATAAATAGATAAAAATATTCTAAAGTAACTAATTAAATATAATTTTTTTTTCCCCTCACTAGATAGCGACTAGACAATAGACTAGAAATTTTAATTTTACTAAAGTAAATATTATTGAAACATTACGAGATTGAGTTATATATGAGTAATCAAAGAATCACGCGTCAACAGGCTCAATCCGATCCTTATCTAAAAAACGAAATTGAAGCTTTTGATCCATTCACCCCTAGCAAATCTATACCTCGAGACGAAGACTTTCCATCAACCCCAATTAGAAATTTGCCCGGTACAAGTACTCCTCACGAGAGTCGATCCAGCTCCGAAGATCTAAACGAGACTATAAAATTTGTTTCGGATAAATCAAATTCCAAAAAACCCGATAATATTCAGAAAAACTATTCGACCAGAAATCAAAGTAATTCATCCAAAATGTCGGAAAGCGGATTAAACAGTAACCAGACTGTTAGTTTAAAGGATGCGTTACAAGTCGTACCTGAATACAATGGTTCGAATATACCCTTAAGCCAATTTTTAGAAGGATGTTCGGAAGCTAAAGAAATGTTAGATCCAGAAGCTGAATCAAACTTAACTAAATTAATACGTTCTAAAATATTTGGAGAAGCCCGCCAAGCTATCCTCGGAAAATCATTTATTGATATAGAACAATTAAAGGATTATTTAAAAGAAATTTATGCCCCAGCTAAAACAGTAAATCAACTTTTAGGCGAGTTAGGCCAGGAATTTCAACGCGAAAATGAAAGCGTAATAGCATTCGCTAATAGAATACGTGAAATAGGTAGTCGAATCCTCGAAGCCCATAAGATTGCAAACGGAAACGTAAACCAGTCCTTTAAAACTAGTACGGAAAATAATATCATTGAATGTTTTAAACGCGGCCTATTGCCTGAAATCGAACAAAGACTAGGAGAAGAGGCAGATATCTCAAACATAATAAAAGAAGCGATTAAAATTGAGCGCCAGCTAGAAGCTCAAAAAGGCATTGCGAAATATGTCAAGACTAGGACAGGAATCCAGGATTCCCAGAAGAAGAGAAGTCTATGCTTGCCAAATTTGTCATGAAGAAGGACATGAGGCAAGTAGGTGTCAGGAAAAACTGAAAATTGTCTGCAGATATTGTAAGAAAGCAGGACATTCGCTGGAGCAATGTTACGTGCGACCTAAGGTTACACAAGCAAACGTAACCTGTCAAATATGCAACAGAACAGGACACACAGCCCTGAAATGTTACTCGAGAACCAACTGTCAGATTTGCCACAAATCTGGACATTCGGCTGACACTTGCTTCCAAAGAAATGGGCAAAATAATTTAAATAATCCAGATCTCCGCTTTGAAGCACGAGCCCGTCTATCCTGCCAAGTTTGCCACAAAATAGGACACACAGCAGCAACCTGTCGTATCCAACAACAGGGTCAATCGGCTTCAGGTCAAATTACTATACCGCTATGCCACTATTGCAAAAATAGAGGGCATACTATTACAGAGTGTCGTAAAAGACAATACAATAGCAATAGAAATGAGGGAAACGAGAAAAGTCTCCAGGTAACGAGCGCGAACAAGGAGACTCTAACAACCCAAACGCGCTCTCAAAACAGAACGGAAATAGACGAGCTATTGTGCGAATTGCTTCCGTAAAATCACACAATTATATGAAAATAATCCCCTATATAACGATTAAATTGTCACCGAACAGACCATCAATAGCTTTAATGTTGGACACTGGTTCAGAAGCTAACCTTATAAAACTGAGAGCAGTTCCAAACCACAAGTTAATTAAAACCTCAAAGTTGTCGGTAATCAAAGGTATAGATGGAACACCTTTAGCAACAGTCGGAACAATTCAAGTTAAAATCGCAAATTTCATAGTTGAATTTTTAGTTGTACCAGACTCACTGCGTATAACACATGATGGAATTCTCGGATCAGAATTCTTCGTTGAAACTAAATCGAAAATAGACTTCAAGAATAGGCTATTTAAGCTAGATAACATAAGCTTAGAATTTAAACAAGAATATTTAGAACCTCATAATGGAAATCCTCAGGTAGCTAACGTAGGAATCGAAGGAGGATATAAGCATGTACCCTTCATTAAAATTTTTAACCCTTTTACAAACGCATCAGAGTTCTTTCTAGTTGATACTGGTTCAGAGCCTAATTTAATTAAAAAATGCTCCTTACCGTCTGCAAGTCTTATAGATACGAGCGAACGCGCACTACTAAAAGGACTAGGCTCCGAACTTATACCATCATTAGGTAATATTAAAATCAAACTTTTTGACATCGAGATCACCTTTCAAGTGATCCCAGATAACGTCAACATACCAGGCACAGGAATTCTAGGGACAGAGTATCTCCAACAGGCTCAATCTGTTCTGGATTTTGAAAAAAATATATTAGAAACAGAAGATCATGTCGCTATGTTTTCTCTCAATAGTGAAATTAGTACTATGAATCCTGTTCAATTAAAAATCCCAATGCCAACGTTGGATTATATAAACTATACTAAAAACACCACTGGTAGTGAAGGTATGAGCAGTAGCTTTTCAACTACATCCCTTAAAGTAGAAGCAAACTCTGTGATGGATGAAACTGAAAGTCTCTTAGAAGACGAGGATGTAAACCTAAACGAAGAATATGAGGATACTTTCAGCATCGGAGAAAAATACAATTGGTACCACTCACAAATCGCGACCTTCGACGACCTCAACATACAAAATTTCTTCAACGAAGACGAGACAAAACAGGACCTGCAAGAATACGAACCCAGGGTCGATTCAATTTCAGTTTTTAATGTTGAAACCACCACTTTGGAAGATCTTTTGCACACAGATCATTTAGATGACATTGAAAAAAATCACGTTCTAAAAATAGCTAGGGAAAATAGGGACCGTTTCTTTTTGCCAGGAGATGAACTGCCAGGAACCGATCTGGTTATGCATAGGATACCAACAACCGATGATGAACCAACTAAGGGTAGGCAATATAAATTCCCGCACGCACTTAAAGACGAAATAAACAGACAGGTAGAAGAACTTTTAAACGCAGTAATAATGAAACCTTCTCACTCTCAATACAATACCCCTGTGTGGATAGTCAAGAAGAAGCCAGATTCACAAGGAAGGCCCAGATGGCGTATGGTTTTAGACTTCCGAGCTCTCAACGAGAAAACCATAAATGATGCATATCCCCTACCTAATATAACAGAAATCCTTGATCAAGTAGGAAGCGCAAAATATTATACAGTTTTAGATTTAGCTTCAGGTTTCCATCAAATAAGAATGGATCCCCGTGATGCGCACAAAACTGCATTTAGCACTCCATACGGACACTATGAATTTTGCAGAATGCCTTTTGGATTGAAAAACGCTCCTGGAACGTTTCAGCGTCTTATGGATAATCTTTTGCGAGGACTCCAGGGAGTTATACTTTTTGTATACCTGGATGACATAGTAATTTACGCAAATAGTTTAGAAGAACACGAGCATAAATTCAAGTTATTAGTAGAAAGACTCCGATTAGCTGGATTAAAATTACAAATCGACAAGTGCGAATTTCTACGTCGGAAGGTTAATTATCTCGGACATATGTTAAGCGAAAAGGGACTCAGTCCAGATCCTAAAAAGGTGGAGGCAGTGAAAGACTTTCCGCAGCCCAAAGATGTAAAAAATGTGAGACAATTTCTCGGACTGGCCGGATACTATCGTCGTTTCATTAAAAACTTTGCACAAATTGCAAAACCACTTACTAAACTCCTACAAAAAGAGATGCCATTTGAATGGAATGAAAAAGCTGAAGATTCATTTAATACATTAAAGACCTTCCTATGCAACGCCCCTTTGTTGCAATTTCCTGACTTCACTAAACCCTTTAATGTCACTACAGATGCCTCTGGATATGCAATAGGTGGGGTTCTCTCCCAAGGTGAAATTGGGAAGGATCGCCCCATCGCCTATACTTCTCGAGTTTTACGCGGACCTGAACTTAAGTATGAGGTCTACGAAAAGGAAGCACTTGCAGTCCTACATAGTGTCAACAGCTTTAGATCTTACGTTTATGGTAGGAAATTCACCATAATAACTGACCATCAACCTTTAGTATGGTTTAAAACCGCAGATTTGAACATTAGAATTCAGAAATGGAGATTTAAGTTATCTGAGTACGATTATACTATAGTTTATAAGCCAGGAAAACTAAACTCAAACGCTGATGCTCTATCAAGAAATCCAACGGAACCAATATCAGTTTGCGCCATCACCAGAGCTCAAAAGAAAAAAGAAAAACCCGTTAACGATTTATTCACTGACAAAAACCCCATCCACTTAAGAGCTAAGGAAATAATTACCGATCCAAAAACTAAAGGAAATAATCACCAAAGTGAACCATTACCCGAAGAACCATCACAGCGTTACCCTAAACGAAATATTAATAAAAACCTAAATTACTTCGAAAGCGATACAGAATCCGGAGATGAAGAGGGTGAAGCACGTATGTTTCCATCCACCGTAAATTCAAACCCAGTTGAACAAAATTCACGAAAAAGATCCACGAAAGAACAAAAAGACGCTAGAAATAAAAATCAAACAATAACGCCACACATTATACCAGTACCTTCAACATCGATTGCATCATTAGAATCAGCGGATAACGTATCACACACAAGCTACAGACGACAGATCGTGGAAACAAGGGAAGCAATCCAATATCGAACCGATAATATAGCATATTTCATAACAAACAACGGACTTCCTTGCGACGAAGGCGCAAGAAAATTATTAGAATTCAACAAGATTCGCCCTAACCAATCAACGACTGCAGGTGAAGTAAAAGAAACCAAAAAAGGAATTAACAGACACCAATTCTCACTCTGCATACGTGGAGAAACTCCAGAGTCAATGAGTAATATTAAAGCAAATATTTTTGAAACATTAAAAGTCCTTCGAGACCTGTTACTAAAACTGAATCAAAAAGAGGTGAGCATAGCAAAAAGTAAGGTCATTGAAAACTTAAATTGGTCTGAGGTTCTTAACCTTATCGATTTGGCATTTTCAAACACTCAAATAAAGATATTGATATGCACAGGAACATTAACATATGTACCATCAGGAAAACGCGAAGAAATTTTTTACGAATCTCACAAATCACCTGTAGGCGGTCACAAGGGGGTCTCTAAAACTTATAATAGAATTAAACAACAATATTATTGGGAGAATCTTAAAGAAGACGTTCGCAGAAGAATTCAGCAATGCTTAGAATGTCAACTAAAAAAACTTGTTAGACTAAAAACCAAACAGCCTATGATTATCACCGACACACCCGGGATAGCTTTAGAGAAAATTGCGATGGATATAGTAGGTCCCCTTAAATCAACAAAAAACGGAAACGAATACATATTAACTATCCAAGACCAGCTTTCGAAATTCTGTTTAGCGGTACCCCTATCAAATACCTTATCAACCACTATTGCGGACGCTTTCATAAAGAAATTTATTTGCGTTTTTGGAGCACCAAAAGTTATATTGACAGATCAAGGCCAGAACTTCCTCAGCAATTTAATGACCAGAGTCGCGAAAAGGTTTCGAATAAAAAAACTAAAAACTACCGCCTTTCATCCCCAATCAAACGGTTCTCTCGAGCGTTCTCACCATACCTTAAGCGAATTCCTTAAACAGTATACCGATAAAGACAATGAATGGGATGACTGGTTAGACATAGCAATGTTGAGTTACAATACATGTACCCACGAAAGTACTAAACATACTCCGTATGAGGTCATATTCGGTCGTTTAGCTCGCTTGCCGTCTAGCGATCCTTTAAGAGAAGGGGATGTTGTGCCCACGTATAAAGGTTATATGGTAGATCTAGTAACAAGACTAAATGGGATACAGAAGTTAGCGTATGATAACCTTGTTTCATCCAAATTTCGCTCTAAGAAATATTATGATAGGTCCATTAATCCTAAAAACTTTCACACTGGAGATTATGTATTTCTTCTATCAGGCCCGAAGCCCGGAAAGTTCGGACACCACTACACGGGGCCCCACAAAATACTTGAAATATTAAACAAAAACAATATTAAAATACAAACAAGTAAAGGAAGTAAAATTGTTCATGCCAATAGACTTAGAATTTCGCATATAAATCATGAACCTAAAGTAAAGAAGCAAGCACCTAAAGATACAGACGATGAATAACCAAAGCAAAATAGTCCTTTAACATCTCTTTATACTGTTTATAGTTCGGGAAACATATAAAAAAAAATTTAAAAAACCCTGAGATTAACATTCATTTCTGATTACAGATGTTTCGAGTACTCCTTTTACTTTCATTTGTGCCATCAAAAGTTATAGGATTTATAGGGTATGATTGCGGATCCCGCCAATTGAATGTCACCACGCTATCTTTACGAGAAGTCGGCGAATGCGAACTCCAGGAACCTGCAATTAATGTTACAAGAAAATATGTCCAGCTATTGCAAATTAATGAATATAGCGAAGCACAGGTTATCCAATGTAAAATAGAGGTACACCGCACTATTTACTATTGTGGTATGCACTCTCATGTATCAATAGTTGCAAACGGCGAAAACGAGTATGTATTAGAAGTAAGTAGGGAAGCATGTAAAATTGCGCATAGGACAGGAATTTTTCAAATAACCAACTCCCATGTAATACACGGACTTCGTGCAAATCATACAGCTAGACACGCAGTACTTTTTGCCGGTTATGTTAACGGAGACGGAAGATGTAACGGAGCTGCTTATAGTGACCCATTCGGAACTTGGGAATCTGTAATAGTTCAGGGAACGGTTAAAATAACACTAACGGAACAAGAAGGTAGGATCAAATTGAATTCAAACGCTATTCATTTGCGCTCCGGTACAGCATGTTCCCTCTCCGAAGGTAGCTGCATCGACTCAGAAGGAGGATATACCTTCTGGGATCCCATACCAATCGATAATTGTAAGTTCAATAGGTATAGCGTATTATACGAGGGTTATGCGAATAAGATGGTCGATAATGACACTATTCAAAGTCAAGTAGTTTACTCTCTTTCAACCCAGGATATTACATTTGCACTAGCCTCTAAAGGGAAAGAAACAGCTTGTGGTTATAGCCTTATCAAAACAGAGCACCCTAAACTGCTAATCTTCGAAACGACATACGGTGAAAGCTTTGCAATAGCAAAAAAAGTATCTGTTTCCAATCTTGACATTTTTGCTTACGTAAACTCTAAATTCGTATATGTTGAGAAACATATACGAGCGCAGATAAAACTCCTATATAGAGATGTTATTTTCCAGAAATGTAATTTAGAGAGACAAACGATTAAAAACTCCCTTTCCATTGCAACACAGGCTCCAGACGAATTTGCTTTCGATCTTATGAAAGGACCAGGATACATGGCCGTCGTTGCCGGGGAAGTGGTACATATTATCAAGTGTGTCCCCGTCAGTGTGAAGATGGAACATGGCAAAACATGCTACGCTGAACTACAGGTGACCAGGAATAACAAAACCTTTTTCCTTACGCCAAGGACACGCATCTTAAAATCCAAAGGAACCGAAGTTCCTTGCAATAGACTCTTACCATCATACTACTACGTCGGAAAACAGTGGTACAAAATTTTACCACTTCCAACAGAGGCCGAAGCACCTTTAGTCGTCAAACCTATGACTAAACCAACCTGGAAGTACACTAACCCTTCCGAATTAGCAACTAACGGAATCTATTCTGAACAAGAAATAGAACAGCTACGGGAACGGATCATGTTTCCAATAGAACGACCAGCAGTCCTAAACGATGTGGCCCGTGAAATGCAAGGACACCAACTAACCGACAGTGAAGGAAGCATCCTCAAACTCCTAAACGAAGATGCAATAGAAAAATTAGTCGACAGCACATGGGATCGGATGTGGTCCCGTTTTTTGACCTTCGGCACCGTAAGCGCCGGAATAATCGCCATAATGATGATCATACACCTCATCCAGGCCGTCGTCGACATCATCAGCCCGGGTTCTGCACTCCAGTCTGTGTATGGAGGGTCCATACACTTATTAGGTGCCTTGTGGAGTTCGGTATCTCATTTACTCCTCCATTTAGCAAAACCCATTCCAAGACCAACAGTCGAAACGATCGAGCTGGGCGAAACAACAAAACCACCTACACCAAAACCAGCAACAAGAAGGATTAAAAATGATACAATTCAAGTAAAGGAGGAAAAGAAAGCAACGTGTTCCACATCATTCTTCAACTTAAGTTAATAAACTGGCTAGCCACTTGGATTATGTATCAGGTCTTCCGTCGGCGAGACACGTATCCGCCTTTCAACAAATCCTGTCTGCAAACCACTTAACTTCTCCAAATTCCATTTATCGCATAAATTGCAAATAGATGCTTATTTCAGCACAGGGAGACGATTGCTAGTGCTTTTAGCACCTAGCAACCGTTTAAGGATGGGGGTGTCACGTCCACCCTTTCTAACACCAGCTGTTTTTTTACCCTTTGATTTTCTTTTGAGTTTAAAAACGTTTGCCGCGCGCCGTACACATGGCCCCACTTTGACGCCATATCAGTCCCTCTTAAGGCAATAGCTTTCTTCCGCGACAGACGGCATATAGAATATTTACAAATTCAGAAGAATTGAAGAACTTAATGGAAAAAAGTAATAAAAATGAAAGAAGAACAGATTTCCAGATTTCTTCAACCCTTCTAATATAAACTTTCCCAGGACCAATTGTCGTACAGCACTTTAACTAGATTAAACAGATGTTTCTCGCGTGGGAAAGTTATTTTTTTAAAAGAAGAAAGATTACTCTCGAAGACCTAATTAAATATTATATTATAAAATTATTCCATTTAATTTTTAATGCCCGTAAACCTTCTTAACTGATCATCTTATGCGCAAAGCCTAAGTTTATATGCTATAACCTCCTCTTATTATTACTTATTTCTTTTAATATAAACATTTAAACTAAAGGATGTTGCTATACACACGAAAATTATTGTAAAATTTGATTTAACTTCTTATACAAAATATTTAGAGTTTATCTTTAAACAATTACCCAATGTAAGTCTAAGTAACAAAATGATATGTATTAGAAATTATTGTTAAAAAACAGGAATCAGAAGCCTCGGTTGGAGATGGGAAAGGTACTTGAAGAGCCATCTTTTGAGGGGAGCCAAAAACTACTTAAAGATGAGACACTCCCCCGCACTTAAGCACTTATGGGACTTACCAACCACATGAGTACGTGGGCGGCTAATTTCCATAAGGAGTTTCTTAAAAAACCGAATAAGAGACTCAGAAATTTTTCTAAACCAATCTCAATAGAAATTAACCACCTTCAAGGGGCTGGGAAATGGAAAAGTAGGGAGATTAGGGCGTGGATTAGTTTTTTAAAAGAATCAAAAAATTTCTCAGTTAGTCAGTCATTCCTCTGACTTCCAGTCAGACAGTTTTGAATCAAAAAGCTTTTAACTTTCTTCTTTCAAATTATTTTGTTCGGTTGTACGGTTATTTTCACAAGGTCAAAATTTCAAGTTTTCATCAGTTTTTATTCCTCGCGGTTGATTTTTATTTTCAAGAAACTTTCGGTACGACCAGTTCCGGTTTCACAAGTTGCAGCCCTTACTTCGGCCCACCTTCAATTGAGGCTTCTGAGGATTCTTCTCATCAAGGATTATATTTCTTTAAAATAAAGAAAAGTAAGTGCCGAAACATTGTTGCTGTCTCTACCTTTCCTTCTTCTGATTGTTAAAATTATATTTAGCCTATTTTTTTTTCTCGAACGATAGTTTTTGTTTCCTCCAAGGAGAGTCCATAGTCCTGTACGAGGACCGGATTGCTCCTTTCCTTCCTAAAAACCTTCCTGGTTTTTCTTTTAAGCTCCAGCTTGGTTGGAGTACTAGGAAAACCATTCCTTACAATTCACAAATAATTTCCCCTAGGTTAAGGAGCTTTTTCTAAAGGGTCCCAAGCTATTGAGCGAAAGCTCAGGCTTAAAATATTTATTTTAAATATTTGTGTGATGTCCCTAGGACGTCACATAAAAATTTTTGGAGGCCCCGGGGGGATACTTTAAAAAGGCTCTTTAAATTTTGCGTTCGATACTTTTTTTTATTCTTTGAAAATATAAAGTAAACTAACATTTTCTCTTTCTATACTAATTGCGAAATCCGAGAGTGAGTGTGATTCTCTCGTTCAAAAATACACAAAAATATGACAAGAAAAATTTTCTGACAAGTTATTGAATCCACAACGTCTAAGTAGCTAAGCATTTTATTAAATCAAAGAAGAATTCTAAACCTAAAATAAAACCAATTCTATTAAATTTATGAAAAATCATGAAACTATAAATCATCAAAGTAAAATAATTCAGGGATCAACTTAATCTACGAAATTTCCAAGTTCTAAATCTAAAAATCCATTGAATTTACTATATCAAAAAAAAGCAAATGAAACAAATTCTATGAAATTTTTGAAAATCGTGAAACTCTAAATTAAAAAAAAAATGTATTCAAGAATCTACTAAATCTACGAAATTATCAAGTTCTAAATCCAAAAAAATCCATTGACTCAACTATATGCTTAAAAGAAACGAAACGAAATCTATGAAAAAAATCTAAATCTAAAGTTACGAAATCTGAAGAACCATTGAATTTATTATATCTGTGGAAGAAAAGAAATGAAATTTTACTAAATCTTTGAAAAAATCAAGAAACTCTGAATCTATGAAAAAAATCCTATGAATCTACTAAATCTATGAAAAATTATAAAATTCAAAATCTTAAAAAAATCAATTGAATTTACTATATCAAGAAAAGAAATGAAATTTTACTAAATCTTTGAAAAAATCAAGAAACTCTGAATCTATGAAAAAAATCCTATGAATCTACTAAATCTATGAAAAATTATAAAATTCAAAATCTTAAAAAAATCAATTGAATTCACTATGTTTAAAAAAGGAATGAAACCAATTTTACTAAATCCATGAAAAAATATTATGAGAAAAACACGATAAATCTACTGTCTATGAAAAATTATAAAATTCCAAATCGTAAAAAAATCAATTGAATTTACTATGTTTTAAAAAGGAATGGAATTTTTTTTACTAAATCCCTGAAAAATAATACTACGGGAAAAATACTATGAAATTCTACTAAATCTACGAAAAATTATAAAATTCTAAATCTAAAAATCCATTAAATTTATTATATCAAGAAATGAAACAAATTCTACTAAATCTATGAAAAATTATGAAACTCTAAATCTATGAAGAGTCTACTAAATCTATGGAAAATTATCCAATTATAATTCCTAAAAAAAAAAAAAACCATTGAATCTACTATATGTGTGAAAGAAACGAAATGAAATTTTACGAAATCTATCAAATTCTATACCTGAAATCAAAATATCTGAAGCTCACTGAATCTGAAAAATACTAAATTTGAATATCTTCTAAATCCGAAAATTACCAAATCTGAATTTATTAAATCGAAATCTTCTAAATCTGAAATTTAAATATCTAAAAAATGTTCCTATATCTGTAATCTATTAAGTCCAAAAAGGTAATTGAATCAAATCTGTGAGTTACCAAATATAAAATTAGTATTCTTGAATTTTAAACATCCGGAAAATTTCTATATCTGAACATTTTTCTCTGAAAAATATAACTACATCAATTTTTTTTTTAGTCTAAAGTCGCTAAATTTGAAATTTTTATATTTGAAAATTACTATATCAAAAAATTCTATATTTGAAAATATGATTGAAATTGTTTGAAAAATTACTGTCTGAAATTTTACTAAATCTAAAAAAGAAGAGTAGAAAAAAATTCTAAGAAAATTAATATATTTGATATTTACTATTCAAAATTTTTTTAGTAAATCTGATAAACTTTAATTTGAAAAATTATTCCTTCTGAAGAGTTACTTGAATCAAAATCTATTGAATCTGAAAAATTTCAATTTTGAAACTATTAAATCCTAATGAAAAGGGAAGGAAATTGTATGAAATTTATTATTTTTGAAAATAAGTCTTGATTACTTATTACAAAATATTTTTTTTTACTGAATCAAAATTTATTAATTATAAATCCATTAAATATATAAAAACAAAGAAAATAATAAACAAAGTTTTACCAAGTAGCGAATCTTCCAAATCGTTTCAAATCTTTTTGTCTAAATTAGATATACTCGTGTTTTAAATCAATATTAAAATAAACTAATATAAATTATAAATTATAATTCCTTTACTTGATAAGACAAACTACCAGATTTGCAGAATATTTTGAAAATTTAAAAAAAAATTATGTTAAATTTATGAAGTCATTGAATAAAAAAAGAAAATATTGGCATGAAACAATTCTATTTCTCACGTTAAGATTCTTATGAAAGTTTTATTATAAACGTGCAATTTCGGTTCTTGTATTTTTAGTGGAAAATAACGGAGCCCCAGGATATAAGTCCACGCGTCGAAACCGATACTCTCAAAGGCAAAGAAGGTCCCATAATAAAAAATTAGCAAAGGCTAAAGCTGCGAAAGGGGAATCCTGGTTGCCTCTGGAGGAGTACAGGAAGCTCAAAAGAAGTATCCATAAAAATCCGGAACCAACACCACAGGTCGTCGCGCAGGATAATTTTAAGAGTCTCACCCTAGACGAAAAAATTGAACTCGTAAGGCCTCATATCTGCAAACACGGCCTCCTACGAGCAAATTGCAGGCGGTGTTTAAAAAAGTGGCGTAAGACTTACAAGATTCCCAAGAAACAGAGCTCTGAATGATATTTTCTAATTAATTATTGTAACCTAATCATTATTTAGTTAAATAAACATTAAAATTGTAATAAAAATTAATTTAGTTCTTTTTCAACATTTTTTTTGTAGAAAAAAATTTTAATAAAGTAAGCTTTTAATTTTTAGATCATTGTCCTTTTAGTCTAATTTATGACTCCTGACTTAAGAACACTTTTATTCGACGTAAGTGAGCAAAGGTTCGCAAAAATTAACGAGAATTTACTTAATTTAACTGACCGCAATTTAAGAATTTTGAAATATTGTGCAATCCTAGAGAAACGTCAGAAGAAATTAGATCAAAAAATCAATCTCCTATATCAAGCTGTTCGTTATAATAGTGAAGTAGATTTTGAATTAAGACAAAAAACAAAACAAGTAACACAAAAATTCATCAAGCAGGAATCGAATATTAGAAAGGTAGAAAATCTCATGCAAGGATTAAAATTAAAATAACCAACAGATTTATGAAAGCAACTTAAAAGCATGCAATTCTCTTTCTCGAATTTTTTTTGGTTTTGTGAAGAATTCTTTCGAATGATCCCCAGGGTGAATAGAATTGCACCTGGATTTTCAGAAGATAGGTTTTTAGAAGTAGGCGAACAAATCGAAAATTTAGAAGATCATAGTCAGGAATTAGCTAACTATTGCATACTTTTGCGTCATAATTTAGAAAAGGCTGAGGAAAAAGTACAGTTTTTGACACGGTGGATTAGTGCTTTAACAGATTCAAACACGGCGTTAAGAGAGATAGTAGATACCTTACAACAAACTCAGTCCTGCCAACAAGACGCTATTGACGATTTAATCAAAAAATTCAAATCCATCAATTTGGACTAAATTTAGGTTCACCTAATTATAACTAAATTCATTAAAAAGAAATATATACAAATAATAAATAAATAAATAGATAAAAATATTCTAAAGTAACTAATTAAATATAATTTTTTTTTCCCCTCACTAGATAGCGACTAGACAATAGACTAGAAATTTTAATTTTACTAAAGTAAATATTATTGAAACATTACGAGATTGAGTTATATATGAGTAATCAAAGAATCACGCGTCAACAGGCTCAATCCGATCCTTATCTAAAAAACGAAATTGAAGCTTTTGATCCATTCACCCCTAGCAAATCTATACCTCGAGACGAAGACTTTCCATCAACCCCAATTAGAAATTTGCCCGGTACAAGTACTCCTCACGAGAGTCGATCCAGCTCCGAAGATCTAAACGAGACTATAAAATTTGTTTCGGATAAATCAAATTCCAAAAAACCCGATAATATTCAGAAAAACTATTCGACCAGAAATCAAAGTAATTCATCCAAAATGTCGGAAAGCGGATTAAACAGTAACCAGACTGTTAGTTTAAAGGATGCGTTACAAGTCGTACCTGAATACAATGGTTCGAATATACCCTTAAGCCAATTTTTAGAAGGATGTTCGGAAGCTAAAGAAATGTTAGATCCAGAAGCTGAATCAAACTTAACTAAATTAATACGTTCTAAAATATTTGGAGAAGCCCGCCAAGCTATCCTCGGAAAATCATTTATTGATATAGAACAATTAAAGGATTATTTAAAAGAAATTTATGCCCCAGCTAAAACAGTAAATCAACTTTTAGGCGAGTTAGGCCAGGAATTTCAACGCGAAAATGAAAGCGTAATAGCATTCGCTAATAGAATACGTGAAATAGGTAGTCGAATCCTCGAAGCCCATAAGATTGCAAACGGAAACGTAAACCAGTCCTTTAAAACTAGTACGGAAAATAATATCATTGAATGTTTTAAACGCGGCCTATTGCCTGAAATCGAACAAAGACTAGGAGAAGAGGCAGATATCTCAAACATAATAAAAGAAGCGATTAAAATTGAGCGCCAGCTAGAAGCTCAAAAGGCATTGCGAAATATGTCAAGACTAGGACAGGAATCCAGGATTCCCAGAAGAAGAGAAGTCTATGCTTGCCAAATTTGTCATGAAGAAGGACATGAGGCAAGTAGGTGTCAGGAAAAACTGAAAATTGTCTGCAGATATTGTAAGAAAGCAGGACATTCGCTGGAGCAATGTTACGTGCGACCTAAGGTTACACAAGCAAACGTAACCTGTCAAATATGCAACAGAACAGGACACACAGCCCTGAAATGTTACTCGAGAACCAACTGTCAGATTTGCCACAAATCTGGACATTCGGCTGACACTTGCTTCCAAAGAAATGGGCAAAATAATTTAAATAATCCAGATCTCCGCTTTGAAGCACGAGCCGGTCTATCCTGCCAAGTTTGCCACAAAATAGGACACACAGCAGCAACCTGTCGTATCCAACAACAGGGTCAATCGGCTTCAGGTCAAATTACTATACCGCTATGCCACTATTGCAAAAATAGAAGGCATACTATTACAGAGTGTCGTAAAAGACAATACAATAGCAATAGAAATGAGGGAAACGAGAAAAGTCTCCAGGTAACGAGCGCGAACAAGGAGACTCTAACAACCCAAACGCGCTCTCAAAACAGAACGGAAATAGACGAGCTATTGTGCGAATTGCTTCCGTAAAATCACACAATTATATGAAAATAATCCCCTATATAACGATTAAATTGTCACCGAACAGACCATCAATAGCTTTAATGTTGGACACTGGTTCAGAAGCTAACCTTATAAAACTGAGAGCAGTTCCAAACCACAAGTTAATTAAAACCTCAAAGTTGTCGGTAATCAAAGGTATAGATGGAACACCTTTAGCAACAGTCGGAACAATTCAAGTTAAAATCGCAAATTTCATAGTTGAATTTTTAGTTGTACCAGACTCACTGCGTATAACACATGATGGAATTCTCGGATCAGAATTCTTCGTTGAAACTAAATCGAAAATAGACTTCAAGAATAGGCTATTTAAGCTAGATAACATAAGCTTAGAATTTAAACAAGAATATTTAGAACCTCATAATGGAAATCCTCAGGTAGCTAACGTAGGAATCGAAGGAGGATATAAGCATGTACCCTTCATTAAAATTTTTAACCCTTTTACAAACGCATCAGAGTTCTTTCTAGTTGATACTGGTTCAGAGCCTAATTTAATTAAAAAATGCTCCTTACCGTCTGCAAGTCTTATAGATACGAGCGAACGCGCACTACTAAAAGGACTAGGCTCCGAACTTATACCATCATTAGGTAATATTAAAATCAAACTTTTTGACATCGAGATCACCTTTCAAGTGATCCCAGATAACGTCAACATACCAGGCACAGGAATTCTAGGGACAGAGTATCTCCAACAGGCTCAATCTGTTCTGGATTTTGAAAAAAATATATTAGAAACAGAAGATCATGTCGCTATGTTTTCTCTCAATAGTGAAATTAGTACTATGAATCCTGTTCAATTAAAAATCCCAATGCCAACGTTGGATTATATAAACTATACTAAAAACACCACTGGTAGTGAAGGTATGAGCAGTAGCTTTTCAACTACATCCCTTAAAGTAGAAGCAAACTCTGTGATGGATGAAACTGAAAGTCTCTTAGAAGACGAGGATGTAAACCTAAACGAAGAATATGAGGATACTTTCAGCATCGGAGAAAAATACAATTGGTACCACTCACAAATCGCGACCTTCGACGACCTCAACATACAAAATTTCTTCAACGAAGACGAGACAAAACAGGACCTGCAAGAATACGAACCCAGGGTCGATTCAATTTCAGTTTTTAATGTTGAAACCACCACTTTGGAAGATCTTTTGCACACAGATCATTTAGATGACATTGAAAAAAATCACGTTCTAAAAATAGCTAGGGAAAATAGGGACCGTTTCTTTTTGCCAGGAGATGAACTGCCAGGAACCGATCTGGTTATGCATAGGATACCAACAACCGATGATGAACCAACTAAGGGTAGGCAATATAAATTCCCGCACGCACTTAAAGACGAAATAAACAGACAGGTAGAAGAACTTTTAAACGCAGGAACAATGAAACCTTCTCACTCTCAATACAATACCCCTGTGTGGATAGTCAAGAAGAAGCCAGATTCACAAGGAAGGCCCAGATGGCGTATGGTTTTAGACTTCCGAGCTCTCAACGAGAAAACCATAAATGATGCATATCCCCTACCTAATATAACAGAAATCCTTGATCAAGTAGGAAGCGCAAAATATTATACAGTTTTAGATTTAGCTTCAGGTTTCCATCAAATAAGAATGGATCCCCGTGATGCGCACAAAACTGCATTTAGCACTCCATACGGACACTATGAATTTTGCAGAATGCCTTTTGGATTGAAAAACGCTCCTGGAACGTTTCAGCGTCTTATGGATAATCTTTTGCGAGGACTCCAGGGAGTTATACTTTTTGTATACCTGGATGACATAGTAATTTACGCAAATAGTTTAGAAGAACACGAGCATAAATTCAAGTTATTAGTAGAAAGACTCCGATTAGCTGGATTAAAATTACAAATCGACAAGTGCGAATTTCTACGTCGGAAGGTTAATTATCTCGGACATATGTTAAGCGAAAAGGGACTCAGTCCAGATCCTAAAAAGGTGGAGGCAGTGAAAGACTTTCCGCAGCCCAAAGATGTAAAAAATGTGAGACAATTTCTCGGACTGGCCGGATACTATCGTCGTTTCATTAAAAACTTTGCACAAATTGCAAAACCACTTACTAAACTCCTACAAAAAGAGATGCCATTTGAATGGAATGAAAAAGCTGAAGATTCATTTAATACATTAAAGACCTTCCTATGCAACGCCCCTTTGTTGCAATTTCCTGACTTCACTAAACCCTTTAATGTCACTACAGATGCCTCTGGATATGCAATAGGTGGGGTTCTCTCCCAAGGTGAAATTGGGAAGGATCGCCCCATCGCCTATACTTCTCGAGTTTTACGCGGACCTGAACTTAAGTATGAGGTCTACGAAAAGGAAGCACTTGCAGTCCTACATAGTGTCAACAGCTTTAGATCTTACGTTTATGGTAGGAAATTCACCATAATAACTGACCATCAACCTTTAGTATGGTTTAAAACCGCAGATTTGAACATTAGAATTCAGAAATGGAGATTTAAGTTATCTGAGTACGATTATACTATAGTTTATAAGCCAGGAAAACTAAACTCAAACGCTGATGCTCTATCAAGAAATCCAACGGAACCAATATCAGTTTGCGCCATCACCAGAGCTCAAAAGAAAAAAGAAAAACCCGTTAACGATTTATTCACTGACAAAAACCCCATCCACTTAAGAGCTAAGGAAATAATTACCGATCCAAAAACTAAAGGAAATAATCACCAAAGTGAACCATTACCCGAAGAACCATCACAGCGTTACCCTAAACGAAATATTAATAAAAACCTAAATTACTTCGAAAGCGATACAGAATCCGGAGATGAAGAGGGTGAAGCACGTATGTTTCCATCCACCGTAAATTCAAACCCAGTTGAACAAAATTCACGAAAAAGATCCACGAAAGAACAAAAAGACGCTAGAAATAAAAATCAAACAATAACGCCACACATTATACCAGTACCTTCAACATCGATTGCATCATTAGAATCAGCGGATAACGTATCACACACAAGCTACAGACGACAGATCGTGGAAACAAGGGAAGCAATCCAATATCGAACCGATAATATAGCATATTTCATAACAAACAACGGACTTCCTTGCGACGAAGGCGCAAGAAAATTATTAGAATTCAACAAGTTTCGCCCTAACCAATCAACGACTGTAGGTGAAGTAAAAGAAACCAAAAAAGGAAATAACAGACACCAATTCTCACTCTGCATACGTGGAGAAACTCCAGAGTCAATGAGTAATATTAAAGCAAATATTTTTGAAACATTAAAAGTCCTTCGAGACCTGTTACTAAAACTGAATCAAAAAGAGGTGAGCATAGCAAAAAGTAAGGTCATTGAAAACTTAAATTGGTCTGAGGTTCTTAACCTTATCGATTTGGCATTTTCAAACACTCAAATAAAGATATTGATATGCACAGGAACATTAACATATGTACCATCAGGAAAACGCGAAGAAATTTTTTACGAATCTCACAAATCACCTGTAGGCGGTCACAAGGGGGTCTCTAAAACTTATAATAGAATTAAACAACAATATTATTGGGAGAATCTTAAAGAAGACGTTCGCAGAAGAATTCAGCAATGCTTAGAATGTCAACTAAAAAAACTTGTTAGACTAAAAACCAAACAGCCTATGATTATCACCGACACACCCGGGATAGCTTTAGAGAAAATTGCGATGGATATAGTAGGTCCCCTTAAACCAACAAAAAACGGAAACGAATACATATTAACTATCCAAGACCAGCTTTCGAAATTCTGTTTAGCGGTACCCCTATCAAATACCTTATCAACCACTATTGCGGACGCTTTCATAAAGAAATTTATTTGCGTTTTTGGAGCACCAAAAGTTATATTGACAGATCAAGGCCAGAACTTCCTCAGCAATTTAATGACCAGAGTCGCGAAAAGGTTTCGAATAAAAAAACTAAAAACTACCGCCTTTCATCCCCAATCAAACGGTTCTCTCGAGCGTTCTCACCATACCTTAAGCGAATTCCTTAAACAGTATACCGATAAAGACAATGAATGGGATGACTGGTTAGACATAGCAATGTTGAGTTACAATACATGTACCCACGAAAGTACTAAACATACTCCGTATGAGGTCATATTCGGTCGTTTAGCTCGCTTGCCGTCTAGCGATCCTTTAAGAGAAGGGGATGTTGTGCCCACGTATAAAGGTTATATGGTAGATCTAGTAACAAGACTAAATGGGATACAGAAATTAGCGTATCATAACCTTGTTTCATCCAAATTTCGCTCTAAGAAATATTATGATAGGTCCATTAATCCTAAAAACTTTCACACTGGAGATTATGTATTTCTTCTATCAGGCCCGAAGCCCGGAAAGTTCGGACACCACTACACGGGGCCCCACAAAATACTTGAAATATTAAACAAAAACAATATTAAAATACAAACAAGTAAAGGAAGTAAAATTGTTCATGCCAATAGACTTAGAATTTCGCATATAAATCATGAACCTAAAGTAAAGAAGCAAGCACCTAAAGATACAGACGATGAATAACCAAAGCAAAATAGTCCTTTAACATCTCTTTATACTGTTTATAGTTCGGGAAACACATAAAAAAAATTAAAAAACCCTGAGATTAACATTCATTTCTGATTACAGATGTTTCGAGTACTCCTTTTACTTTCATTTGTGCCATCAAAAGTTATAGGATTTATAGGGTATGATTGCGGATCCCGCCAATTGAATGTCACCACGCTATCTTTACGAGAAGTCGGCGAATGCGAACTCCAGGAACCTGCAATTAATGTTACAAGAAAATATGTCCAGCTATTGCAAATTAATGAATATAGCGAAGCACAGGTTATCCAATGTAAAATAGAGGTACACCGCACTATTTACTATTGTGGTATGCACTCTCATGTATCAATAGTTGCAAACGGCGAAAACGAGTATGTATTAGAAGTAAGTAGGGAAGCATGTAAAATTGCGCATAGGACAGGAATTTTTCAAATAACCAACTCCCATGTAATACACGGACTTCGTGCAAATCATACAGCTAGACACGCAGTACTTTTTGCCGGTTATGTTAACGGAGACGGAAGATGTAACGGAGCTGCTTATAGTGACCCATTCGGAACTTGGGAATCTGTAATAGTTCAGGGAACGGTTAAAATAACACTAACGGAACAAGAAGGTAGGATCAAATTGAATTCAAACGCTATTCATTTGCGCTCCGGTACAGCATGTTCCCTCTCCGAAGGTAGCTGCATCGACTCAGAAGGAGGATATACCTTCTGGGATCCCATACCAATCGATAATTGTAAGTTCAATAGGTATAGCGTATTATACGAGGGTTATGCGAATAAGATGGTCGATAATGACAATATTCAAAATCAAGTAGTTTACTCTCTTTCAACCCAGGATATTACGTTTGCACTAGCCTCTAAAGGGAAAGAAACAGCTTGTGGTTATAGCCTTATCAAAACAGAGCACCCTAAACTGCTAATCTTCGAAACGACATACGGTGAAAGCTTTGCAATAGCAAAAAAAGTATCTGTTTCCAATCTTGACATTTTTGCTTACGTAAACTCTAAATTCGTATATGTTGAGAAACATATACGAGCGCAGATAAAACTCCTATATAGAGATGTTATTTTCCAGAAATGTAATTTAGAGAGACAAACGATTAAAAACTCCCTTTCCATTGCAACACAGGCTCCAGACGAATTTGCTTTCGATCTTATGAAAGGACCAGGATACATGGCCGTCGTTGCCGGGGAAGTGGTACATATTATCAAGTGTGTCCCCGTCAGTGTGAAGATGGAACATGGCAAAACATGCTACGCTGAACTACAGGTGACCAGGAATAACAAAACCTTTTTCCTTACGCCAAGGACACGCATCTTAAAATCCAAAGGAACCGAAGTTCCTTGCAATAGACTCTTACCATCATACTACTACGTCGGAAAACAGTGGTACAAAATTTTACCACTTCCAACAGAGGCCGAAGCACCTTTAGTCGTCAAACCTATGACTAAACCAACCTGGAAGTACACTAACCCTTCCGAATTAGCAACTAACGGAATCTATTCTGAACAAGAAATAGAACAGCTACGGGAACGGATCATGTTTCCAATAGAACGACCAGCAGTCCTAAACGATGTGGCCCGTGAAATGCAAGGACACCAACTAACCGACAGTGAAGGAAGCATCCTCAAACTCCTAAACGAAGATGCAATAGAAAAATTAGTCGACAGCACATGGGATCGGATGTGGTCCCGTTTTTTGACCTTCGGCACCGTAAGCGCCGGAATAATCGCCATAATGATGATCATACACCTCATCGAGGCCGTCGTCGACATCATCATCCAGGGTTATGCACTACATTCTGTTTATGGATGGTCCATACACTTATTAGGTGCCTTGTGGAGTTCGGTATCTCATTTACTCCTCCATTTAGCAAAACCCATTCCAAGACCAACAGTCGAAACGATCGAGCTGGGCGAAACAACAAAACCACCTACACCAAAACCAGCAACAAGAAGGATTAAAAATGATACAATTCAAGTAAAGGAGGAAAAGAAAGCAACGTGTTCCACATCATTCTTCAACTTAAGTTAATAAACTGGCTAGCCACTTGGATTATGTATCAGGTCTTCCGTCGGCGAGACACGTATCCGCCTTTCAACAAATCCTGTCTGCAAACCACTTAACTTCTCCAAATTCCATTTATCGCATAAATTGCAAATAGATGCTTATTTCAGCACAGGGAGACGATTGCTAGTGCTTTTAGCACCTAGCAACCGTTTAAGGATGGGGGTGTCACGTCCACCCTTTCTAACACCAGCTGTTTTTTTTACCCTTTGATTTTCTTTGAGTTTAAAAACGTTTGCCGCGCGCCGTACACATGGCCCCACTTTGACGCCATATCAGTCCCTCTTAAGGCAATAGCTTTCTTCCGCGACAGACGGCATATAGAATATTTACAAATTCAGAAGAATTGAAGAACTTAATGGAAAAAAGTAATAAAAATGAAAGAAGAACAGATTTCCAGATTTCTTCAACCCTTCTAATATAAACTTTCCCAGGACCAATTGTCGTACAGCACTTTAACTAGATTAAACAGATGTTTCTCGCGTGGGAAAGTTATTTTTTTAAAAGAAGAAAGATTACTCTCGAAGACCTAATTAAATATTATATTATAAAATTATTCCATTTAATTTTTAATGCCCGTAAACCTTCTTAACTGATCATCTTATGCGCAAAGCCTAAGTTTATATGCTATAACCTCCTCTTATTATTACTTATTTCTTTTAATATAAACATTTAAACTAAAGGATGTTGCTATACACACGAAAATTATTGTAAAATTTGATTTAACTTCTTATACAAAATATTTAGAGTTTATCTTTAAACAATTACCCAATGTAAGTCTAAGTAACAAAATGATATGTATTAGAAATTATTGTTAAAAAACAGGAATCAGAAGCCTCGGTTGGAGATGGGAAAGGTACTTGAAGAGCCATCTTTTGAGGGGAGCCAAAAACTACTTAAAGATGAGACACTCCCCCGCACTTAAGCACTTATGGGACTTACCAACCACATGAGTACGTGGGCGGCTAATTTCCATAAGGAGTTTCTTAAAAAACCGAATAAGAGACTCAGAAATTTTTCTAAACCAATCTCAATAGAAATTAACCACCTTCAAGGGGCTGGGAAATGGAAAAGTAGGGAGATTAGGGCGTGGATTAGTTTTTTAAAAGAATCAAAAAATTTCTCAGTTAGTCAGTCATTCCTCTGACTTCCAGTCAGACAGTTTTGAATCAAAAAGCTTTTAACTTTCTTCTTTCAAATTATTTTGTTCGGTTGTACGGTTATTTTCACAAGGTCAAAATTTCAAGTTTTCATCAGTTTTTATTCCTCGCGGTTGATTTTTATTTTCAAGAAACTTTCGGTACGACCAGTTCCGGTTTCACAAGTTGCAGCCCTTACTTCGGCCCACCTTCAATTGAGGCTTCTGAGGATTCTTCTCATCAAGGATTATATTTCTTTAAAATAAAGAAAAGTAAGTGCCGAAACATTGTTGCTGTCTCTACCTTTCCTTCTTCTGATTGTTAAAATTATATTTAGCCTATTTTTTTTTTTCTCGAACGATAGTTTTTGTTTCCTCCAAGGAGAGTCCATAGTCCTGTACGAGGACCGGATTGCTCCTTTCCTTCCTAAAAACCTTCCTGGTTTTTCTTTTAAGCTCCAGCTTGGTTGGAGTACTAGGAAAACCATTCCTTACAATTCACAAATAATTTCCCCTAGGTTAAGGAGCTTTTTCTAAAGGGTCCCAAGCTATTGAGCGAAAGCTCAGGCTTAAAATATTTATTTTAAATATTTGTGTGATGTCCCTAGGACGTCACAATGGCAGCGGTGGGATTGTTGTCTCGCGCTGTCCCCAGTCACATTACACGTTGCGAAGTCACACTTACTAGCCACTTGCAACCTGCTTATATTATTTCTGATTTGAGAAAAAAAATTCTGTACAGATTGTTATTGTTCTGTTAAATTCCCTGTTTAAAATTAACTCTCCTTTCCAAAACTAAAGTTATCTTTCCATTCCAAAAATTAGGTTCTTGAGAATTCCCCTTTATGCTTTTCAGTAGAAGGTAAATTCTGAAATACAAGCTTTTATGCTCTTGAGCAGAAAGATTGAATTTTGAACATCAATTTTAGTCCAAATTGTCTTTCCAAATTGTTTTTCGTGTTAAGAATTACCCTTTATATTTATCAGCAGAAGGTCAATTCTATAGCTTGTACATTTATGCACTTTAGCAAAAAGACCAAGATAGCAAAAAATTCCATCCTTTTACCTTCTTAGAAATTTGTCTTTATGCTCTTCAGCAGAAGAACAAATTTCAGAATTCAATCTTTTTCAACCAGTATGGTTGGAGGTATCTGCCCACAATCAAAAATACAAATGCTGGACTTCTGTCAACGGTATTTCCCAACAAAAATTCTGGGGTGGTTTCTCAAACTTGTTGATGATGGGATGTTTGTGTGCTCTTCCTTTGGTATCTCACATCTTTACCACCCAAAGGTCGGATGGGGTCACCTACCAGATCATTCCATTTCAAAGTAGTGCGGAAGTGTACAACGAATACTTGGGCCCGATGAGACGAGCGAGGACTTATAAGGGAGCCACTGGTGAAGGAACGTCAAACCACGAAGATGTTTCCTTCTAAATTTCCAGAAGCATAAAAGAAGACTAGACCTATTCAGAAGAAAACTTGCCGACCTTGATCAAGAACTTATCTCAGCTACTAGGGAGATAACCGAACTTAAATATACCGAAGCTCTAATTTGAGCCTTGCAAGCATCTGAAGCAGTTCTTGAAGAGTGTATAATGTTAGCCGACAGGGTATTGGATGTCATCCACACTGCCAGACAGGGCTGAGTCCAACTATCCCTACCAACTTCCAAATGGGTAGAACCAATCTATCATGATATCCAGGACCACTATCCAAAGGTTATAATGGGTGACCTCCGCTGAAACGTCAAAACAAATAAAGCTTATCAAAGCGGACCCGAGGACTCGGGATTACCCTCGGCGTCACCGGCGTTTCTTAGGCGGCTTCTAAAAATGAGCGCCTGGCGTCTCCCGACGTCATGTTTATAAACTGATGAGACCCTGAAAATAAAAACTTAGCATGCAACAAGAAAAGCGAAGCCAAGCAGGGGTTCCGGCTAGGGTGATTGTGGATTCGGGAGTCCGGATCAGGTAAGGTTTTAGGTTAGGAAAGGAATCTTAACCTAAAACATAGGAGCTCTTGCATAAACAAAATAAAATAAATTAAGCATCTTATGGGTTATTTAAAGCTACAATTTATTTATTGGTGGGCAAGGCCCTGGCTCGATATAAATACAACAAAAAAATTAGTTCGATGCCAGAATGGCGTACAGCGCCTAAGAAAACGGCAGAGCTCTGAGAGAGCCTGAGAGCCACTTGGTTTTTGAGAATAAAAATTATGTGGCAAAACTATGATTGCTGAGCCATTATTGACGGCCCGGAATATAGTCTCAAAGGCTTGCCGGGCTTCTGGCCACTATCTCGCGCCTCAGTTCCTCCAAATCGAACTCTGTGGTGGCGTCCATCAGAAAATAAAATCTTTGATCTCTTGGAGATTATTTAACGCTCGTGCGACAACGACAGAATAAAGCTGCTCGCCAAAGGTGCCGCGCAGTTTTATTACATCAACTGGAAAGGCTAGGGCACGCGCATGAAGCTCAGGTTTGCGCGGGCGACTCGTCTTGTGAGGACGACGGCGCCAGGCAACCAATGAGCTGAAGCGTCTATCGGTCAGCTTGCCCCATTGGCTTAAAACGTAGAGGGGTGCGTTTAAACTATGTAGAGTTTGTACTGCACAACACAGCAGTTACAAACAGACAAAACTAATATACAATATATAATGTAATTTATAATTGTTCCAACTCGTCATGCCCTTTCTTCTATATTAATTATAATAATAATGGTGTGACGGTTATGGAAACCATGGGCTGCAGCACGTGGTCGTTTCAGATGCCATGCCTGTCGGGTGATGCCCTCTGTGGCTTGCCTGTGAACCCCTCTGACGTGCGATGGTAACCTAGCAATCTTCTTGGCGGCGCATTTCAAGCTGGTGTTATCAATGGAACAAACAAAAAAAAGGAAACGGACAGAAAAACAATCAAAAATAAAATAATTTTATGAGCAACTCTCAGACTATCCCTGACAATGTCGAGTTTTAATTAAAAAGGTGGTTTGGGCTCGATCCTGTCGTTGCCGGTCGAGGTAAAAAAACGTAACGTTATTTACCACGTTACAAGGTAGCCTTTTCAATATCCGGAACTCAAATGGACATCGATGAACTAATTTGTGTATTTACCGTCACCACCATCTACCGAAATAATATACAAACCATGGCTACATCTGAACCTTTCAATTCTGTCACCAATCCTTCTGATATTCCAAGGTCCCATACTAGAGAAAGCTCAAACGTGAAACCAGCCAAAAGCAGCCTACTCTGAAGATGAAATCATTAACAGTAACGACAATTTCTTGAATAAATTTGAACAGCGATTCTATCATCTCAGCCTAGAACGAAAAATAAAAAGCAACCAATCTATGATGCTTCATGGATCATACTTCGGATTGGCATTTGTCAGTCGGGCTGTTGTTCTATTTCTTCTACCCTCAAATAGTAACAGGAATAGTTGCCTTTGGCTGCTGAATCCGTAAATGGCACTTCCACTGAATGACCCTAGCTACCACAAGAGTCAGCCAGAATTTCAACTCCAATCCAACTGCCGAAGAGGAACTGCAATAGATACAGAAGGATACAAAGATCCCCACTCGTACCGTAATACCCACTGCAACACCAAGGGGTCAACCGTCAACAATCGCAATGATCAAACTTCCGTCTCAAGTTCTTCAACCAGCTTGAGCGACACTAGGTTGTACCACTGAATAAAAAAAACATAGTGAAACATATAATTTGAAACACTTGAGTTTTATAAATGAAATAATGTCTAGCCCTGTTCTATTATAAACTTGAATATCTTTAGCCTGTAATTCACAAAATCACATTTTAAATGAAAATTCAGACAAAGAAATTTTTAAATTTTGAAACAAATTATGATTTACATAAATTTAGTTTGAGATTCTAAACTTTTCTTAGATGTCAAAAAAAGGGACTTCGAGGCCATCCTTATACCACGTGAACAGTTTAGGGGGGAGGGGGGTATGGCAAAATTCCACGTTTTTCCACGAGGGGGGCCGGGGGGTCGGGCTAGAATCCACGTGAATACACGTTGCCCTAAATCTACAAAAAAACCTTGTTTAAGCTCACGTTCTCAAGTAAATCCGAATTTTCAGTCAATTCATCGCTCCTTTTAGCTCCCTTACTTTCAAAGACCAATAACATCTATATTTTCATAAAATATATCTACATGGACAGAGGGGGAGGAGGGGGGTTTTCGTTAAAATTTCACGGATGTCTACGAGGAGGGGAGGGGTAAAAAAGTGGTGAAAAATTGTCCACGTGGTATATGGATGTCCCCTTGGGTCGATAGGCATTAGAAACCAGAAAGAATTCAAGATTCGCAGTTCTATAATTTTCTAGGATTTTAAATTGGAATTTTTACGTTCAGATTGGGAAGTAATTCTGAATGATTGTTTTGCTTAAAATAAAAATTTGTTTTAAATTTAAAAAAACTTCAGAGTATACACTGAAGTGTTGGGTGTTACACTCAACTATTGTATCTATAACTTAATTCGTGCGGTTTTTTTTCAAAATTTGAACGTTTATTTAAGAAAACCATGTACAATAGTATTATTCAAAGTATTATTTTCATTTCTCATTATTTTGGCATAATAGCAAACATATTATCAAACATGTCTCTTTAAAATTATTCAAAGTATTGCCCATCTGAAGCTATGAGTTTTTCCCATCTTTCTGTCAATTTGTGGATGCCATCCCAAAAGAACTGCGCCAGCTTGGCGACCAAGAATGAATCAAGCCAATTTTCAATACCCTGTTCTGATGTGAACCGTATTCCAGTGAGGGCGTTGTGCATCGACCGGAACAAATGGTAGTCAGAAGGGGTAAGGTCTGGGCTATAAGGCGGATGAGGTAAAACTTCCTATCCACTGTTTTCCAAATAGTTCTTAACCAGAATAGCAACATGGGGCCGAGCGTTGTCATGATGGAAAATTATTGCCTCGTGTCTGGTCGCATATTACGGGCGTTTTTCGGCTATTGCTCTCTTCAAACGGATTAATTGTGTTCGGTAGCGTTCTCCATTGATGGTTTCACCCGGTTTTAGCAGCTCATAATACAGCACACCCTTCGGATCCCGCCAAATACAGAGCATTACCTTCGTGCCATGGATATTCGGCTTTGCCGTTGATTTGGCTGGTTGGCCGGGTTTCACATATGATTTTTTGCACTTGGAGTTGTAATGGATCCATTTTTCATCACCAGTAACAATCCGATGCAAAAATGACTTCTTTTTGTGGTGTTCCAGCAGCATTTCGGACATGCAAAACCGTCTTTCAACGTCTCTCGGCTTGAGTTCATGTGGAACCCAATTTCCTTATTTTTGAATGTATCCGGCTGCTTTTAAACGTTTTGAAATGGCTGCTTGAGTGACTTTCAAAGATTCTGCGAGATCTTCTTCTGCTTGGCAACAATCTTCATCGAGTAATGCTTCCAGTTCTTTATCTTCAAACTTTTTTGGCTGCCCAGGACGTTATTCGTCTTACAAGCCAAAATCACCACTTTTAAATCGTGCAAACCACTTTTGGCACGTTCGCTCAGCTAGAGCATGTTCGCCATAAACTTTGACCAAAATACGATGACTTTCCGCAGCAGTTTTCTTCATATTAAAGTAATGAAGAAGAACTCCCCGCAAAAACACTTTTTCAGGCACACAGTTCGACATATTTGAGTGAAAAAAAATTATTGTTGTTTACACTTCAAATGAATGACATATACTGAAAAAGACGCACAATGACAGTAGCTTTCCAACGCATGTTTGGAATATTGGAACGATGGAATAATAATCAAGTTACGCCATCTCTTAGCAAACCGCACGAATTAAGTTATAGATCCAATATTTAGAGTATACACTGAAGTGTATACTTTCATTTCATTCACCTTTTTCCTTTTCCGTGTATGCACCTAGTCCTTTAGATTATTCTGATATTTAAATCCTGGATTTCACTCTGCCTTTACTACTTTGTTTTTACTCACTTCTCTGGACTATCACTATCCCTCACTTTTTCAAAATTTAAATTCTTCACTTTCCACCCTACACTGTTATTCTTCACTTTTCCTTAGTAATCATTGAGATTTCTTACTTTTGTTCACCTTTTATCTTCTCTATCACTAATATTTCAATAAAATATTATTGAATTTCATATATTGTCTATAATAATATAATGTGCAAGTTGTATTGAAGCTCCACTTTTAATAAACGCTAATATGTTGTTGGATAATTGAATACAGAGTTCATAAATGATAATCTTCTTAGCTTCTATTAAAGTATTCCCTTTCATTTTAAAAAAATTTCTTTATGAAAGATCAATTAAATTAATTTTATTCTTTCGGGTAGTGAAATTTTTTTATGATGTCACCACAGTCAATAAAGTTAAAAAATTACACTTTGTCCTGACAATTAATATTATTCTGCATCTTCAAATTTCTGTTCCCGGAATTCGACGACTTTTGATAAATTTTTTAAACACTTAGGTTTGAATAAGGATGGCACTGAAGTCGGCTTTCCTTTATGGCTTGCCTCAGGCCTGTTTTAGCTGTTTTTCATGACCCATGCAACAGAGCATCACCCTTTGAGCGGGTGTATTTTTGCCGCGCTGTGAGGCATTCACGACGTAGGACAGACAACCCTAGAGATTTCCTCCCCTCCTATCAAGGCGGGCTTCTCCCCACTCGGGCTACTTTCTATTAAAGTTACCCACAATGATGGTCTGCCAACTAGCCTTACTAATGCTTTCCGCAAGGAGGATAATCTGATTTTCGAAGGCCTCGAAAGGACCCTTCGGGGAGGAGTACCCCTCCTTGATGCATCCTGGTACCAGGCACAGTTTTCGGACCACTTGTACTGTTTACTAATGAGCATCACGTCGGCTCCTCTTCCCTGGCTGTTTGCAACAGAAGGTCTTGGACTCCCCTCCCCCTCCAAAGGTTGCGTTGTAGGAATTTCACTTCCCACCCTTCAACCTCTGGAGCTCTGCCCGAAACGCTGGACAAGAGCCGTTCCCAGAAACATGGGTGACATCTTTTTCACCCCTATCCATGCATGTCAGGCACCTAAAAGGTGCCTTACACTCCATAGCCCAGTTTGTTGCGTCATCGCACCTCCAGCAGGCATCCTTATTGCCAGGGCGCGTGTAGCCACGCGAAACATGGCCTTACCCCTGGCACCTATAACACCGGGCAACCTCAGCATGCTCCCTAATGCAGCAGTTTAACCATCCGACCATATCCGAGGCCGGTCTTGCCCAGCGCAATGCAAAGCGCAGCAAAAACGTCCTCCCTTGTCATGGTCTCGGCGAGGTCCCTGACTTTACGAGACTTCTTCGAGACCAATGACCTAACATTAACGTTTTCATCGACCGCCCGGACAAGCGTCTATTCTAAGGCCGAGACATCCCCCCACCCCTTTTCAGGACCAGAAGGATCTCATCCTTTCGTGTCTTTCAAACAGACAATACCTCCAGTCCTGCATCCGAGGAGTTCGCCCTGACCTTCATCACCTTCTGGATCTCTGCATAGGACTGTCCATCCTTCACCAGCACCCTGATAACATCGCCCGACCTTGAAGGTGGAGAGCGCCTTGACGTCTTTTCCTTCTCCTTCTGTACCTGCTGCACACTTTTCTTCTCCTGCTTTCTATTCTTTGATTTTTCTTTTTCTTCACCAGTTTTCATTCTCCAACCTCCTTAGGGGTCTGGCTCCTGGTGACCTCTGAATAAGAGGCAATGTGCTGCCCGTACCTTTCTTTGCTATCCTTTCCTTGGGGGGAAAGCGTGCTTCCCTCTTCTCCAATTTAAACTGTAAACCTAGCATTCAGCCGGTTTGCTAGAGTTTAGCTAGAGAAATAACATAAATCCAACTATTAATCAAGGAATATCATTTAAACATTTATTTAACGGTAGTTGGCAATTTTTCCCGCGCCTGATCAAATTTGGTATTTTACATGCCCCTAAATCTTGGAGTCTGCTACACCTATTAACTTGATTTTATTTTTATTTTGTCAAGAATTGAGTGGTGAACAACTTTGACCCTGGTTTTTGTGTTTTTCCAATTACAGCGGCAAGGAGACAGAATTCTTCCCAGTGTTCAAAAATGGCATTTTTCAACAATTTTCCAGATCGGCTGTATTTCCTCCAAGTTTCTATAAAAAAATTTCCATAATCAAAGTTATTCATCACTCAGTTCTTGACAAAATAAAAAAAATCAAGTTAATAGGTGTAGTAGACTCCAAGATTTAGGGGCATGAAAATGACCAAATTTCACCAGGCGCGGGAAATTGCCAACTACCTTTAATGAAGTAGTGATTAATCGAATTGCTGAATCTGCTTGAGGTAGATTTTAGACAGTTTTTACAAGTTTTGGAACTACTAGTGCAGGTCTGAACTAAAAGAAGAACTTAGTAGAACACATCTAACACAATCTAACAACTTAAGAATTCGCATGTTCCTTTTACAAATAAGTATACAAATAAGTTCCCATCGTTTTTTTATCGGAAATTGGGCATTTATTGTGAAAGAACGGAACCTTATGTTTTATTCAAAGTATTGTCCATCGTATTGTTCTTCTTGCGTTTGGCACAAATCTTGATCCAATAATGCTTCCAATTCCGCGTGTTTATACCCTTTCGGCCTTCCGCTACGTTCTTTGTCTTTGATGTCAAATTGACCGTTCTTAAACTTTTGAAACCACTCACGAAAAATTCTCTCACTTAAGGCAGCCTCACCACATGTTTCTACAAGCAATCGATGCGCCTCAGCTGCAGATTTATTTAAATTAAAGAAGTAAATCAAAAGTTCCCGCAAATGACGCTTATTCGGCTCAAAACTCGACATGTTCGCACACAAAAAAATATATTATAAGGGTAAAAATTCAATAATATTTCACGGTTATGTTGTTGACAGATGTACAACCTTAGGACAGTGACGTTTTACATCTGTCAATTTCGACAGAAACTTACTGGTGACGCCAACTTTTGTCAAACGGTGGAAATTTATTTGTACACCTGATACTTTATTAAACAAACTAATTCGACAAGGAGGATATTCGCCCCTCAATTATAAAATACTTATTAAACAAACTAATAATAATGGGTATCTACTTCACGTTGATTTGCAATATAAAAATTACATACTTATGAGTAGTGGCAATGATAAAGTGAATGAAAAACAAAATGTAGCATGGAATTCATATCAAACTTTAATTAATGAATCGGAAAAGACCTATCAAAATGCCCAACCAAATTTTATCAGTAAAAATTGCAAGAAATTAAGCAAAATTTACACTCAAAACAAATTTGCATATCCAAAATATACAGTATTACGAATAAAAACTTTATTAGAAGATTCAACATACATTGAAATTTTACAAAAAGCTTCAACAAATGTTTTAAATGCGAATATAGACCTCCCAATCAGTACAATAAATTTTAATATATACATTCCATACCGATTCATGAAATCAACTTTAATGGAGCACTACTATGATGAGCCTACCCACGTACCAAGTTACCAAAAAAAGATATACAGAATAGACTCCATGGGAGTCCACCAAGTACAAATTTTGAGGAATTTCAAAATAAAATATGGATTGCAGTTACCGCAAGATACAGTCTATGCAGATCCGAATTCGAAAATAAAATTATTCTTTCTTGCATAAATTAATATGAATGATCATTTTGCTGTACAAGCCGGCCCTATTAGTGAATTAGCGGAAAATATAGCAGCAACTAAGATCTCTGCGACTAAGATTTTTAGAATAATGATGATAAAAAATGCAAAAAAGGAAAAATCAGTGTTCAAATCGATCCAAGGCCAAAATTAGAACGATGGGAAAATTCATGTGGATACTGTGACACTCAAATGCATGCTACAAAAGAGTTCTGTAGACGAAATATTTCAAACGTTGACAAATCAATCCAATTTTCCCCTCCACTTTCAGTTCGAAACTCTTTAACATTTAGTGGATTATTCTTTTATCAAAAACTCCTAGACCTAAATCCAATCACATGTCAACATCTCACTTTATCCAACATTAATCCTACTTTTCCGAGAAGCCTAATGCATTTCTTTAATCGACTAGCATCCGGAATGTATTTAATTTTAATTTCCCTTTATCACTCCAAAACAGAAAAAATCTTATATATATATATATCTTATATCGATACCTTTCAACCATACGTACTTAAATACAGATTAATAAATTTCTCACATAAACTATTGCATATGAATATTGCATCATTTCAAACATTGCCAATAATTGTAATCTATACGATCATCAAACACAACTTGAATTTATAGAACAACGAATCAACTATTTTCTTGAAGAAATATCATTTATATATAGACAAGCTCGTAATATCACTAATAATTCTGTAACTAATGATCTATTCTTGCAACAGATACAAAAAGTACTTTCAGAATTGATAAAAAGACAGGAAACGTCCCTTTACTGGCCCAAAGAAAATTTATTTCTATTTCCTAATCAATTTTTTCAAAAATTTACAAATCTTTCTTCCAAGCTTGGCAACATTATGACCTAGCAGGATTGGTATAGTTCTAAAAAATATCCATCTATGTCGAATATTAGCAGCAAATTGGATAAAAGACCTGCATGAAATTTCTCAATCTTTTCTTTCGCTCTTTGACCAACTTAAAGAAGCTATTACCCATGCCACTACTAATTTATGGCACCCAATGCTACTTCCTAATACCTTCCTAGACTTCAAATCTAACAAAGAAGGCCCATACCTTTCATCATCCCTCTTCTAAAATACAATACTTCTTACTTAATAATCATTCAACTTTTACTATAACCATACAAATCCCATCTGCTGAAGAATTTCAATTATTAGGTGTACAATTTGCTTCCGCCATTTTTTTCCAAAATTTGAGGCTTTATTCTTAAAAAGTGATTACCTATTTATCATTCAAAGTACTGTCCATCGCTAGCCACTACTTTTTTCCATCCTTTTGGCAATTGTTGGATACCATTTCGAAAAAACGATACGTCGTTTAAGGCGATCCACGAATCGATACATCTTTTGATTTCTTTATAGGAGCGGAAATGCTGATGAGCCAGGCCGTGTGTCGTCGATCGAAAAAAATGGTAATCGGAAGGAGCAACATCTGGAGGGTACGGAGGGTTTGGTGGGGATCAATTCGTACGTAGCCAATTTTCTTGCTTCTGATGCTTCGATGAACCTCAGCCGCAGTTTTCTTCAAATAAAAGCAGAAGATCAAAACTTCTTGCAAATGACGAGAATTTGGCTCGAAAACTGACATTTTCGATCGAGAATAAATTTATAATGCAAACAGAATTTCACTAATATGGTGCTGTCGTTATGTTGTCAGATGTCCAAGCTTACTGTGTGATATTTTTTATCTGCCCATTTCGACCAGCACTTATTGCTGCAACCATTTATCGAAAAACGGTGGAAGAAAAGTTGTACACCTAATATTTAAACCACATCCAATTCCAATATATCTCGATTTTAATACTGACTCATTCCCTTTATTTATTTGTAACCTCAAATTCCTTATCTCGATATTTCTTCAAATAACCAATCGTACTTTACAATAAATGAAAATTTTCTCAATGCATGTTAGATCCATATATAATGCCAACAACAATCCTATTTGTAAAACATCAATGTTTCTAAATTCTCAACCATACTCTAAGACCTTAGTCAGACGCCAAGAAATAAGAATTTTACAAACAAAGTCAGGCTACAACCTCAATTCATCAACTTCATATAACCATTTCCAAACCCATTTAAGGGGGGAAAGTGCCTTTAGACACTTAAAAAAATCGATTTTTTTATTGCTTTAATCGATAGATATATCGCCTAAGAATATCATGTCAAAGTTTCAAAAGCTAATTCTCAAAATTGTGGAAGAGATGCATCCGGGAAGTGCCTGGCGCCGAGCCCGCATAGCTCGCCGATCGTCAACGCCGCGAGAATCCGCAAGATAACGAATTCCTCAAATTGAGCGTGATAAGTACGACTTCTTCGATGACTGTGCATGTTATTTCTGTTATCTAAATATCGACTTTTCTTTGAAAACCCCTGCTACTTTTCTTTTTTTCACCTACAACTTTTTCGATAGTTTCTACGACCACAAACTTTAAACGGCCTTTTCTCGAAACCATGTTTTTTAAAATTGCGTAAGTGATAATAAAAAAAATAGTGAATCGATTTTCATCATCTAGCATTCATTTTAAAGAGCATAAGAAAATGTTCTATATAGACTAAAGATTAAAAAAACAAATTATTTTAGGACTATTTTTGACTCGAAGTACAACGAAATTTTTCGTCAAAATCGTAATTTTTTTTTTTTAAGCCTGTTTTGAAGGGTTAATTTTCGAATTTCGCAAATATTTTAGTCTATCTACTAAAAAAAACCCTCTCGAGTAAGAAAATGTTTGGTTTGTTGATTTCAGATGAAAATTGCAGCCAGTATCGCTTACGCAATTTACGACGTCAGCGACGACATGGCTTTCAAGATCCTTGAAAAATTTGTTAATTTTCAACTTTCACTTTTGTAGAATATGTTTTTTTTCAACCTCAAACATCGCCTAAAATAAATATTATACTGATTTAAAAAGAACTGTCTTCATTTCCCTACAAATCAGTTGCAAAAAAGACCTTTTTATTCGGCCTCTAAAGGTACTTCCCCCCTTAAATATAATGGGTAATTCAATTCCAGTTAGAAAATCAACAATTTCACTCGCTATAATTTCACCTTTTCTATGAGTAAAAATTTTTCAAGTGAGCACACCATTTTCGACCTTGTAAGGAAAATAAAAAATAAAAATTGAAACATACTCTAATAAGTAGCAGGAAGTTACGTTATAACATTTTTCGAGAACATTTAATTTGTTTATTCATTACGGGCGATTGAAAATTTCTGCATCGTTTGATAACAAATTCATTTTTTCCTAAACTATTTAAAAAAGAATAAATGAAAATTTGGGAAAATGTAAAGAAATAAATGCACTCAAAAATAACAATTTCGGAAACATGCAATTATTAATTGTTGATAATTTTCAATTATTTTTTATAAACAAATGCTGACTTAGCCTTGTTCTACATACGTTAATCACATTTTTTTTTAGAAGTAAGAGCTTTGAACAATTAAGATTGTAAAACCGTTTAAAAATTTTTAAGTGCGTATGGCGCGTAAACTCGTTTTTACGCTACAGTTGAGAGTAGCGTAATGTTGTGTATTACGATACATTACATTTGAACTGCCCATGAGTCTATTACAATACGCTACTACTACACAAGCTCGAGAAAATCAAAATGGCCGAATTAGTGATGTGGTTTTTATCAACTTTTTGTAAACTAGCTCGATAGGCTTGTCTTTTCATAGCCCCTCCGATACCGTCACACGCTCCTTTTTCCATGAGAGGTCGCAAAAAAATTCCACTGAGCACTAGTTCCAAGATCTTCTCGGTGTTTCAAAAGATTGATGAAATTAAATTTATTTTTATACTGCGATCCAGCCCCATCGGAAAAGTAAAAAATTCTTTTGATATTTTGATCCCCGAATTTTTTTTTCTAGTACTCGATAACTATTGAATTAAATAAATGAACCGAGGTTGCATCGTGCGTCAGTTTTTCGGAAATTAAAACGAAACTATCGAGTTTTTTCTCCCCATTTTGACAATAATATATTACATGCAGATGGAGAGTGGCCTAAGTACTTGCCCAGTTATGGGCCTGGATCGCAGTTTGCAATGAAATTTGTAATTTTTGGCAAAATCCATGCATATTACAAATTCTCCTTCGTTGACTCCAATTTTCATTCCGCTAAAATACGAAGCTTGAGACTTCGCTAGAAAATCATGTCTGTTTAAAATCGGCAAGTCGTTCGCTAAATGAGTCAAAAACTCGTCCTTACTTTTAGTCACTTCTGAAATTTCGCATCTAAAAATAAAAATTTTGTACTAAAAATATAAATAAAACTCATCAGTGAATGTACATTAAAATACCTGTCAGTGCTCGTCCATTGACTGAATTTCACTTCTTAAACTTAAGTTAGTTAAACTTAAGTTTCTTAAACTTAGTTTTGGGACATTCTTCACAAGTGTGAAAAAAGCAATTAGACGACGCATTCTCAGAAACTGAATTGTTGATGAAAACGTGATACGTATCGGTAAAATCGACTCCTTTTATTTTTAGTTGTTGCATCATACCGTGTAATTTTAATTTTATATTTTGATCGATTTTACACACGCATACATTGTGTGTGCCACTTTTATCAGCCAAAATGCATTCTCGAGGCCTTATCTGCCTGAATTTTGAAAGAGAAATCGTCATTTCAGGGAATTTTTCTCTAAACTGCTTATGCAAATCATTGTGATTGAAAAGTACTAACCTTTTCTGTTCTTGTATTGCTTGGAAGGTTACGCCTAGCTCTTTTATTTGGTCGTGACCCATGCCCTGACTCTTTTCTCAATTTTTTGGCTTTTGAAACCATTCGGCGTGACACTTCAAATTCTCTTTTTATTTCAGCGATAGTCCAGTGTGAGGGGAGTGTTGTCAAAATTTGTATTCTTCCCGATCGATTAGATTGCTGAGCTAAGGCAGATTTTATGTCACGTATGCATAATGTTTCAGAGTCATTATCATCAACACCGCAGTTTTTGTTATTTGTTGTTTTATTCAGTGCCTTACTTAATGTTTGCTTGTCCTTACGAAAAAGTTGTGAAAAACGTTTTTTCTTAATCAATGGTTCTTCGGATTGACAAAAAACATTGTTCATTTTTTCAATTTTCTCCGCCGCATCTAAGTCATCACATCGGAATGTTGAATCCTTTTTTTCGTCTTGTTCGGGATCGTCTGGAGGTTAAACTTCTTCGACAACGCTTTTATTTGGCGTTTTCTATTCGGGAAGACAAACTGTAAATTTTGGATTATCTTTCTTCTCATGAATCGATCTTCGACAAGTATAGCATAAATGTAATCCAATTAAATTATTAAATACTGCATACCATTTTTCCGTAACCAGAAAAAGATTTTTTCTCACGCACTTGTGCCCCCTTTTTTACATCGGATTGCAACACTCTTTAGCACGACCCATCACGAAAATCACATAAAACAATGAATTTTCCTAAATCAGGTGTACAGGAAAGTTTCTAACAAGACTTTTTACCAATAATAATACTTTTAGTAATACGTGACGCGGGCAAGCACAATTCTCTGAAATGCCGATTTTCCTTTCAAAATTCAGGCAGATAAGGCCTCGAGAATGCACTTTGGCTGGTAAAAGTGGCACACACAATGTATGCGTGTGTAAAATCCATCAAAATATGAAATTAAAATTACACGGTATGATGCAACAACTAAAAATAAACGGAGTCGATTTTACTGATACGTATCACGATTTCATCAACAATTCAGTTTCTGAGAATGCGTCGTGTAATTGCTTTTTTTACACTTGTGAAGAATGTCCCGGCAAAACTAAGTTGATTATTGCAAAATTGAAAATTCTTATTGAAGAAACTGATTTTACAGAAGTGAAATTCAGTCAATGGACGAGCACTGACAGGTATTTCATTGTACATTCACTAATGAGTTTTATTTATATTTTTCGTACAAAATTTTTATTTTTAGATGCGAAATTTCAGAAGTAACTGAAAGTAAGGACGAGTTTTTGACTCATTTAGCGAACGACTTGCCGATTTTAAACAGACATGATTTTCTAGCGAAGTCTCAAGCTTCGTATTTTAACGGAATGAAAATTGGAGTCAACGAAGGAGAATTTGTAATATGCATGGATTTTGCCAAAAATTACAAATTTCATTGCAAAATGCGATCCAGGCCCATAATTGGGCAAGTACTTAGGCCACTCTCCATCGGTATGTAATATATTTTTGTCAAAATGGGGAGAAAAAACTCGATAGTTTCGTTGTAATTTCCGAAAAACTGACGCACGATGCAAGCTCGGTTCATTTATTTAATTCAAGAGTTATCGAGTACTTGAAAAAAAAATTCGGGGATCAAAATATCAAAACAATTTTTTACTTCTCCGATGGGGCTGGATCGCAGTATAAAAATAAATTCAATTTCATCAATCTTTTGAAACACCGAGAAGATCTTGGAATTAGTGCTCAGTAGAATTTTTTTGCGACTTCTTATGAAAAAAGGAGCGTGTGACGGTATCGGAGGGGCTGTGAAAAGACAAAGCTATCGAGCTAGTTTAAAAAAAGTTGATAAAAACTACATCACTAATCCCCGAAGTCTTTTCGAATGCGCGAGAAATCATTTTTCAAAGATCAATTTCAATTTTTGTTCCCAAAATGAACATGAAATGCATGAAAAATTTTTGAAGGCTCGTTTTGAACAAGCAACGACAATCAAAACTACACGACAGTATCATTGCTATGAACAAGTAGATGATATAAGGATTACGTGTAAACTATTCTCAAATGATTCTGTTTTTGTAAAAAATGTACTAAGGGGGAAAAAAAGTAAGAAATAAATTGTATTGGAAATACATTTGTAGACAACTTCATGCCATGACATATGTCTATAGATGTAATATATAATCGCTATTTCCAATATTTTATGTTAGTTATTAACAGAATTTGAACAATAAATTCCACATCTTTACGGAACGCCGAGTTGAGTCTACCAACGCACCGCTTGAGGGGTCGCCGCTGCACGCACACCGCGCCGAACAATATTTAATTTTCCTTACAAGGTCGAAAATGGTGTGCTCACTTGAAAATTTTTACTCCTATATAATATTTTTATTCAAGAATCTTATTTACTAAAAAAGGTATTACTTCTTTTTCAGCAAAAAGAAGACATGTCATTATCAACCTTCGAAAAACAAAATATGCAAACATTCGGAAAATTATTCCATCCATTTCCATTTCTAGTGCGCATAAATCAACATTAGCATTAATTATTATTACTTTACTTATGATTACAATCTTAGGAATAATATTGGTGAAAATTCAAAAAATATTTTAAAAAATAAACAAAACGACAACACGTATAGAATTTGTACAAAAAACTCTTTTTTATAGACTTAAGGTAGTACGATCACGAAAATTAGACCTCAGGCAAAAATAGATAATTTTGCTTTCAAGAATAGCAATGTTATTATTGAAGGGCTAATTTGAAAGAGAAAAGATTATTTTTCATGAAAAAATTTGAAACACAAAAAAATAATGTTATTAATAAATTTTATTTTTGCCCAAACTTATTTTCTTATGGCTTCGAGCCAAATTTTTAAAAATGATGCGATTCTAATAAATCACGGTTCATTTTTTTAGGAAAAAGATTCTCTATAACTTGACCGTTTCCGATTTTTGAAAATGAATTCTTTAATAGCTGAAATTATAAAAAAACAATTTTCCAAAAAAAATTGCTGTATTTGATAATAATTAATTCAATTTCAAAAATAGGAAACGGTCAAGTTGTAGAGAATCTTTTTTCTAAGAAAATGAACCGTGATTTATTAGAATCGTATTATTTTTAAAAATTTGGCTCAAAGCGATAAGAAAATAAGTTTGGGCAAAAATAAAATTTATTAATAACATTATTTTTTTGTATTTCAAATTTTTTTCATGAAAAATAATCTTTTCTCTTTCAAATTAGCCATTCAATAATAATATTGCTATTCTTGGAAGCAAAATTATCTATTTTTGCCTGAGGTCTAATTTTCGTGATCGTACTACCTTAAAGTCAGTTTAGAAATTTTTTTAGATACAGGTACATTTTATCCTTCCCTTTCTCAAAACCACCTGCACGATAGTTGCAAATTCTATAGCATTAGAAGGACAGTTTTTGTACCCATACCGTTAATTTTTGATTTATTAAATAGTTATTGCTCCAATTTAGAACCCTCAAAACTTGTAAATTGGAATGTGTATATATGAACTGCTACGGTTGACAAGAAATATTAATTACTCCGCGACAAAGAGCATCTAATTTTAATGCATTGAACAATATTTGAACAAAAAATTAGAAATTAACCACGGAAACAAAGTATCGATAGAAATCGTCCCTGCATGAACGATTTTGTTAGATTTAATCGAATTTGCCATACTAAGATTTTTAAATTTCTTCTTGGAAAAATGCTGTCACAAAAATTCGAACCAATCGAAGCAGAAGATTTTAGAGCAAGTGAACAAGATGTACAAGCGTATTTTGAACATCGTTTATGGTCAGAATTTTGTTGCGAAACCCAAATTGAAGAACTTTATATGAATATAATAAGAAAAAAACTTATTTATGAAGTCGATTTCGAAGCTATCACCATAATTTATAACAACAAATAAAGATACTAATCACACCATATTTTGACAAATTTTTCTTCTTTCAATAGAATAAAATGCCTTCTCATTATGTATTATTATGTAACTGTTACATTACTTTCATTAGAAAATTTCTCCTTTTTATTTTTATTCGTTGATCAAAACCATATTACCGAAGCATAAAAAACAGAAGAATGGCTTGAAAAATAAACCCGCCACAAAAAAGAAAAAAAAAATAATTCTACATAAAAAAACCAACATTTTTTTATACAGACATAAAAATAAAATTTTTAACATTTCTTTGCAGATCAGGACAATGGCCTTACAAATAAGAAACCTATCAAAAGGTACTGATCTACAAGTTTTAAACAAAATAAGCGTAGAACACGATTTCTCTAAACCCTCTTATGTTGTAAAATCACTTGGAATACATCAAAAATTGCCGCCGTTCTAGGCTGCTTGGGAAATTTTTAAAAATAAAATAACATTTCCTTATATTGGGGAATCATCCCCTCAAGAAAAATCTGCAAAACAACATGCAGCAACTAAAACGATTTTTTTTTCCTCTAGTGGGTCAGAAAATGGATTTGTTTGCCCCCGCACGAGGCAATATTTATTAATTCTATTGTTAATGAATGTCATTGATTTAAATTTCAATCGTTTATATTAACGTTCTTAATTTAAATAAATTAAATTTGTCTTACTTTACTAATCATTGTGTCCTTTACTGACTTATCCTCATCTCCAAGCGAGGATCTGTTGATCCTAACTTAAAACGAGGAACCTTCGTTATATATAATATTATATATAATATATTCAAATATTTTCGACACAAAAACATGATACCAAAATTTTACGTTTAAAAATCTGTTTTTTTATTGATTGGAACCTCTTTTTTAAGTAAATGGATTAACGTGTAAATTGAAAAAAGAAAACAAGTAAAATTAGACGTAAATTAGATGTAAACTCGTATTTAACGCTGGCTTGTATCACGGGGTCTATAAACGATTCCTCTGCTCTTCATTTCTCGTACCACACCGGTAGGTAAACGGCCCGAAACGGATATTGCATAAACTCCTTTACAAAAGCGGTCTGAAAGAAACAGATAAATTTGGTGCATTTTTGTCTGATAATATTTACATTGATTTTTAAAATAGTAAAAAGATGACGCTATAAAAAAATATAAATTACTTTTTAGGATAATAGAAAATGTTGAACTCACTGATTCGCTGCCATTTCGCGACCCAACTATCTTCTGGGCTCATGGCCGCTATCATACTGGAAACAAGAAAATTACCATTATAATACAATTGGCAGATTCAAAACAACTAATATAATTGTATTTAAAGCGAGTAAATTATTTGAATTACCATATTTGTACATACAACTCAGCCAGATTCAAAAATTTTCAGCTACCAAGTTTAAATAAACTTGATTTTTTTACTGTAAAGTTATGCTCTACTGCATATTCAACATAAAAACTTAGAAGTTACTATGAAAATCAAATGCAATATAAATTAATAAAATGATTATAACTACATCTAATTAAAATCAAATATTTTTTATTATTCAAATATTCAATGATTTTTTTCAATTTTGAGCAGACAGTAACATTATGAATACAGCAGTTTTCATTTTGATGAGACAGATTTGCTTTTTTTCAAAACATTTTTGAAAACAAAACCCTTTTAATTTTGTAAATACAGTAATTTGGCTGTTCCTCATATTTATGTGAGAAAGAAGAGTGTTCATATACTATGAACAAGTAAAAGTACCAAAATGCCTTCTTTTCGGAGAATAACCCATTATACACGGATTAAAACATTATTATGCATGATAACTCAAACCTGTTATACATTATAAGTTCTAAATAATAAGAGCAGCCTCTTTACCCATCGAAATTTGCACTTGTACAATCCAGAACATTATCCTTATTATTTTTCATCCGCAAAAATTCATCGCAGTTATCGCAGCCATCGAATTCGAACTGATCAAAAGTCTGAAACAATTTCTTAAAATGAGTAAAAAATATAGTTTTTGTTTTTTCATATTTAAATTTCTAAAGACACTTATTGTTATTTTTCATATTGACAATTTATAATTAAGGGAATGTGATACTTCAGAAACGTAGCAAGTTCATATGAACAACTTGGTCCAATTTCTATGTTTGTGTCCGAAATACATTAAATTTTGTTTGCAAAATTTAGGAAATGGTAGAGATAATGAAAAAGGACGTAGATAGACTAATTTTGCTATGGACAATAAACAAATTTTCTCAATAGATTTTGCTAAAAATGAACTTTTTTCATTTTTTAAAAGACATCTACTTTTGCGGGTCGCGTGAACCCCATTGTGACCGAATCAGGTCTCATTTCGGCCACACTTGGGCTTCATCACAGTAAACTGAATAAATACCGCAAAATCAACATTTAAAATCTTGGTATTAAGATTTCTCTACTTTTGAAATCAGAATTCGATGTATTTTGGTCAAAAATATTTAGAAAGGCAAATTTCAGAAGCAAACTCATGACAAATTTTGATTTACTGCTTTTTTTGATTGAAGGTTATGTTCTGTAGAAAAATTATTAACGTACTTTTATCAAGGAACACACTAAACATGCTCTTAAACCTCTTAGTTCTTTCGGTACAGTTTCCATAGACATTTTACAATATCATTTGAGCAAAGCTAGTTGAATAAGTCACAAAGTAGTAGTAAGAGGACGTGTATCGAAATCCCGACGTCTCAATGTCCCGAGTCCCGACCAGTCCCGACTAGTGTAGTGTGATCGAGTTTTCTATGGAAAATAAAAGAATGACCGAAACAAACAAGAGATGGGCGTGTGCTGTGTGTCGAGACAACTGTGGAACATTAGGTATCCTATCTGCTCGCTAGGTGGTACTGACCATGACATAAATCCCATACGCATAAATAAAAAAAACATAATGTATATTTTTTCGAAACAATAAAGAGTAGAATATAAAAATACAATTAGGATAAAATGATTAACATTGTTTTTAATCAGATTCAACATTAATTAAACCAAACTCTATTTGATTTAAATAGGTGGTAATGTTTTTATAAAAAGTGACGAGTTTTAAGGTTATATGTGGACATTCCCAATTAATTTCATCAAAATTGATTTGATTTAAACAGATAGTAATGTTTTCATATAAACTCACTAGTTTTAGGGTTATGTGCGAAAAATCATCATTAATTGGGCAGAATTCGATGTTAATTAAGCAGATGGTAATGTTTTTATATAAAATGACTAGTTTCAAGGTTATGTGCGAAAAATTATCATTAATTGTACCAAACTGGATCTGGTTTGCACAGGCGATTGTTTTACAAAAAGTTCAATTAATTGTGAATTTTCGATGATAACCTTAAAACTATAGTGATTTTATATGAAAACATTACCATCTATTTAAATCAGATCGAGTTTGGTCCAATTAATGATGATGTTCCGCACATAACCTTAAACCTAGTGATCTTATATGAAAACATTACCATCTGTTTAATTAGGATCGAGATGGTCCAATTTATTGTGAATTTTCGACCATAACCGTAAAATTAATCACTTTCTATAAAAACACCACCATCTACTTGAATCAGATCGAGTTTGGTTCAAATAATGATGATTTTTCGCACATAACCTTAAAACTAGTGATTTTATATGAAAACATTACCATCTACTTAATTCAGATCGAGTTTGGTCCAATTAATGATAATTTTCCGCACATAACCTTAAACCTAGTCATTTTATATAAAAAACATTACCATCTGCTTAATTAAGATCGAATTCTGCCAAATTAATGATGATTTTTCGCACATAACCTTAAATCTAGTGATTTTACATAAAAACATTAACATCTGTTCAAATCAAATGGAATTCTATCTAATTAAAGATGATTTTTCGCACATAACCCTAAAACTAGTGAGTTTATATGAAAACATTACCATCAGTTTAAATCAAATCAATTTTGATCAAATTAATAATACACATAACCTTAAAACTCGTCACTTTTTATAAAAACATTACCACCTATTTAAATCAAATCGAGTTTGGTTTAATTAATGTTGAATTTGATTAAAAACAATGTTAATCATTTTATCCTAATTGTATTTTTATATTCTACTCTTTATTGTTTCGAAAAAATATACATTATTTTTTTTTTATTTATGCGTATGGGATTTATGTCATGGTCAGCACCACCTAGCGAGCAGATAGGATACCTAATCTTCCACAGTTGTCTCGACACACAGCACACGCCCATCTCTTGTTTGTTTCGGTCATGCTTTTATTTTACATAGAAAACTCGATCACACTACACTAGTCGCAGCCCCGTCCGACTCTTTAGTATTTCAGCAGAAAACTTTCGGTCCTTATTGCGGTAGGTATAGATTGTACCATAGTTTTAGTTGCCCAAAGTTTCAATTGCCCATAAAATCACCAGACGTCACTATATTTGAAAAGCAATGTTAGATGAAGATTATGAAAGGAATGTGTTGGCAAAAACTGCGAGGATTGCAAGATGCAGGATTCCTGTACATTTCCCTGAAGCGCTCTCCACCGCCTATATTTGATATATACTTGCAATTTTTGCCAACGCATTCCTTTCAAAACTTTCGTCAAACACTGCTTTTCAAATATAGTGACTTCTGGTGATTTTATGGGCAAATAAAACTATGGTACAATGTATACCTACCCCTTATTGCTACGAGTTTCTATCTTATAATTTTCGCCGTACGGCGGCGCTTCCCGCGTGTAGGCCTACTCTGACATGCAGTTGTATGTAAACGATGAAAACAAATGAGATGAATACAGATAAATATGTGTTGAAACAACTAAATAATATTGAAATAATAGTGGATTAAATTATAAAAAAATAGTGGATTCAATTAAAATAATCTAGTGCTGTATTATAGTGGATCAGTGATAATAAAATGGTTAATAAGTGCATCGCCCCAAACTGTTCATCGGGTTACAGTTCAACTCGTGCTAACAGCGAGAAAATTCATTTTTTCAAAGTGCCTAAAGATTTAGTTGCTGAATATCAAAAAGCAATAAAAAGAAAAAATTTTTTCGTAACAGCCGGACAGTTTGTTTGCGAGAAACATTTTCTTAAAGAAGAGGTTATTTGGAAGAGAGAAGTCAAGGATCCTGCTGGAAATGTTACAGCATCGGTATGTATAAATAAATATATAAATAATAATTAATATTCGTTTAAAACTTAATGTGATAAATTTTTTAAAAATTGTAATAGATATCATTTTAAATTTTTATTGCTTCAATTGTAATGTCCGAATTCTAACCTAAAGAAGATGTCTGTTGTTTTCCGGCTGTTCCTCTGACTTTTTTTTCCATCTCTTATTATTCTTGAGTTCCTTTATGTTTGGGATGCTTTTAGTTTAAATAAATAAATGAAAATATGAAGATATTACATTAGCTAATTTTCTTACCTTTTATTGTAAGAAAAATTTATTTTCAAATTAATTCCAACATTTTTCCCAATTATTCCTTGAATTAGTAAGCCAATTTTCCAGAAGAATAATTTCCTTCAAAAAAGTAAAATTAGCGAAAAATATACATAACTAAGCTAATTTTAAACAAATCGCATGAAACAAAATTTATTGTTAATGCCAAAGTAGAATGTCTCTTTGAAAAGCATCATCGTAACAGAAACGCATTTGAGTTGATTTTCTACGAATTTACTGCAACAAGTAAAAAAATCAGATTTCCGTGCAAAGACCATGTTGAAGATGCTAAGGAAATTTTGTCCCATATTGTGCAATGCTACTTGCAAATTAGAATTAAATTCGTCAAGAAAAAGCTGAGATTACGAAAGAAAGCGTCTTGAAAATAAAAGCAGCAAAGCTGTGTAATACTTAGGTTTTTAGCCTTCTAACGTATATTATTCATTAAATTAAAGTTTTTTATTGCGAAAGAGACTCAGAGCTATGTTTTATTTAAATTATTGTTTTACTGTGTTAAAATTTTATATGCTTTTGAAAAAAGCAATAAATCAATGTTCTACTTCATTTTATTTTATTAATAAATTATGTATTTAATTAATACTGAAATTGATATATGTATTTCATAAATGTGAAAAAGAAATATATATACCGTTCAGTCTTTCAGACCCAAAAATCTATTTTTCACACTTGATATATTTATTCATTTCCCTTATTCAACAAATTTTTAATAACTCTAATATATATCAAATTTTCTTTTCCTATTTAACACAATTTGCGTTCGTTATTCGTGTTATTCCTTAATAAGACTACTAACTTTTGAAAATCCTTACATTAAAAAATATAATTATTTCACAATTTATTTCTCTCCTTCCATTACTTTATACATATAATTAACACTCTGGAAATAATCTATACTAACAAAAATAATAAATTTTTAAAGTAAATCGTCTTTAAACTTCGTAAATGTTTAAATTAAAAATGTTTTAAACATTTCTCCCATTAGATTACATGTTATTGTAGGCCTACACGCGGAAAGCGCCGCCGTGCGACGAAAATAGTAAGTTAGAAACGCGTAGCAATAAGGACCGGCCATCTTTTCTTGAGTCGGACGGGGCTGACTAGTCGGGATATTGAGACGTCGGGTTTTCGATACACGTCCTATTCAGAAAAGGTAGGGGTCGATATGTCGAAAATACTATTTACCGAAAAAGTTTCACTTTAAGGCCTGCTTCCAGGGCAGTGATGCGCAGTTACGAGTAACTCAAGGTTTACGACGTATGTTACCTAAGTGAGGTAACATACCGTAACAAACTGACGTAAGGAAACAGATAATTTCTGTTTCGTTTCTACGAATATTTTGCAACCTGCATGCAAGCTGTATGCATGGAAAAGTATGAACATACTCTAATGGTGAATTTATACCTCTGTCTGCCTGACTGGTGCGAACAGAAAATACATAAGAGCAAAAAAGACAGACGTTTTCTTTTTGTCCAATTTTACACTGTCCGTCTCCTTTACTCTTATGTATTTTCTGTCCGCGCCGGTCAGGCAGACAGAGGTATAAATGCACCATAAAGCAATCACACTATTGAGGAGAAATTACACCTCTGCATGCAAGCATTATGCATGCAGGTCACTATGCTAACAGATTAGTGGGAAAAAAACAGGAAAATTTTCGGTCTCTTCATCTATTGCATGTTACCACGGCAAGCTGCGTGCAGAATGCCTGCATGCTGTTACGACCCAGCGCTGCAGTTGGTCCCTCTCTTGCGTTGATTACGTATCTGGGTTCTGATTAGTTGATCCTGGAATCCGTTTGCCGTCGTTGACTCGTTGAAACAAGTACTTGCGAGTACCCGCGAGGAAGGATTTGGTTTTAAGGAACTAGGCACTTGTTCACTGTTTCAAAAGTCACTCAACGTTTATTATTATTGAGTTTAATAATTGTTTTTGATTTACACTGTTTGATAATACAACTGTCAGGCCTTGCACGCCTGACTTACCGACAATTTTTACAAGTCCGTTCATGGCCGAAATATTTATAAGCTTGTCGAACAATGAGTCGCAGGTTTATGTTTTCAAAACAGCTTTTCGAGATTCAAAATCTGCCGTTTTTGAGCTCTGCAGCTATATTTATAATAAGTCCTTTAGGTGGGATCTTACCACCTCTCTACAGCCTTCAACCAATCATAATGCTGACGTAACACAATTTTATGATCTATGGACCAATGGGCGAATAGGTCACGCAGGACCGCCCACCAAAATTAAGTCGCAAAATGGGTCAGTTGATGATTGACATTCATAAACACTCTAATATCAAATATCGTAATTCCTTGTAATGTTTTGAAACATTTCGACTCTTGGAATTTTAATTTTATTAATATTTAATTATTTTTAACTCGAATTTTTGCCTATCTGAGCCAAAAGTTTCGCTTTTCAAGTCAGAGTTTAAATTTTATATCTGCAATTTTTAATTAAAACGATTTTCTAAATTTTTATATGGCAATTTTGCCCTATCTTGGGTCGAAAACTGTCCCTTTGAAGTCTACGTGTGGGTCACACGAAGGGTGAAAATTTCGCGAAATGGAATTCTTAATTTAACGAGCTAGAATGCCGAGTAAAACTCACGATTTTCGGTTTTTTTTTGAGAGAACAAAGCAAACGGGCGCGTCCTTGTGATAGTTGTCCGTGATTGCAATTTGACGATTTTGAATCTACAAAGCGTAGAGAAATTTTGATTAATTTTTATGTTGATAATTTCGCGCAATCGCGCCATGAACAAAAGCACGTTCTAATTTTGGGGAATTGTCCCTACTCTTGAAAATAAAAGGTTTCGACCAATGGTTTTTTTTATTCGTAGCATATGTAATATTTCTCCGTTTCCCTTCTCCGTTAACCACTTCCTCCCTTCTATTTAAAATTAATTTTAATAAAAATAGGAATCAGGTGTGAACAGGGCACTGCAATATTTGTGACACAGGCCTGGCACTTATCATCATTTGCCTCCTCCCAGTAAATACTCAATACTTATATTTGATGCGCGCAGCTCGGCAGGCTTCACTCATTGGAAAATAAAATCATAAAAGAAATAAACAAAAAAGGAGTTACCAAGCAAGCGAAGCTCCCCGTGGGGATTCGACACTTGCGTGGATATGGAAAAGGAATTTCAGGTGAATCTCCCCGTGGGGATTAGACACCCAAATTTCCTTGGAATTTTGTTTATTTAATTTTGGAATGCCACGTTCGATGTGTCTCTCGATATGAGAGTTCACACTACTAGTGGCACGAGTTGAGCTAACCGAGTTGTGCAATAAGTTTTCTCTTCCTTTTTAAAACGTAAATTTTTTAAAAGAAATTCCCAAGAATAATAAAAAAAAATTAGAAACCCAAAAGCATTGATCCCTAACTAAGGGGGGACAGGAGTCATGTGCGAAGAGTTCTCAAAAAGATTGGGTGCGGTGATGCTACAATGCACCACACCTAATCTCGAGCCTCGATCTATGTCTTTCTTTGATTTAGCGCAAGGCGATAAGTCCTTACCTTATTAGGGTGCGCAAGCGGACTGAAATTTTAGGATCCGCAAACAAGCACGTTACCTCGGTTTTCCACCACGTTGATAATTTCCCCCCTTAATTAATATGCGCGCGCCTCAATTAGCGACCGCGATCGAGTCTAATCAAATCAATAAATTAAGAATTTTATACACGGTCTTTTCCCCCTTTTCGCGATGGTTTTAAGGTTGGAAATCAGTATCAGAAGAAAGATAATATTCTCGCGATTATGACGATGTTTTTCAGATTTCAAAAAGTCGCATATTTCATCCCGTGGAAGCGTTTAAAAATTGATGTGCACTCAAAAGCGAAAACGCACCGCGCGACGATGACGAGAAAGCCTTTCCCCCATTTCACCTCCCGCTGGCGCGTGCTACTTGCGTGGGCGCGGGTTCCTATTGGACAGCGGTGTGGGCAGGCTTGAACGTCGTGTAACGATTTTTATAATAAAAAGGAAATTTCAATGCATCAACCTCAATTCATTATTGTTAAGTGACTTATATCTATAATTACAACTATTCATTATGTTCAATACTAATAGTGTTTGCTATGCAATCATGATTATCTTTATTTAAAATATTTTATTATTATAATATTTTATAATGTAATGATGATTATATTTATTTATAATTGTCATATTTGTATGATTATTAATTTTTATTTATTATCAATGATTAACCCTTCCCATGTACATAAATAAATGAGCCTATCGTAGCTAATAAATAATAAAAAAAAATTTTTAAAAATAAAAGAAATAACAGCGTGGGACGCTCATCCAGCGATCATGCATTACGCTGCTTAACCTGGGTGATTGGTCGTGTGGCAGCAACCACAGGTTAGTGTGGCGCTCGCTGAGAGTACGAACGAAAATGTCCGTGAAAAGCAGACTGCGTCGTTCTCGCCTCATTCTCTTCCGGTTTGGAAGTAAATCGTTAATTACTGGGCAAATACTTAATGAGACATCGCAATTCTTTCGTGCGAGTCTCGTGGGAACCTACTTGTTCTAAAAGTAACCCTAATTTCGTGGATTCTTCCCTCGTTTCGTCGCAAAAGGCGGATACTTGACGCTGGGCCCTCTCAGTTTATGAACAATACATCCGGTCGTTTTGGAGCTTAAGGCATGTTCTGTCACTATAACTAGTCCTATAAGTCATCTATAACCATAACAGTGACGTAATCTCTCGCATACCTAGCATTCTTGCACGTGTTTTACACTTCCACGTTGTAATTACTGATTATAATGTCGCAATAATATATTTAACGTCGCAATTAGAGACAAAGGAGCTACGTTTTACTTATTCGCCTATCTTTATACGCTGATTAAGAAGTTACTTACGTTAGACCAGAGATGAGTTGGGAGATTGCTAAAGTAATGTATTTAATTTCGAGTGATTTTCTGCAGCGCGCACCATTGCGAAATGCTCTTGGGAACTAAAATGAAAGGTTCATGCTACTACTTGAAGGGTAAAACAGAGCTACTGTTTATCACTTTTGCAGCGCCCCCAATTGCGTACAGCTTTTTCGGATCTTTTTCGAACTAAAATTAAAGGTCCGCGCTGTATAATAATCTGTGGGAGCACACACAATGAAGCGCGTCATGTCAGTGTATCCCCACTAACTCGCTTCGATTTCACGCTGTCGGTTGTCGAGTTAAAATCAGAAATTGTATTTTTCTCGACTTCATGCAAAGGAGGCGCGAAATAGACGCAGAATTCAAAAGTACGGAATATGACATTAAGAAAATTACACTTTTTTTCTATATACTTTGAAAAATATCGATCTGAAATAATTATCTAACAGATTTTGTAAAATTTTAAGATGATTTAAATACTTGAAAAATAATTTTTTAATGAAATTTAAAGTCAATAAATGCTTAAGGATTCGAAAAAAAATATCGATTTCAGCATTTTTTTTTAAAATTATGTAGAGAATATTTTATAATAAGATATCATTCAAGATGAAATACAAGTTTCAAAAATGAAGGGTTTGAACATTTTTGTAATAGGTAACATCTTTGGTATGAAAATTTCGATAAATAAATGTAAATGAAGTTTTTGCTGATTTCAGGTAGTTAATCCACAAAAATTAGACTTCAGGCAAAAATAGATAAATTTTTTTTCAAGAATAGCAATATTATTATTGAAGAGATCATTTGGAAGAAAAGAGATTAGTTTGCAAGAAAAAAAATTAAAACATAAAAAAATAATGCATTTAACAAATTTTATTTTTACCCTGACTTGTTTTCTTATCGCTTCATACCAAATTTTAGAAAATGATGTGATTCTGTGAAATCACGGATAATTTTTTTTAAGAAAAAGGCTTTCTACAACTTAACCGTTTCCATTTTTTGGAAATTATAATAAATTCTGTAATGGCTAAAAGCATCAGAAATAAAATTTCCAAAACAAAATTCTTGTAAAAAAATTACTGAATTTGGTAAAAACTTATTCATTTTAGAAATATGGAAACGGCTAGGTTGTATTAGGTCTTTTTCCTGAAAAAACGATTCTTGATTTATTTGAATCACATCATTTTTTTTTCAATTTGGTTTGAAGCGATAAGAAAAAAAGTCGGGGTAAAAATAAAATTTGTTAAATTTATTTTTTCTTATGCTTCAAATATTTTTCTTGGAAATTAATCTCTTTTCTTTGAAATGATCTCTTCAATAATAATTTTTCTATTTTTGGAAGCAAAATTATCTTTTTTTACCTAAGACATATGGCAATTTCAATACACTGAGAGAAATCGGCTTTGGTTCCTGTGCACATAGCACATAAATTTTTTGTACAGTAGTTGCCTTGACCAAAAAAGTTGAGAGAAGCTACTACTTTTATAGTTATCATGACAGTAATTTGGACTTTTTTGTGTATTCGGTTGTTGTGACCAAAGTTGATAATTAGAATGAGCTTTATACGTACCCCAACGGTTAGTACACGTACATTTTCTTTATGTGTACTGCCAAGCTCCTTTGGTTACTACAACCGCAGCGTTCGCTGTTGCGCTAGACAAATCAAGTGTAACTTCCATTTTTTACAACGAGGTAAGCCTGTCGTGACAACTATTAAATCTTGTAATAGTCACACAATTTAACTTGCACTGCACTGGAGATAAGTAGTTACTTCCAAAAAGATATGCAGCCTAAGTTGAATCCTGCCAATTCTCGTTCTCGATTACTGGACTATATTTCACCGTGCCAAGCATTATCAGGTAAATAATTCTATTATAAATATAGTTTGACAATTCTTTCTAAATGATAAACGATTTTGTTCGGGGGCAATGCAATTTATGCAATGCATTTTAACTAAACTCTATGCGCGGCTTTACGATGGACTTTGGTTCCTATAACCGCAGCGCTATGGTATTTCAAGTACCAGAATCGCGGTCTCCGTAACGTTCCTTGCAGTTGAAGTAAACACTTTTCCAATGTATGACAGCCACTACCATGATTGTCATGAGAACTTTAACATTTTTGTAAAGACGATTTTAACAAAAAAACTTTGGTCAGTGAAACCTAAAATTTCTCTGTGTGTAGATGAATGTAAATGAAGTGTTTGCTGATTTAAGAAAATACATAAATTATATGTGAATTTACACCTCAAACTTTTCTTGATATGAAGCTAAGTCGACAAACGGTTACTAAAAAATAAAATAGATTGAATACAATTTTTTGGAATTTAACATCTTTTACATGGCAATTCGTATATATATATATAAACTACCATCGGAAATTACAGATTGACCTGGAGTTTCAACTTTCGTCAAAGTGTTTTATTTTATAGAAAGATATTACAAAATAAATTTTAATTTAGATTTAGATTTCAAAAGGTTTTTTTCAGTATGTCTTCATAGTGATTTCTTAACCTAATCAAAATATTTTTAGAAATTCATTCCTGGATTCTATCTTGAGGTTGAACAGAATTCAAAAAAATCATAATAATAACTGTAAAGTGACATGTTTGATGACATGTCTGCTATTATATTGACCCAATATTCACAGAATTTTTGTTAATTTCTCATTTTTTTTGCATTGGGTCAGCCTCTTTTTATTTTCTTCTATTAATATTATCAATGCTACTTACGATAAAAAACGCAAAAAAAGAAAGAAGGCAAACGTTTCGGCTACATATGCGGGGGCCCTCTTCAGTGTCATAAATTAAAAGATTAATTCAAAATTTTCGTAAAAGATAAAAATGTAGAAGATAGTTAAAATAAGGATAATAATGAAACTCAAAAACTTATCTCATTGCTTGCAATTCAAAATGAAGAAGTCCAGTAAGCAACAACACGAATTGGAAAGAATATGTAGAATTCACTGTATATAGAAAACCGGATAAAATGAACGAAAAACTTAGAAATTTGTAAACAACAGGCTAGAATTTTTGTTTGTTTCTTTTTCCTTTATAAAGAACGGATGACCATTTCTTCGACCGTTATATTATTATATCATATAGGTTTGCTTTCGTCGGTCTTAAGGTCAATAAAACAACATTAAAGAAAAATTATTGAATCAATTTATATCAATAAAAATATTAATATTTCAATAAGTTTAAAGGCTGAAATTATGAATATTAATCGAATTTGCCATGGCATTATTTAACATATGATTTTCAAGTTTGTGTTCTCAAGCTTTAGCACGCTTTTCATTCACGGAGAAACTTTTTATATCAATTTTTACTATAGTATTTTTCAATCGGGAAAATCGTATCACTTTGAGAATTTTTTTTAGTAAAAATACTAAATTTTATTATAATGATATGAAACTTCAGCATAGTCCATAGAAAATTTTACTATAGTTTATACTAAAGTTTCATATCATTATTATAAAGTTTAGTATTTTTACTAACAAAAATTCCCAAAGTTTTTCCCTAAATTAAAAAATACTATAGTAAAAATTGATATAAAAAGTTTCTCCGTGTTGGTGAATTTAATTCAATTTATCGTATCTTCGTCTCTCTATCCTACAGTTTGCGTTGCTTCATCGGATTGTACACACCGTATTATAATGTAATTTTAAATTATTGAAGCCCTCAATCTTTGAGGCTTTAATTTTAATAACATTTTCAAGAATAAGACTGAATCTTCATGTGTGCTTTTGTTTTTTTGTAATTTATGTAAGTACTTATTTATTATATCAACACAACATATAAAATAGTTCTCTTTGGAAAATGAAATTTGATGGTAAATTGATTTGTTCAATTTTTAGTGACATATATATTCCTTGAAAAAGACCCGCAGTGAGGTTGAAACATAGGAGAATTTTTGACCAAATATAATGAAGAAGTTTTTTATAGAATGTTGTTTTATTGACCGCAAGACCGACGAAACCAAACCTATATGATATAAAGATCTACAAGTTTGAACTGCAACATTTTTCCATAAGATGTATATTTTTCTTTTTAATTAAAAAAAAAATACCATTGTAAATCCGAAATTCAATTTTTTAACTAAAATATGTGAAGTACGCAAAAAACGTAAGAATGGAAAATTGTTCGTTTCAATAATATATACAAATATTTTCAGATATAGTTTCTAATAAAACGTATATTTTTCATTATAATTTAAAAAAATACGATTAAAATTAAAAAATTCCATTATTTGAACAAAATATGTAACATACGAAAAAAACGTTGAGATAGAAAATTATTTGCCTAAATGAGGTCTAAAAATTCTCAGTAGGACATTTTTTGACAAGATATATATTTCATGTTTTGGTTTTAAAAAATACAATATTGAAAATAAAAAATTCCTTTTTTGAAACAAAATATGTGTGATACAAAATAAGCGATAATACAAAAAATCGTTTTCTTTAAAAGAGTCTATGAATTCTCCTCCTTTTTTAAATATTTGGAAGAAAATAGATTTTTTGTAATCTTGTAAATTATTAGAAAGTTACAGAATTGTATACAGAAAATCGAGCGCGAAGCGCAAGTTTCATGATAAGAATGTGTTCTTTAAGGCTGATAGAGCTTTAAGTAAATTGAATTTCTTTTTTCATTTGAAATCAAAAACAAATTTAGTAACTTTGAGAAAATGTAATTCACATCGATAATATTATAAAATTGACTTGAACTTAATTATCAAATTACAAGTAATAAATTTAAATAATAATGAAACAGGACTTATATCGATCCTTAGTATTAATATTCAAATATTGTTCATGTTCTTAGTTGGCTTTAGGGTCCGAAGAATATAAGACCGAGTGCGACGAACGAATCGCGCGCCCCAGGCGCGCTCAAACTTGCAAGCGAAGCGCGCCATGAGAATGTGCCCACGAAGCGGGCAGATTTTTTGTAGCATATTTTTACAAAATTAATATTATGCTCTTAACTTAGGCTTATTAGAAGCAAAACTGTGTTAACTTTTATTTTAGCATCATGAAAAAATGTTAACCTTTTATTATAAAAATTAAGTTACTTTAACAATAGCTTAAATAACATATGAACCTCTAATTTCCGATGGAAGTGTCTGTGCAAAGAAAGGTTTTAAATATTACAAAAAAAGCATAAATTATATTTGAATTCGCATGCGATCTTGCACTTTGAGATTTATTCGGTGTGAAGTAAATTCGACAAATCATTGCTATAAAGTAAAATACTTGAAAAAACATTTTCAAAATATTTAATATTTTTACATGAATGTACATACAGTCGACCGGCAATCGAAATACCCGGACTCGAATCCCGGTGCATTCGAAAACGTCTTTTTTGCACAGAAAGATTTTCAAATTCATTAAACTTAAGTATGTAACTATGAACGTATTAATATGTTTAATGTTTTTAAATTATTTAATGTTTTATTAAAACAATTAAAATAGTAAATTGTAATGACCCTTGATTTAATTTATAATAGACTTCTTCATTTATGGACCCTAAAGCCAATGCAATTTATTAAAACATTTTGAATTCAAAATAATTCTGAATGTTTCAGTATAAAAGGTTTAAATATTTGAAAAATACATAAATTATATCAAAATTAGCACACGAAATCGTACACTAACTTTAATTTGGTATGAAGTAAAATTGAAAATAAATCCTTTGGAATAAAACATTTTGAAAAAACTTTCAGAATACATAACATATTATAAATGAAAATTTCAATATATAAGTATAAATAAGAGGTTTGATTATTCAAAAGTAAAATATATTATATCTAATATTTTATCGAACAGCACACTTTAAGATTTCACTGGTATGGGGATACACATTTTAAAAATTGCACGACTTTTTGTAACATGTTCAACCCCAGCATATAGAATCCAGAAAAGACTTTCTAAAAATATTTTAATTAGGTTAACAAATCACTATGAAGACATACTAAAAAAAATATTTTAAAATTTTAATTTTTTTACATACTTATTAATTTCCTTCAAAGAGATCTAAATTAAAATTTCTTTTGTAATATCTTTCTATAAAATAAATCACTTTAACGAAAGTCGAAACTCCAGGTCAACCTCTGTAATTTCCGATGGTAGTTTATATATATATATATATATATATACAAATTGTCATGTAGAAGACGTAAATTCCAACAAATGTTATAGTTACAAAGCTTCAAAATTTTATAATTAAAATTTTAATATACAACTTTAAGCATTTATTGACCTTGAATTCCATTGGAAAATTTGTTGCTTACTGTTAAAATCTTCCTCCGATTTCAGAAGAACAGACAAATTAAAAATTGCAAAATATTTCATTAAAAAAATTGAACTCGTCCATATGATCTTGTCATATTGTAACACGATTTGAACACTTCGGACAAAAATTTTTATGTAAAATTTAATATCGATAAATATTTACATATTCATATGAAGATATTAATGAACACATGTTTTAGCTTTTTAATTTATCCACATCTGTTAGAAAATTTTTCCTTTCCATAGACCATTTCATTTTTTTAATGAAAAGTCTGTGCTTAGGCTACAAAAATGTGAGATGAAAATATTTATAACATAAAACTGAGAATGTAAATTTTAAACTTGAATTTTATGTTTATCTCTTCTTAATAGAAAATATCTCTCTAACTAAAAAGTTTTTAAATGCACAAAATTGATGAGAAGTATGGAAATTTGAATAGGAAAATATATATTGATTCAAATTTGGAACATTTATTGGCATCAAATTTTACTGAAAGTTTATTTTTGAAGTGTTTAAATGCTTGTAAAATTTTACACGATATTTCTGATTTTTATTTTAGGCAGATTTTTTCCAAAATATCGGAAAAAAAGTGTTGTCTCTTAAATAACATATTTCGTAAATTTGAAATTGTTGTCTGCTTCGCGCCTCTTTTGCACGGTTTCGACAGAAATACACAATTCTCAATTCCGCCTCGATAACCGAAAGCGTGAAATCTAAAAATAGCATTGCATGAAGGAAGCGTGGAGAATAAGGAGAAGTGGGACGTGTCGTTCTCGCGTACAAGAGCGACGATGAAGAAACAGGGGCAGCGCGCGCCGCTGCCCCTCCATAGAAATTCTGATGGTAAATCATTTCTGGATTTTGTAACTTTCATTATTTACCGACGCGCAAAGTACACCTTTTGCGCAACGCGTTCAGAGGGCGCGTTTATCAGCCCACTTTTGTGAAATTCTCTTATTCCATTACTTTAGCAATCTTCCAACTCATCTCTGGTTAGACTGATAATCTAACTACTTCAATTCGAATTCCCACACTGAATTGGGCGGTAATTCAGACCGCGCTTTTCCCAACATATTTGGTTAGGAGTGAAAGGGTGCTGGAACCCCTTATCATTAGTACCGGAAACCGGCACACCGTTAGGGAGAGAGAGAAAGTGAGATCTAAGAGGATCTCTCACTCTGCTAGCGCATGCGCAGTTATTGTTTACATTTCTAAGGCTGCGACTGATTCATAGAGTTATTATGAATTGAGATAACCAAGTTGACGTCATAGGCCATGTGGTAGGGATAGACTGTAAGTTAGGTTGGTCTTGGACGAAAGAAATATATGGGAATCATTGGGAAATTGATGAAACAAACTTTTCTAGCGTAAAAGTAAGTCATAAATTTATTAATAATTATATTTTTCAAGTGCAAAATTAATTTCCGCCTGTTTTGAGTACCTACTTGTCGCTTGTTATTCTTTTAATTTTTTAATATAAAATAAAATGTCATAAATTTGTAGCTTATGATGACCGTTTGTTTTGAAAGATTTGAAGAATGTATCGATAAGCATGTTCTCGTTTTCAACACATTCTTCAAATCCTTCAAAACAAACGGTCATCATAACCTACAAATTTATGACATTTTATTTTATATTAGAAAATTAAAAGAATGAAATGCGACAAGTAGGTACTCAAAATAAGCGGAAATGAATTTTGCACTTGAAAAATATAATTATTAATAAATTTATGACTTACTTTTACGCTAGAAAATTTTGTTTCATCAATTTCCCAATGCTTGCCATATATTTCTTTCGTCCAAGACCAGCCCCCTGAATCTTGCTACCAAATGCATAAGAAAAAAAATTAGGTGAAAGCTGACTGCCGCCGGTGGCGGCGCTGACCGTTCATAGGCCCTAGATTCAAAAACATGCATGGGAAAAAGCATAAAAATTTAATTTTCTCCCAATAAAAACTATTTTATCGCATTTTCTTATACATGATAATAATCTAATAAGATCTTCATATTTTTTCAAGAATTTATTCCCTTCGAAAAGGTTATGAAATTCACTTTAGGCAAAAATCTAATTTCCAAATTCTGGCGGGAATTGATTTATTTGTGTCATATTCTTCATTTCCTAATTTTTTTGCGTTAATTTAAATATTAAGACTTATAATTAATGTGTTATTATAAAATTTGAATATTTTTCATATTATATAACATATTACAATAAATACAATATAGTATATACACTATATATTACTACTGTAATTAAATCAAACTTTTTTAAAAATATAAACATTTCATAATACTGTTTGGAATTTGAACTAATAATTTGTTAATATTGTACTATGAAATAGACGATTAATTAATAAAATATACTAATAATATATTATTATAATATATTATAGTTCAAAGCAGTGAAATAGTTGAGGTCTCTCATAAGTGCTCTGAAAAATGTCTTTATTTACAAATATAATTTACTTATTTTTCTATTTATGTATATATAACATATTTAATCCATTTTTTGTCTTTTTTTTATTTTTTAATTTACTTTTTTTTTATTTATCTGCGTTGTATTATTTTATTTTGAAATTCATGTTTCGTAATATTATGAATTTAAGTATCTAATTTCTGTTACTTACTTAAGGAATTCTATGTAATTCGGTAAAACTATAAGTATTAAAAAGTAAGGAATCTAAATTAACAAAAAATCTGAACTTATATTCTTTTTTAAAGTCCAAAACTTTATTCTAATAACAAAATTGTTAGAAATCAGAAATTTTTTCCACTTCAAGACAATCCAATTTTAACAAGGTTACATTAATTTCAATTCAAAATTTTTAAAAATATTCTTTCTCATCTTTTTTTTTATTTCAGTCACTTTTATTTGTGTATTTTTTAACGTCTATCAGAAAAAATGTTTGCAAATGAATTTATTTGCGATAAGTATTTGAGAGACATTTATTGCGGTGCAAAATAAATTCATTGCACAGGTAGATACAATTAATAAATATTGAGACACTAATGTTTATTATATTATGTACTTAATTATTAATATCTCTATCAAATAAAATGTTTTGTATTAAAGTAATTAAGAAAATAAACAATATGTTCGGCGTACTTACTCTTCCCAAAACTTTTACTCCATCGGGCGCACAGGTTAACCTTTCTTAAAGAATATCTTCTGACTCAAAATGCTTTTCTCAAATCTCATGACCTTCTTTTAATTTCATATCATCCCGAAGGATAGCAATTTGCCATAATTTAATTGTATTTTTATCCTTTGGTACAATGAAAAAACGAACTTTATCGGAGCAAGACTTATACCCGGATTTACACCCAAAATAGACACATTTCACCTTTTTTTTCACCAATCTATTTAGGCATTTGTTTCTAGATTCGCTAACTTCATCTCAGCACCGTTCAAGAACTTGAAAATTTACAGGGAAAAGCTTAAAAAACTACATTTAATAATGTGATTTTGGTGTAAGTCGGCCCAATGAACAGTCAGCGCCACCATGGCAGCCAGTCACAATTCACGTAATTTTCAACCTCAGTGATGCAGGGGGCTGTCCAAGACCAACCTAACTTACAGTCTATCCCTACCACATGGCCTGTGACGTCAACTTGGTTATCTCAATAGAATAGGCACGTAATAGGGGTGCGTGTAAGCAGCCGTATGCATCAGCCCGTATTTCATCAAAACGAAGTGTTTTTGTGCACCATATTGACAAAAATAATGGAAGAAAGTCCAAATTTCACAGTTTTAAGCATCTTTAATAACACCTAAAGCAATGAACTCTTCAAAACTTTTGTTCATCTATTACAAAGTTAGATTTACGGAAAATATCCTATGTATATGAAAGAAACTGTAATTACTTTTACCTGGATGCTGTGAAAGTTTAAATTTCGGGAAAGAAAGTTGTAAAAATTCAAATTCGTAAAATCGTTCATAAAAAAAATATAAAAATACTTTTAATGTATTTCTAAGTTACATATTTTCTATTTTGTATCTAATAATTAATTTTCACAATTTGTAGGATCCGCCTTTTAGCAAAGATATTATAAACCTAGATGCGGCCAATTATAGTTTGGTAGACTTAAATGCAGACGTCGCTTTCGGCGTGTTTTTACCGGACCCCTCTTGCCTCTCACCAGACCGTAGGATCCAATCAAATTAGTTCCTCAAAAGCATTATAAAGGCGCTAAACGTATCTCCCTGTTACGAGCCGCGGAACATCCAACTTACGCGACGCGTGTAATTGGTGGATTCTTGCTCGGTGTTAAACTTTAAGAAGAACCGGGAAAATACGAATTTGGAGAATAGTTAAAACACAAAGCTCGGGTAAGAATTGATATTTAATGCATTTACTTTATATGTTAACGTTTGTAAATATAAACGTTAAGTCTGGACTTCGACAATGTAAAAACTGAACAAGAGGGGTCCACGTTAGAAAATTACCAAGATCGAGTCACGTCAAAAGTCCGGTATATTCTGCCTTTTCTTTCACTCCACCAAATCACGCATCCCCTTTCACAACTCTCCCCCACGCATCCCCTCTCTCTCAATTTCACACGCTGGCCCTCGCTAGGCCCAGCCCAACTTCCCGGAGAAGCTCGACCAGGGAAAACCGAGTCCGGGGAAGCCCGATTCGGAAAACCCCAGTCCCAGCCTCTCTCCTCTCGGCTGCAAGCTTTTTATGGTGCTTGCAGTGAAAGCGCAAGAGAAGGCAGTAAAACAGTAAATCTTAAAAGATTACTTTTTACTCCCTTCTGGCGACCAGACATGCTATTTTAAATATTTTTAGGTGTACGTGACTAACTGGTTCCTATACCTATTTAGCTGACCATTCCATTTAGTTTTTGCCTATCTAAAATATAAATGCATATTCCCTCTATAAATCCCTAGTTCTATCCTAACTTAATTTATTTAAATCCTACCGTCCAGACTTAACCTTTCCTTATCCTTAAAACTAGTATACATACAAGTGATATATAACTTACAGAAAAATCTTAAAACTAATTTACAATTTACAATTTACAATACTTTCTAAAGCCGAACCAAATGTTTTACGGCTGCGAAAATACAATTATGAAGCTTATATTTAAATCTATTATTTATAACTAATATCTATAGGTAGAAAGTTTCTACGATTCTCCCAAGGTCTTCTTTTATGATTTTCAGTTCCTTTCCGTGGGAAACTCATTTCTTTAGATAAGACATGAATTTCCTTAATTTAAACATATTTTTATTTACTACGAAATTGATAATCCCGCGAGTTTAATTCGATAGGTCGATTACATAATCGACTTCGAGCGAGACTTTATAGTCGCTCGTTACACCTCCGCCCTTATAAAAAGATTTTTTGTCAGAAAATATCTTGCCGTACCCTAATTATTTATTTATATCTATTTTTTTTTTTTTTTTTTGGGGTAGTAGGGTAAGATTTGCCTTATCTAGGCGTTCTAGAAGAATTCTAAACTTTCTCGTATGTTCTTCCAGGGACTCGGCGTAAATAACTATATCGTCCATGTAGACGAACAGTTCTACACCTTGAAGACCAGAAAGAACCTTATCCATCAATCGCTGGAACGTGGCGGGGGCATTTTTGAGTCCAAAGGGCATCCTGTTATAATGATAGTGACCATATAATGTCGAAAATCCAGTTTTGGCCTTGGAATCAGGATGCATTTTTATTTGATGGAAGCCCATCGCAAGGTCAAGGGTAGAAAAATATTGGGCACCGCCTAACTGATCAAGAATATGCGTGATATTTGGTGAACATGCATTGCTAAATTAACTTTCTGTCAGTGAAAGATAAGTACATGAATGAAAAACCAATATTTAATTATTATAATTTGAACATGTATGCAATAGAAAGAAAATCAGTTTCTTATTTTTAAAAAGTTTAATTTTTTATTTTCGTATTTTTAATTCTTTTTTTTACATTCTCATCATGGATGAGAAGGTATTGGTTTTATGTGAAAAATGACTTTCGAAATTTTCATGAAATCTTTACGTTTTGAGACCCCCTGACTCAGAAAAAACGGTTTTTACGAAAGTGTCTGTCTGTCTGTCTGTAGTAGGTCGTGTGGGGCATAACTCTCGATAGAATTATCAGATTGAATTGAGCTTTGGCACACTTTATCGGAGCCGAAAAAGTAAGGACAACTTCGTTAACCAGCCACATGCAATCAAAATTGAGGGATTGAGCACTACTTTTGTGTTTTTGAAAATAACTTTTTGAAAAAATCAAAAATTTCAATATTGGTTTTTGATAGTGCTCATAAATTTCTACAAATTATCCTGATAACATTTATTGATTAAATCAAAATTAGAAATGTTACAGCATATTCAAATTCAAAAAAAGTCAATATCAAAATTCCATTTTCCAGTTAAATTATACGAGATACGAAAAAACGTTATAATACAATATTATTTACTACATAAAGACCTACAAATTTAAATTGTAACATTTTTCCATAAGATGCATATTTTTCTTTTTAATTTAAAAAAAAACTATTGAAAATCCGAAATTCAATTTTTTAACAATAATATGTGAAATACGAAAAAAACGTAAGAATAAAAAATTGTTCGTTTCAAAAGGATCTACAAATTTTGTCTCATACAGTTTTTAATGAAACATATATTTTTCGTTTCAATTCCAAAAAATACGATTAAAATTCGAAAATTCCATTTCTTAGACAAAATATGTGAGATACAAAAAAAACGTTTGGATGGAAAATTGTTTGCCTGAATGAAGTCTACAAATTCTCATTTAGACATTTCGGGACAGGATGTATATTTTATGTTTCGATTTTTAATACTAAAAAAATTCGATTTTTTTAACCAAAATATGTGAGATACGAAATAAGCGTTGTTCTGCAAAATCGTTTCCTTAAATAAAGTCTACGATTGTTTTTTCTTTTTGAGATATTTGGAATAAAATAAATAAATTATTTTAATCATGTAATTTATTAAAAAGTTACTGAAATGTATACAGAAAATCGAGCGTGAAGTGCGAGCGTCATGATGAGAATGTGTTCCTTAAGGCCGATAGAGTCTTAAGTAAATTGAATTTCCTTTTTCACTTAAATTCAAAAAGAAATTGAGTGACTGACAAAATGTGTAATTCACATCATCTGTAATATTAATATAAAATTGGTTTGAGCTTCAGTATCAAATTATAAGAAATAAATTTAAATCTATTTTTCAAAAAAATAATAGTGCACAGACGTCAGTGTTAATTTTCTTTACGCCTCGGCACTATTATTTTTTTGAAAAATTCAAAATTGTGGAAAAACAACTGTGTAAACTAAATTGCTTTCAAGGTAAAGTATCACATACCCATAAATCAATTTCTGAAATATTTGTTTGACTCACACTACAGAATGTTTTAAAATCTCATTGTAATTTATGGCTAGTTCTTGTATTTTCTTATTAAAAAACTGATAATTCCACACTTTTCTGAAAAAAATAGATCAATGTTTTTCAAAAAAACTCAAATGAATTGATTCATAAACATTTATAATAAGATGTATAAATAAATAAATTGCATTTAATGAAATATTTCAAATGAAACGATTACTTTTTGTGCCCTCTTTTGAGGATATTGTTAGAATTTCCTTTTCTCACAATTTTACTGGGAATTCTTATATAAATCAGGATCACCTCCGGTAAGTATACGCTTTATTTCACTCTCTATATCAAAATAAGTGCACTCAGAAAAAAGATTTGATTGAATAAAAGAAAATTATTTGTTTCAACGACTTTATTTGATTTAAAGAAATGATTTGTTTAAATGAAATAAAATTTGTTTAATTCAAACAAAATGTCTTTAAACGAAATAAATATTTGTTGATCTTTCTAAATCATTTCAGTCGATTATGTCGATCATTAGAAGAGTGTATCACTGTATGTGATAACGGAACTCTACTATATCGACCTTATCAACCTATGATTCAGAATTAATCTAACGTCTCGCAAGACTAGATGAAATTTTTTAATCATAATTATTACGAAATCTTCTGTGAAAAAAGGAACGCTTCCACTCCGCTGGAATTTTGATTTAATTATGATTAAAAAATTCCATCTAGTCTTGCGAGACGTTAGATTAATTCTGAATCATAGGTTGATAAGGTCGATATAGTAGAGTTCCGTTATCACATACAGTGATACACTCTTCTAATGATCGACATAATCGACTGAAATGATTTAGAAAGATCAGAAAATAGTTCCCGGTTTATCCGTAGCCATGATTAGGCGTTAACAAGTTTCTGTGAGAAAAGTTGTGGAACCTCCGTAGCTCAGATGACAGAGCATTCGACCGGCTTTCGAAAAGACCTGGGCTCGATACCCAACGGAGTGGAAGCGTTCCTTTTTTCACAGAAGATTTCGTAAGAAATAAATATTTGTTTGAATCAAATTAATTTTTCTTCAAAACAAAGAAATTAATTCAATGATATATGGTCAAAAATATAAATTGTTTGATTGAAGGCAGAAATTTATTTGATTCAAGCAAATATTTATTTGGTCCAAAGATGTTTTGTTTGAATCAAAAAAATTTTGTCTCAATAAGGTAGTTTTCATCATCGAAAAGTAAGCCTCAGGCAAAAATTGATAATTTTGCCTTTAAGAATAGCAATATTATTATTGAAGGGCTATTTTGAAAGAGCAAAGATTATTTTCCATAAAAAAAATTTAAAACACAGAAAAATAATTTTATTAATAAATTTTATTTTGGACCCAACTTTTTTTCTTATCGCTTCTTATCAAATTTTAAAAAATTATGCGATTCTAATAAATCATGAATCATTTTTTCAGAGAAAAGATTTCCCACAACTTCACCGTTTCTGATTTTTAAAAATAAATTCCTTAATGGCTGAAACCAATAATAAAACATTTTCCAAAACGAAATTTTTATAAACAAATTGCTGAATTTGAAAATAATTTATTCATTTTCGAAAATTGGAAATGTTTAAGTTGTGGGAAATCTTTTCTCTTCCAAAATAGCCCTTCAATAATAATATTGTTATTCTTGAAAGCAAAATTATCTATTTTTTCCTGAGGTTTACTTTTCGTGGATAAAAACTACCTTAATGAAACAAAATTTTTTTGATTCAAACAAAATATCTTTGGACCAAATAAATAATCGTTCGAATCAAATAAATTTCTGCCTTCAATCAAACAATTTATATCTTTGACCTATATCATTGAATTAATTTCTTTGTTTTGAAGAAAAATTAATTTGATTCAAACAAATATTTATTTCGTTTAAAGACATTATGTTTTAATTAAAAAATTTTTATTTCATTCAAACAAATCATTTCTTTAAATCAAAGAAAGTCTTTCAAGCAAATAATTTTCTTTGATTCAATCAAATCTTTTTTTCTGAGTGGATCTATTTTGATTTAGAGAGTGAAATAAAGCGTACTTACCGAAGGTGATCCTGATTTATATAAGAATTCCGAGTAAAATTGTGAGAAAAAGAAATTCTAACAATATCCTCAAAAGAGGGCACAAAAAATAATTGTTTCATTTGAAATATTTCATTAAATGCAATTTGAAATGATTTCCATGAATAAATTTTCTAGTTTTCTAAAGTCCGAGGACTATTTCAATTTTTTCGATATATAACTAAAATTACTTTAAATTATATAGATTTATTTTAAAAACGCTTGAAAATCGAGGATATTTTACAATTGGAATTGTTTGCAATTAAAATTTTTGTAAAGAGAAACTACTATAATTATTTGCGTAGATCTTTTTATTTAAATATTCCCAACTTATTCAATTTAAAATTGGAAATATTACTATTAAGCAATTTTCAATACCTCATTATTTTTTAATCTGTCCACTTATGATTTTCTTGTAAGCTTTTAATTAATCACTTGTAAAAAGCACTTATAGCCTTAAAAAAGCCTTTGAAAATTAAAAAAATTTTGATTTCAAACGATTTTAAAACTCTTTCATTTTTAAATCATTGTATCATTAATTCATCTGATTTACATTACATTTGTAAAATTTCAATAACTGTAATTTAATTTTCATTTGCAAGACTGTAAGAGTATTGGATTTAAATTCTAAACTCAAAATTTCAATTTCTCATTTTGACCAAAAATATTGACAGTAACAATTTTTCCCTTCATAGATGTACTTTATTACCATAAGGTATAGGTAAGAATGAATATTAAATAGTTATTTCCTGTAAGTAATTATTTATTTAGTTATTTCATAAATTTCGGGTCGGCTGCAAAGTTTTTCCTACGTAACCAAACTTGAAGCTAGGTTTCCACATTTTATCTTTAAAGGAGTGTTTTTATATTCTCATAAAATAGAATTACAAGAAAGGTAATTATGACAGAATTTATTAATTAAAAATGATTATTATTTTTAAAATTTACATAAAAATGCAATTAATTAACGTTCTGAATTTATAATATTCAAAATCAATTGAGTGAAATCAAAGAAAGTTAAAAAATAAAACTACTTGAATACAACAGGTTATGAACCTAACCTCAAATTCTGCATTTAAATTCTACAAACAAATAGTATCGAATAAATAGTCCTCGCAGATCACACACTCGAAAGAATTATTTAACATTTCCTGAAATTCATAAAATTTATGTCACGTCATCAACATTATTTAAGACTTTTTACAAAATTTGTCAGCTGTCAAATTTTGTAAACAGAAGGAACAGAAGTCACCGGGCGAGCAGGCGACGAGATGCATGAGACATCGAATCGAAGAAATCGCAGAAACTCAAAAAGTTAGGGAACGCTTGCTTTTACTTTATTTCGTATATGCTATATATAGACGAAATAAGGAGAGAGCCGAAGTCTCCCGAAGATTTTCGAGCATCTCCGTGTTTTCGAATTCAGAAGACACTGCGAGAAACACACGTCGCCATGGAAACGGCTGAAAGTTGTGAAGAGGGCAGCACCTCGATACCCATTGTAGAGCTTTGGTTGGATACTTATATATATATATATCAGGATGGGAGTCTACTATCCCAGGTCGACATCGGTGGCAATAATATTCAAGACACCATTAACGATAAAAAGGTATTTATTTATTTAACAAACTTAACAGTGACGTGTAAACGTCTTGTCGCAAGGAACAACTGGTCGTCAACTAGTGAATAATCATGGCCGCCGCTGCGGCATAGACTAGGTGTGCGCAAGATGGGGAACTCACTAAGTCCAATTACATTGGTTCGTTCCCTACAGTACTCCCCCCTGAGTGAGAGCGGTCATAAAGTATAAAACGAAGCAAGTCGAAATCGAAGTTTAAAGCTACCAGTGATAACAGTATAAGAAAAAAAAAAACTTAAATGAAATTTACATTGCAAAAAGTGGAAATATTCCAACTAAATCAGTCGATTTTAATTTGCGAATTCAATTGCTAAAGACAAAATTAGTATAAAGGCAGGCCTAACCTAAAACTACCCGTTGTAGCAATATAAATAGTCGCAAGAACGATGATTACAGTTGGGACTGAAATGTCATTATACAATTCATTACAAGAAAATTAATTTTTCTAATCAGACGACGGTAGAACATACTGATATTATCGCATAAGCGATGCACGCAAAAGTTTAACAATGCAAAAGAGCGTGAAAATAGTTGATCCAAAATTGAAGACGAGAGAGGAAGATACCAAGCTAATATCCAGACGTTTTATTTGACTTGGTTCTCGTCTGACGTCGTTCAATATGCGAGCAACATGCCCAAGCTACCTACAAGAATGTTACTTTTTTACGTGGATATGTTCGCAATACAGTTGGTGATTTGTCTGATTGAGAGAGCTGATCGATGTCATCGCGCATGAAAAATGCTGGTTTAATATTTTCGATAGATACATGACGAGGCACGCCATTAACTTCTATTTCAAAAACTCTATCTGAAGTTTTGTTTAAAATCTTATGTGGGCCCGTATAAGGGCGTTCTAATGCTTTTTTTAGCGTGGTCACGAAGAAATACATGTGTAGAATTGTTTAAATCTTTAAAAACAAAGGCTTTTCGTTTATATTTATGCGCAACCGGGATTGGTTTGATGCGACGCATGTGCTCCCGGAATTCTTCAAGAAAAACATGCGGGTCAGGCGAGAAATCCTCAGGGAGGACAAACTCTCCAGGTATACGCAGAGTTGCACCGAAAACAAATTCTGCCGGAGACGCGCCGACGTCTAAAACATTAGATCTGAGACCAAGCAGTACAGTTGATAATGATCGTGACCATTCACGGTCAGAATGGCACATGATGGCCGCTTTCAGCGAGCGATGCCACCGCTCAATCATACCGTTAGAAGCGGGATGGTAAGCGGTAGTGCGTATACGATTGCAACCAATCAACCGCAAAAGTGCCGTGAATAGCTGTGATTCAAACTGGCTACCTTGGTCGGTTGTCAGAGTTTCTGGGGAACCGTACCATGATACCCAGTTATCAAAGAGATGCTCTGCAAACTGAAGGTGCTTCAATGTTTTGAAGAGGTACAGCCTCAGGCCAACGCGAAAAACGGTCGATGACCGTGAGGCAATACTTGAAACCATTACTAATGGGGAGTGGACCAACAATGTCCATGTGAACATGGCGAAAACGACCATCCGGAGCTGAAAAACTTGATGGCAGTAAACGATTGTGCCGCGAAACTTTCGATTGTTGACATTCCGGACATGCCTTGCACCAATCGGAAATATCGCGACGCATCGACGGCCATACATATCGCTTACGGATGACACGACCCGTAACCTTTGCGCTAGGATGTGCTGGATGATGAAACAAATTAAACACTCGTTCCCTGAGTGGAGATGGAATGACGGGACGTAGTGTTTCGCCAGTCATGTCACAATAAACAGATGTGTGTTCTGGACCCCATTGTATTTTGCGGATGTTCAATGAGCATTCCGGATCGGTTATAAGTGCTTTGATCTCTTCGTCTTCGGTCTGATATTGTGCGAGTTCGATTAAACTAAACTCCGTGGGTACGCGTACGCTATCGACTCTGGATAACGAGTCAGCAACGACATTATCGTGGCCTGGCTGATATTGAATGTCGGTCGTAAATTGCGAGATGAAAGCAATTTGTCGTTGCTGTCGTTGCAAGATTTTCTCAATTCGTTGTGAAAACATGTATATCAGCGGTTTATGATCGGTGATAATCGTAAAAGCTTGCCCCTCGAGGAAGTAGCGAAAATGATGAACAGCCTCGTAAATGGCAGTAAGCTCGCGATCATAGGTGCTGTAATTACATTGCGCAGGAGAAAATTTGCGTGAGAAAAATGCTAATGGTTTCCACGAGTCGTCAAACCACTGCTCGAGCGATGCGCCCATGCCGAAATTAGAGGCATCAGTAACTAGGCGAGTCTTAGCGTCGAGTGCTGGATGAGATAAAAGAGTCGCGTTAGCTAAGTCTTGTTTGACTCTTTCGAACGCCGAGTCAGATTCAGTATCCCAAGGAATCAGTCTTTTGTCATTCTTTCGAGAATCACACAAAAATTTTTGGAGTGGAGCTTGGATTTCCGCGGCATGCTTCAAATTTTTGCGATAGAAGTTGACCATTCCGAGGAAACGGCGGAGTTCTACCATTGTTTTTGGCTTAGAATACTCGGTGATCGCACGAACTTTGTCTGGTGTAGGTCGACAACCTTCATGATTAATCCAATAACCCAAGAATTCCAGTTCGGTTTTACCGAACTGACATTTATCGGGATTGATGCGGAGCGAAAAATCCTTCAAGCGTTGGAACACGATTTTAAGATGATCCTCATGCTCTTCATGTGAAGAAGAAGCAATGAGAATATCATCTATATAGGCGAATACAAAATTGAGATCACCCAAGGCACGAAAGATGTAACGTTGGAAGGTTTGGCCAGCATTCCTAAGGCCGAAAGTCATAACCTGATACTCAAAAAGACCAAAAGGGGTTATAACGGCAGTTTTTGGGATATCATCGGCAGCGATAGGAATCTGGTGATATGCCATGAGCAAATCGAGCTTTGAAAAAATTTTCTTTCCCCGAAGCATTGAGGCAAAATCATAAAGGTTAGGTACGGGATACCTGTCCGGAATAGTGATGGCATTTAAACGACGAAAATCGCCACAAACACGCCAGTCGCCATTTTTCTTCTTAATCATATGAATAGGAGTTGCCCAAGGACTACTAGAAGGTCGGCAAATTCCGTCTTCAACCATCTGCCTGAAAATTGCCTTGGCAGCCGTTAATTTTTCAGGGGAAAGTCGTCTCGCGCGATCGTGAACCGGTGGACCGGTAGTCAAAATGTGGTGGTGTATATCGACATTGAGGGTGGTATTACCCTGCTGTAAGGATGTAATAGTCGGAAAGGACTCCAGGATGTGTGAAAAAGCATGTTCACGGCTGATGGTACTTAAACCGCAAACTAGTGCAGGCTTAAGAAAACCGAGAACACTAAAACCGGTGGTGGTATCTACTAAACGTGACTCGTGAAGATAAGGAACCAGGTGGAAGTGAGCAAGCAAGTCTGCTCCTATTATAGGATAAGGGACTGCTGCTATGCAAAAGTTCCATTTAATACAGCGACGCAGATTTAAATTTAAAGTTATTGCACGCTCACCATAAGTGGCGACGCGTGAATCGTTGGCTGCGTATAAAACGAGGTCACAAGGACGGTTTTTCAAAATGGAGGGACCGGCTGGAAACAGAGAAATGTCTGACCCTGTGTCGATGAGATAAATTAAACCACTTGAAATGTCCCGAATATGGAGACGCTTGGATCCGGAGGAGCCCATATCGATGGTCTCCGTACGAAAGGGCTGTGTTAGTTATCCGGATTTGATGAAACTTTCCACGAACATGGCTGAGTGCATTTTTTAGCACTTTTACCGAACCTTTGATGATAATAACAGCGACGTTGGGAACTCCTGCTGCGCGAGCGGTTACGAGGTTGAAAATTACTCGAACTGGAGCGGCCACGTGCTCGAGTAGCCATTTTCAAATCACGGATGTCGTTTGAAAGTCTCTCAAATTGCTTAGTAAAGATGTTAACCAGTGATTAAAAATTATCTTTGGTTGCTGAAACCGAAGCAGTTTGGCTCGGAATATTTGAATGAGTCGATGTAGAAGCGACCTGGTAATCTAGAGGTTGTGATGCCTCAGAAACCTTATCAGCCAGGTTAGCTAATTCTTGGAGATCATCAACGTTGCTCAAGGCCAAAATCGCGCGTATTTGTGAGGGCATCTGTTCCAAGAATACACTCTTGATTACCGCGTCGGTACAATTTCCATCATTGAGTGCGCGAAGTCTAGTTAAAAGAAGAGAAGGCTTTCCTTCTGAAACAACTTCTCCTCTTAACAATTTGCGTAATCGCGTTTCAGCTGAAACCGAGAAACTTTTAATAAGTTGATTTTTTATTTGCGAGTAGATATCCGCGGGTTTTGGCTCCAATTCCAAAATATGTTTGATATGTGGTATCAAATCATGGTCTAAATTTGCAAATAAATAATCAGCTTTAGTTGATTCTAAGTTAATTCGCGCTTGGCGAAAAGAGGCTTCTATAATCACAAAAAATGATATTGGATCTTCGCGAAAAAATTTCGGAATTTTAGGTGTGCGATAAGCATCCGCGCGCTGATTCTCGATTAGAGCCAAGTTTTCAACCAACCTGGAGAGATCGCCCTCCTCCAGGGACCTTCCGCCGGTTGCCATTTTAATGGGTTTTAGATTTTGAAAGACTATATAAAATTGTTGTAGATATTCAGAGTACCAAAAATAAATGCAAGTTGATAAAAATACAAGGACTAATGCCAGAAAGAGTGTAAAAATAATGATTTTTAATAACAAATTTAAATTTAAAAAATCGACGGCGAAAAACTGTTTCTCAAAATTCCAAGAAGTTAATACCCATAAAAAAAAAAAAATCCTTCTTAGTGAGCACGCCAAAATGCAATGAATTCTTCATGTTATAAATTGCAAAACTGAGTTCGATTAATCAATTGAGCGAGGACATCGGTCAGCCATAAAGAAACGCTGCGAAAAATAAAAAAATTTTTTAAATACATTACATAATAAAATTTGTTAAAAATGTTGTTTAAAAAATTCAAAGATAAGCAACATTAATTATCGACATGTATCACTGGATAATACTTCGTTGATATAATGTAAAGTAGTAAAAATCATTAAATAAGTTAATTCAGTCTTACAATTTTGGAGTAATAGCCTTGCGAAAATTTTCTTAAATTAATAAAAAACAAAATTTCATGAAATATAAATTATTTAATAAATTAAAGGCACATCGTTGAAAAAAATTGGTGATAAGAAGTAAAAGTGTGAAAATGTATACGTTTGATATAAAATTTTGACTCGTTGAGTAAAAATAGATTCAAATAGATCGTTAAAAAAAAAAATTAATTTGTAAGATATAAATAAATTCAAATAGGTCGTCATAAAATTAGACAAAATATCCAATCATTATAGTTAATATATCACAGATTATATTACAAATAGTGAAGTCAAGTTTTACATAATTGGTTGACGCTCGGAGTATTGTAAATCAGTATACATTTGAAAAGGTGAAGTTTTGACAGTTAAATATAATCACAAGAAGTAATTATTAAAATTAGACAATATCATGAAGAGTTCTTCAATTTACTGTACAAAATTAATACAAATGGCTAGAAAAAGAACATAAATATAAAATCTAATTTCGAACTTGATGAAAAATATTAGATCGAATAAATACTACAGCGGTTGATTAGAATTTCGAGGCAAAGCTATAACATTGGAATCCAAATGGGCGAAGCGTAAACAATTTTGACCTTTTGTGTCAAAGAAATAATATTCGTCTGACACCAGAATTATCTTTGAATACAAGGAAGATTTAAAATAAAATTTCAATATTCATTTTAAATTGAAATATAACTTAGCTTGGCGTATAAATGATGCTTAGTAGAATTCCTTCCAGATTGCGAAATCCAACAAGCCAGATAAAATTGCGTTGCTTAAAATTTGAAGATTGTACTGGGCGAAGTTAAACCTCAAATACTCCCATGGCGTCAATTTTCAGATGTAACCAGTTATAAGATGAATAGTTGACTGACTTTATATTTGTGAAATTGCTCCAACATCGTTCCTGTTGTTAAAGTTTATCGTTTGCAAATTAAATGCCGACAAGAGACGCCATTATTGTAACCGGCGTCTTTTTCCTGGACATGATAGCAATCACGTCGGGGTCACCACTTTGTAGAGCTTTGGTTGGATACTTATATATATATATCAGGATGGGAGTCTACTATCCCAGGTCGACATCGGTGGCAATAATATTCAAGACACCATTAACGATAAAAAGGTATTTATTTATTTAACAAACTTAACAGTGACGTGTAAACGTCTTGTCGCAAGGAACAACTGGTCGTCAACTAGTGAATAATCATGGCCGCCGCTGCGGCATAGACTAGGTGTGCGCAAGATGGGGAACTCACTAAGTCCAATTACATTGGTTCGTTCCCTACACCATGTGATGATCGCACCTGCGCGCTCATCTATTTTGCGGATTGCGAATAAACTAGATCGAGCGTTCATGAACTCGATTCAAATTCACTTCTTCGGTACGTACGTAATTGTACGTAACAAAGAAATGCCGTGGAAAAATTCAATTTTGATTTTATTTAAAATACTTAAAAAGGCAGAATAAATCTTAAGGTTTATGATCAAAGAGACTTTTAGTATTAAGAATAAATATAAATCTTTTAGTTTTATTTGACAAAATAACAAGGGTTGGTTTATGTCACTTTATATGTACGGACACGTGCAACAATCTCACGGTTCTTAAATTGTTAAAATGAATTTAATGTTAATTTACGTGTTGAAATTTACCAGATCAAGTTGACATTTAAGAGAAATGATAAATAAACCAGCCTTGTTCCTTAGAATAATTGAATTAATGGTTTATTTTCAGATTGACAGGTTGTCTGGAAACCTTCGAGGAAATGCCTCAATAGAAATAAATAATAAATAGTTTTAAGAGCCTTCCTTTGTTCTGAATAGGACTAGACTATGTGAAAACCGTTCTGGAGAGTTTGGGAAATGTCACTAGCGACTAATAAATTCTAAATTTATTGCCATCTAGTATAAATTGTTTGGTTTACAAACCATGAGTTTCGCTAAATACTCAATAGTCGTTGAAATTTGATTCCAAATTTCAACAAACCCAAAATCCCCAGAACGATCGTAAAATGTGAAAGAACATGGGTACTTGTCAACCCTTAAAAATTGATCTACGATCGAAGTTAAGTGACCAGAGACGGACCCCCGGAGTCAAAAGAGGACTTGTATTTTGACACCCTCAAGTGGCCGCAATTGAGATGCTGGGAACGCACGTGGGCCCGACACCCACTATTGGCCTAGTTCGTATCCGCCCTCACTGTTTTAAGGGAAGAATCTAATCCAATAAGATTATTTTGGAAACACCCAAAACTGAAAATCAACCAATTAGATCTATTATCTACGCCCTAAAAACTCAAATCATTTAGTGGGGACTTTTGATAAAAAGACCCCTTGGATCCCTCTCTGGACATACGTACACACTCGCTCTCGGACGTACTTCTTGATTATTTTTCAATCACACTCCCTCGCGACTTTTTGCTACCAAATTGTAAAAAGTAACATCACGTTTTCTTCGACTATTTAATATCGGATTTGTAAAGAGTTTTAATTAAACAAAAAGTTTCAATTTGTATTCAAGTTTTTCCTTCTCCCGTTCCTATCTTCATAGGCCGACCGAAGGCCTCTAGATATTTAAATAGACAATTTAAACTCAACCCGCCCATATAAATCGAATATCGACTTATTCGATATTTATCGATAATTGGACGTTTCCAAATCCGGGACATTACAATTAAAAATTTCTGGTGACAGCGGTGGGATAATTTAAATATTCGGTCGGTTCGGGAGTGAACAATCTTAAGTTGTTAATCAAAGTGTCGTGAAATTGAATAAACTTGGAAACTCATATTCGGATTCAAGAAAATAAAAACAAAATAAAATATTCTGTAAGTTCGGGAGTGAAAAATTTCGATTTGTTTTTCAATGTGTTGTGAATTTGATCAACTCGAAACTCTATCTCAAACTTAAAAAAAAAAACTATTGGATAATTTAAAAGAAAAAAAACACTATCGGTTCGGGAGTGAGAAAATTCTTGTTCAGTGCGAAGTGAAAGAACATTCCAAATTTGACAAACAGTTTTCATTGACTTTTTGAATAAAATAAATTGACATCCATCGCCAAAACAAAGAATAATTATTTCTGGGCGAGTACCTGAAAATAAATATATTATAAAATAAATTTGAGCAGACTAATAATAATTATTATTAGGTCTGAAAACAAATAAGTTAAAGTTTATACAACTTTGGTGAACTCAACGCTCGGAGCGGTCGTGCGCGAAGTGCGATCCATCGTTGGACCTGAACCTGGAACCTGACTCCTCTTCTTCTTCTTGGACTTGGAACTGGCTGGAATCCCTGGACGTGGACCTGGACTGCTGCATCTTGTTGCTGATCTGGATAAACCTGGAATATAAAAGTGTGTTAAGTGCGGGAGTGAATATATCCTAATGGTCATTTCCGTAAAGTTAAAAGTGAAAAGTGCAAAGTGAGAATGCAGGAATGCTGAATGTTTGTATGCTGAATGGTAAGTCTTCTTTGATCAGCTACCTTTTTATTCTGCCGTCTTATTGTAAGATTTGAAAATATTTCAATTGGTTAAAAACTTTAAGTTATTTGAGAAAGTAAATAAATAAAAAAATAAAATATATATATATATATATTGTTTTAATTAAGATTATTGTAGTTTAAGTGTTGAGATAATTTCCCTTTTTGTTTGAACGTGCAACGAGAATTCTATTTCCCAATAATTCATATTTTCTGTTACTCACATGCTTAACCGGTACGTAAATGTTGACAGAAGGCGAAACCTATATTTGCCATTTTACATCCCTTAAGGATCACCTCTTAATTACCGTCACTGACGACGAAAGATTACCACATCAGTTTTTTATTCCTAAAGATCCTACCTCTGAGACACTATTAAAAAACGAACACCGCTTAAACAGGAATAACAGCGAAGTAGTTAACAAAGCCGAAATTTTCAATTTGTGTAAATTAACTTCAGAATCCGATTGTTGGGTAATTGAGATCTTCGAAAAGAACGATACACTGGTTTTCCGAGCACCCTTTTTCGAAACTTGCGAATACTACTGATTCGCTTTTTACCTAAATATTAAAACCCGATAAAAATATTTTGCATACCTTAAAATTTTTATTTTTTTTTTCACTCACTGCGAATTTCGTTTTCTTCTTTCGTTGGGCCGATTCTCAAAGACGATCTTCCTTTGCCATTTGACTTAATTCTCTTTCCTTTTCGTTGAGAACTGATCTTCTGTGACAAGTTTCAAATCCAATTACATAATTAAAGAACTTTAAGTGATAATTTTGGAATAATAATTTTGAATAATAATTTTACATAATTTTAGTATAATTATTTATAGAAATATTAGTAATTGTTACTGATGATAACTATTTTAGTTAAACAATTGTTTTCGATAACCCGTTATTCATGATTTTTGTATTAATTTAAATAATTCTAATTATTATTTCTCTTTTTTTTACCTGAATCCTTAATAATTTTAATAATTATTGATGATTTTAGTAATAATTTTAATGGTTTTAATAATTGTTTTTAATATTTCTAATAATAATTTTTTAATCATTTCAACTATTGTGTTCTTTAAATTTTAATAATTATTTTTCAATAATTTTAATAGTAATTTTTTATAACTTTAGTAATTTTATTGCTTTTAATAATTACTTAGTAAATTTTTTTTAACTTTAATCATAAATTCTTGTAGAATTAATATGTGGAACAATTTTGAATGACACATTAGTTTAATATTCTATAACTTAAATAGTGATTTAGAAAATTTTAGTCTCTCTGTGGATAAAGATTTCCGTCGATAAGGTAGAAAGTGATAGATTTCAAATTCAAGCACCGAATTCAAAAACTTAAATAATAATTGTGACTTATTTTCAATAATTCTAATATACTTGTTTATAAAAGTTTTATTATTATTCTTAATAATAAACCTGTTAATAATTAGATAATTGTTTGCAATAATTTTTGTATTAATTTTAATCATTCTAATCATCGACTTAGTAACTTTTATTTTGATAGTTTTAATAATTGTTTTCAGAAACTCCAATAATCATTTTATTTTTATAGTTCTGATGATTGTTTATAATAGTTTCTGAATTTTTAAAAATAATTTAACTATCGTTCCCATAACTTTAAAAATTACATTGATAATCTTAATTATTATTTTCAAAAATTTTAATTGATATTTTCAATAATTTTAATACATGTTTTCAATGAATTTAATAATTATATAACTTTAATAAAACTTTAGTAACTAATCATTTTAATTTCATTGGTTTTAGTAATTATTTTATAATTCTAAAGTTAATTGTAAACCCTGTGAACCCGAGAAAACACTTCCTTTCTGTACATTCTCTTTCAAATCTCTAATTGGCGAATATTTTGACACCTGTCTGAATAAGCTTATTGTTTTAAGAACCTACGATTATAAAGCTTTTGATAAGAATTTTCAACGGGAATTTCTAAAGTAAATGAAACTTTTGGAACCAAAATTTTCAGATATTTTTGTAAAATTTATAAATCTAAGGGTGCATAAATTAGTAAAAACTGTCTTAATATTGAACTGAATTATAATTGACATAACCTATAACATAAAATTAATTAAGGTATAATAATTTGAAATTTATACTATTATAATTTTTATTTTTTTTATCTTATGTAATATACTATTGTATTCTACTAATTATTTTATATCTTTTCTACTACTCCTGATTTTGTTCTAATATTTTATTAAAAAAAAGAATACACATATAATTCTATAAATTTTTATAAAATTTCACGGGTTCGAAAATTTCAAAATTTTGGAAACTTTCAAAGCAAAGGTTCCATATTAAGAATTAAATCGTTTTTAAGAATTTTAAAATTTGCTATCTCGAGACCGAAAAATTTGCTTGAGATTCCAGTCACTTTTATATAAATCTTGGATTTCTTTCCGAAAAATTATATTTTTGAAAGCTCTTAAATTAGTTACATTTAACATTTCCACAAGAGGTTAAGTTTAATAATAGAAATGGAAGAACATTTTGCAAATGTGCCTACTAACTCACATTTCGACCATGGGTACTCTCGTAATGAAAAAGAAGACCAACCTCAAGTTGATACAAATAATGGAGGTCCTAATTTTAATTCCGTCCAAAATGAACAACAAAACCCCCAACATTCTGTTTATCCTACCCCTTTAATCTTATATGAACTAAGCGAAAATGGCGATCTCGTGCCATACACTTTCAGTCAGGAAAACAGATCGTCCGAATCGGTCCAAACAAACACCTCGACAATAAACAATGCTCTCAATATCGAAAAAGAAGGTACTATTTCCAATGATTCACAATCTCCTTCGAAGCGCTATATCAGTATTAAATTGGCCACCGATATGGTACCTGTTTTTGATGGTAAAACACCATCAATAATGACATTCATTCGCGCTTGCAAATCGGCCGAAAATTCTGTTCATCCCGGTGATAGGACTTTCCTCGTCACCTTGATAAGGAATAAAATAATAGGGAGCGCGGATTTGTATTTACAAAACAACATAGAATATGACTGCCTAGATACTTTGCTAAATGCTCTAAAGTTGGCATTCAGTCCACAATGGGACTTAAGTCAACTCCAAGCACAGATTTCCAATGTCATTCAAAAAGAAAACGAAAGTGTTTTACTGTACGGAATTCGCGTTAGTGAACTTCTTCGAAGAACATTAGAATCGATAGACGAGGGATTTCCTAAGGAAGCTGTAGCCGGGATGAGGTTAGGAGCAAATAAAAATGCAGTATCGTGTTTCGTAAGGGGACTGAAAGAAAAAATAGAAAGTAGAATGCAAAATAAAAATCCAAATAATTTGCAAGATGCTATTAATACGGCTGTGGCAGTAGAAAACGAAATTGAATGCCTCTCACACCTTCGTAATACGCGCACCTTTACTCGAAAAGATCTATCCCAGAGATCACACCCTTATATCCGCGACACTCCTCGCGACACATACGAACAACGCAGAGTGTATAAATTAGAAGGATCACGCAACATTTCTGATATAAATTTTAAAAATAATATAAAATGTTTCAACTGCGGGAAACCAGGCCATTACAAACGAAATTGTTTTAAAAGGCAATCTCCTTATCAAAATTTGAATCCACGAAAAGTAATTGGTCGTTGTGGATTTTGCCAAGGACCTAACCATTATGAAGAAAATTGCTTCGCTAAAAAAGAGTACGAAATTCGCGAAAATACAAATTTTTCAAAAGGGCCTCACAGAGTGAAGGAAAAAGAACACCGACACTTACCAAGTACCTCGAATCCAAAACCCTCCGGATCGAAACACGTAGGGTCCTTTGCACCATCGAACACTCAAAAATAGACAAAGATCCAATCATCACGTTGAGTAGCGAATTCTTTTGGAACGGAGAAGCTGATTTTCTCCTGGATACCGGCTCCGATTTGAACCTGATTAAAGAAGAAACGTTCAATAATAAAATCTTAATAAACAGTAGGAAAATTTTTAATTTAATCGGTATAGGTAGAGGATTAACAAAAACTTTAGGCGAGGTAGAGATTCCAGTAAAAGGAAACCTAACAAAATTTCAAGTAGTGCCAGCAAAATTTCAAATCCGTCAAAAAGGGATTCTAGGAGTTGAATTTTTCAAATCTCAAGAAGCCACGCTTAAATTTAAAAGGAATTGAAACGGAGAAATAATTATAGGAGGTCAATCTATCCCTTTTGAAACTCACACTACATTAAAGCTGCCCGCTCGAAGTAAAACCTTAGTCACTCTTCCGATCAAAAGAACTTGCTTAAAATCGGGATATATTAGGAAAATCCAGACTGGACCAGGTATCTATATGGGAGAAGCATTGGTCACTCCAAAAGAAGGATTCGTTAAAATATATGCAATAAACTCTACACCTGAAAATATAGAATTAACTATACCAACCGTTGAATTGGAAGAATTCGAAATAATTGACCACGATAAACTAAGTTTGAATAAAAATGACCCCTATTGCGAGAAAAACAGCTCATGCAAAAAGGATGTGCGAGATTTTAAAATTATTAAATTTAGAAAAACTTAACGATGAAGAAAAACTGTTTTTAATGCAAATCATAAATCGATTTCCATATCAATTTCATATACCGACAGATAAGCTAGGAAATACAAATTTGGTTAAGCATAAAATTATAATGACTGACCAGAAAGTAATCAACGTGAAACAGTATCGCTATCCTCATATTCACAAAGAAGAAGTGCAAAAGCAAGTTGCAAAATTGTTAGATAATGATATTATTCAACCTTCCAACTCACCTTATAACTCGCCATTGTGGATCGTACCTAAGAAACCTGATTCAGGACAAGTTAAGTGGCGTATGGTTATAGACTATAGGGCTCTGAATGAAAAATCGGTGAGTGATGCATACCCTCTTCCAAATATCACGGATATCCTCGATCAACTGGGAGGAGCAAAATATTTCTCAACTCTAGACTTGGCTTCAGGATTTCATCAAATCCCAATGGATCCCGAATCGCAACAAAAAACAGCATTTTCAACACCCTATGGACATTATGAGTACAAAAGAATGCCTTTCGGGTTGAAAAATGCACCTTCTACCTTCCAGAGACTAATGGATCAAGTCTTATCCGGTTTACAAGGAATCGAGTTATTCGTATACATGGACGACATCGTTGTCTATTCAAGCTCACTAGAAGAACATATGAATAAACTTAAGAAACTCTTTGGTAGACTTCAGACTGCAGGACTGACACTACAGCCCGAAAAGTGTCACTTTTTAGGAAAAGAAATTACATATCTCGGACACATAATTACACAAGATGGCGTGAAACCTGACCCCCGCAAAATAGAAGCAGTTAAAAAATTCCCTCGTCCAAAGACACGTAAAAATATAAAGCAATTCCTTGGATTAATCGGTTATTATAGGCGGTTTATACCTAATTTCGCAAAAATAGCAAAACCTCTAACATTGCTCACTAAACTGGGAATAAAATTTCATTGGGAGCAAGCTCAACAAGAAGCCTTCGAAAAATTGCGAGATTTAATAATAACTGAACCCATCCTTCAATATCCAGATTTTAGTAAGCCTTTCATAGTCACCACTGACGCATCTGATTTTGCTGTTGGGGCTATCTTAAGTCAAGGAGAGATAGGAAAAGATCTTCCTGTTTCCTATGCATCCAGAACCTTAAATGAAGCAGAAACTAAGTACGCGACTATCGAAAAGGAGCTTCTTGGTATACTGTTCGGTGTTGAGAATTTCCGACCGTACTTATATGGTCGAAAATTCACTTTGGTTACAGACCTTCGACCTCTGGTATGGCTTCATAATATAAAAAATCCCGGTTCAAAACTGAATAGGTGGAGGTTACGACTAGGTGAGTACGATTATTTTGTGGTGTATAAACCAGGTAAAGTGAATGCAAATGCAGATGCATTATCGAGAAATCCAGTTAATTTAAAACAAAATGTCAAGGAAAATGGTACCGAAACGAAAACTCAAGGTTACACGACAATAAATTCACCTGACTTGAAGACGAATGACTCAATTGACAATACCTTTACCCTTAGAGACCAGGAGCAAATACTTGCTATTGACGGCACTGTATCGGCTCTTGATTTCGATCCTGATATCCTTACACACGACAATGACTATTTTAATAATGATATACTTGTTAAAGAAAATTTTTATTTATTTACTATAGAAAATTACGACGTAGACCCAATTAACGACACTAATTCAAAAAATATTAAAGAAAAGGATTTGGAATATCTTGAAATTGGTAGCGGCAGATATGAGTCAGCCGAAGAAGGTTCATCTCTCCTCATAAGAAGTAGTGATGATAGAAATATCTGCACACTTCGGGAGATGGAATCACACGATTCCTTGGATTATGAACCGGATAGTAGGGAACCTCCTGGCCGGGTAGATGCAACGAACGTATTGCCACCTTGGCCCGAGGTAAAGAGGCACCTTTATCCTGGAAGAAAAAAAGAAAATCCTATAGGTGGAATCGCGCTGGAAAGCGGATTGGTTATTGATCTGGATTCACAGAGTTGTGAATCAGGTATGAGCAAACCTCCTGGCCGGGTAGATGCAACGATCGTATTGCCACCTTGGCCCGAGGTAAAAGGTAAAGGTGCCGGAGAAAATTTTGAAAGTAACAGCGATAAAGATTTTACAAATCCATCAGAACAAAAAAGGAAGAAAATTCTATCTTGTAACTGTAAACAAAATCTTTCTAAACCTGCGTTCGTTTCGGTACTTAATACTTCTTGTATACAATATAAAAAAGATATTTTCGAGACGAGAAGAGATCACCTTATCCATTTTATCTCCAAAGACTGTAAGTTTACGACGTCAGTCAGTAAAAAATTAGAAAGCGAAGGTCTGGTAAATTTTGAGGCTCTTTTCTCGACTCAACCTCAAGAAGGTCACACAGTAGTATTCGAACAAAACGATAAATATGTATTTCACCTTGTCGTAAAATCAACCTATGATCAAAAACCATCCTTAGAAATCCTTAAGCAATGCATAAATGGATTGAAAGAAGCCATGGAAACCCTTGATGTCAAAACCTGCAGTGTTTCTAGAAAAGGAAATGGCTTAGATCGATTACCTTGGTCAGGAATCGAGAACGCATTCAGAGAAACATTCGGAGGAAGCAATATTATCATAAATATATGCACTGACGAAGTGAAAGTACCGGATCCCAAAGACAGATTTAAAGTTATAGAAGAAAATCATTGCTCTGTCACTGGCGGTCATCTGGGTGTTGCGAAAACGTATTCTCGAATACGTAATCAATTCTATTGGGAAGGTATCAGACAAGATGTGCAAGATTTTATCAAATCATGTGAAAGTTGTCAGAGAACAAAACTAAAAAGGCAAAAAGGGAAGGAACCGATGAAAATTACTGACACACCGCGAAAAGCTTTTGATAAAATCCAAATAGATATCGTGGGTCCATTGCCCACTTCTGAACGCGGAAATAAATATATATTAACCATTCAAGACTGCTTAACAAAGTATTCTGAAGCAATACCATTGAAAAATGTCGATTCTGTTACTATTGCTGTTGCATTGGCAGAAAATATAATTTGTCGATTCGGGTGTCCCAGAATAATACATACCGATCAAGGCAGTAATTTTCTCAGCCTTGATTATGAAGACGTTCTGTCAGATTTTTAAAATCAGACAAATTAAATTCACAGCTTTTCATCCACAATCTCTCGGCGCCCTGGAACGTAGCCATCATGTGTTCATAGAATATTTAAGGCACTATTGCTCAAAGTACAACTGGGATAAATGGTTAAAATTTGCCATGTTTTCTTATAACTCAACAGTGCACTCTGCCACAGGATTCACTCCTCACAAATTAGTCTTTGGCGAAGATGCGAGAATTCCTTCCGAATTCGAAACTGGAGAAGTATCAATCACCTACAACGAATTTTTAGACAGTTTATTATTCAAAATATATGAAGCTCAAGTAACAGCTCGAGAAAATATTAAAAAGGCAAAATTAAAATATAAATACTATTATGATAGGAAATCCCAAGTAGAAAACTACGAGATCGGAGAATATGTTTACTTGCAAAAAGAACCTAGAACTTCGAAACTCGATGATCATTACGAAGGCCCATATAAAGTAACAAACGTATTCACAGATCATAACGTAGAAATCGCAATAACTGAAATTAAACGAAAAATCGTACACAAAAATAATCTGAAGTTAGCACATCTACGTGCAAACTTAGAAACATTAGATTAGATCAGACACATACAAGACTTCTCTATTACTCCTGTTAAGTTGAGGATAAAATTTATGCATGTATATATATATATATAAAATTAGATCCTGATATAACCGTTAAAATTGTAGTCATATACTACATACGATCATATTTTATTAAAATAAGATGAAATTACTTTCTATTAAAAAACATCTTTACTAAAAGTATTCGAAATATTCAAGAATAAAAAAATTATTATTGAGTCTCTTTATGTAAATAGATAAAGTATAATAATCAAACAAAATTAAATAAAAATAATAGTAAATAAAAGCTAATAGTATAACTATAATAATATAAGAAATTTACAAATTTAACCAAATAAACAGACAAATATACAAAAAATAAACTGATATAAGAAACTATCGGAGTGATTGAGAAAATGTAAATTACTGGTTGCATATACTTAGTTACATGAATTTAGAAGTAAATATATGTATACATAAAATCCTAATCGTTCTAATTAAAATTATTTTAATCTCATAACTATACTCACCCTTGGCTATGATGCAATTTTCTGATTTCTTCTAATAGCTTTGTTTGTATTATTTATAAAGAAAGTTTCCTTATCTTCGATGTTCATGGTGACCTTTAAATCTCAAAATCAAAGAAGATATATCCTTCAACGACTGTTAATTTTTCCTTGTCGTTAGGAATCCCATACATTGACTTCATCCAAATTGAAACCATCAGAGTAAGCGCTTTTGATCCTGTTGACATGAGAAGTTTTGTTAGACTCTAACAATGAGAAGAGCTTGAAAAAAAAAATAATATAAGTATCTTACCACTAATATTTCATTGAAATCATTAATCACTCATTCATTTGTCAAAGGAAAATGAATAAATAATTCGGTATAAGGGGTGAGGGATAATGCAGTATGAAACTGCACTCATTCTTACTTACCCATTTTTATTAATTTTTCTCTCTGAGCTGTCTACCATTTTCCATACAGAATTGCACCAATTCTTCCTTGATTGCTCGCTCCTGTGGGACGCTTTGTTTTTCTTTCCTCTACAGAATGGCCTACCTATCGACATTCTGTTCATTTGCCTGACAAGCAATCATCTTTTACCCTCCTTCCTATATCAGTAACTAGGTTGATAACTGTCGATTCATCTGCAAATGAGTGTGCACAGGTACGTGAGAACTAACTTTACTCGTCTGTTTCTCCTTCTTCTTGGTTAGAGTTGATTCACTTATATCTAGCCATTTATTACCTGTGTTATACAAAAATAAAAATCCTGAAAAGAAATTTCATAAATAATCCTTCCTTTTACCTTTGGCATTGGAAATCATATAGAATATCAAAGTCATAGGAATCACTATATAATCTTAAATTAACTTTCCTCCTTGTGAGTCGATCTTCCAAAATTTAACTTTTTCCTTCGTGAATAAATCACTCAGAATAAAGCGACACTTCATAACAAATGACCACGTTAATAAATCTAGCCTATCTAGGTCTCTAGACATTTTATGTTTTAAAAAAACAAAGTTTACAAACTTACCCAAATTCCCCACGACGTGTAGTTTTACCTTACCGTCAGTATTATAATTTTTCCATGCCCTTTTTACTCCTAATACATTTCCTCTCATCAACATAGCTGGCTTATTCATGTGTAATTTCATCAGACTATCCTCCAGGAAACCAATCAGTGTGTAATTTATTGGCATGCATAGCAACTTGGCTAGATGCGACGTCCTTTCCTCATTGGCAACTTTCGTACTTATCATTTTTATTATGGTGAGTTTTACTTTAGATAAGATTGTACATCCTCTTCCTTGTCAAGCTGAATTATTTAATAATTAATATTCACTTCATCAAAAATAATTGTTCTTAACGAATACAATTATAAATTCCAAAATCTCATAAAACCCAATTAATTAACTACCTAATATTAACTTATTTATATAAAGAATTTAACTATTTGAGAATAAATACTAGAAACCAACACTAGTATACGGTATACCTGCATATGCACGTGTGTATATTTATATTCATAGTTACCGGCAATACCGGCCACACTTACATAACCTAGAAATCTTGAAAATTTGAAAACTAATGTGAGTTCAACCAAACTTGCCTCTAATATTCCTAAAGATCAAAAAACTATAAAACAACTTGATTTCTTACCTTGGAAATCTTGAATCCATAACGAAGTAAAAGAAATCCTTACTTTATTAACAATCACTGTCAAGGTTCACTTTACCTCATTTCACACGATTCTCGCGCACGGTTTATAAATTGCAATTTTTTAATTAACACTAGAAACTAATACAAAAATCAGCGAGTATATGACCTGACATTACAGATTAAAGCTTTTATTTTCACTGATACACAAGAAATTGCATATAACTTCACTTAAAGAATGTTAACATTCTTTTGAAAATAGGGGGTGAGGTGTGATGATTGCACCTGCGCGCTCATCTATTTTGCGGATTGCGAATAAACTAGATCGAGCGTTCATGAACTCGATTCAAATTCACTTCTTCGGTACGTACGTAATTGTACGTAACAAAGAAATGCCGTGGGAAAATTCAATTTTGATTTTATTTAAAATACTTAAAAAGGCAGAATAAATCTTAAGGTTTATGATCAAAGAGACTTTTAGTATTAAGAATAAATATAAATCTTTTAGTTTTATTTGACAAAATAACAAGGGTTGGTTTATGTCACTTTATATGTACGGACACGTGCAACAATCTCACGGTTCTTAAATTGTTAAAATGAATTTAATGTTAATTTACATGTTGAAATTTACCAGATCAAGTTGACATTTAAGAGAAATGATAAATAAACCAGCCTTGTTCCTTAGAATAATTAAATTAATGGTTTATTTTCATATTGACAGGTTGTCTGGAAACCTTCGAGGAAATGCCTCAATAGAAATAAATAATAAATAGTTTTAAGAGCCTTCCTTTGTTCTGAATAGGACCAGACTATGTGAAAACCGTTCTGGAGAGTTTGGGAAATGTCACTAGCGACTAATAAATTCTAAATTTATTGCCATCTAGTATAAATTCTTTGGTTTACAAACCATGAGTTTCGCTAAATACTCAATAGTCGTTGAAATTTGATTCCCAATTTCAACAAACCCAAAATACCCAGAACGAGCGTAAATTGTGAAAGAACATGAGTACTTGTCAACCCTTAGAAATTGATCTACGATCGAAGTTAAGTGACCAGAGACGGACCCCCGGAGTCAAAAGAGGACTTGTATTTTGACACCCTCAAGTGGCCGCACTTGAGATGCTGGGAACGCACGTGGGTCCGACACCCACTATTGGCCTAGTTCGTATCCGCCCTCACTGTTTTAAGGGAAGAATCTACTCCAATAAGATTATTTTGGAAACACCCAAAACTGAAAATCAACCAATTAGATCTATTATCTACGCCCTAAAAACTCAAATCATTTAGTGGGGACTTTTGATAAAAAGACCCCTTGGATCCCTCTCTGGACATACGTACACACTCGCTCTCGGACGTACTTGTTGATTATTTTTCAATCACACTCTCTCGCGACTTTTTGCTACCAAATTGTAAAAAGTAACATCACGTTTTCTTCGACTATTTAATATCGGATTTGTAAAGAGTTTTAATTAAACAAAAAGTTTCAATTTGTATTCAAGTTTTTCCTTCTCCCGTTCCTATCTTCATAGGCCGACCGAAGGCCTCTAGATATTTAAATAGACAATTTAAATTCAACCCGCCCATATAAATCGAATATCGACTTATTCGATATTTACCGATAATTGGACGTTTCCAAATCCGGGACATCACACCCAAGAAAGACTGATGTTCTAAATATATCGTTCTCCCACTCCGAGGCCACTCGCCGCATCTAGGTTTATAATATCTTTGCTTTTAGGTATGAAAATACTTTGAATTTTTACAACTTTTTTGTTTCCCTAAATTTCAACTTTCACCTTTCGTGACTGTTAGAGAGGATGAAAACGATCGTATAGATAGACTACTTTTGGTTTTCAAAATGAAAAACAAATTTAACTGCTCTTATTATACTGTTTTTATTAATGTTAGTTAACTATTTTAAAAATATAAATTAATATTGACCTTATTTTATATTCTATTTTTTTTTAATTATTTATAATGATTTCCAACTAATTACATCTCTCATCAACTTCGTTCCTTGTTCAGAATTTTTCATTTTTTTTCCATTTTTCAACTTAAATTTACCTCAAAAAAATAATATAAATGCAGTGATATGTAGACAATTAAATATAAAAATTTTAAAAAGTTATTATTCAATGCCATAAAGGAATAAAAGACATATTAATATTTAAATATTAATATCAGCTGAATGTTTAAAAATAGTTTTTGTACGAGATAAATATGAATAAAAAGGGGGAAATTTAATTTAAAATATTCAAATAATATTATTATTTAAAGTCTGATCTCTTTTATTTGTTTATGGCATTGAATAATATATTTTTGAAATTTTTTATATTAAGTTCTTCGTATGTTACTGTGAATTTTCAAGGAGTGATGGTACAGTTAGCGCCGCATGTGGCGGTTCGGCAAACTAACTTAGGAATTCAACTTAGGACACTAACGGGGCGCCATTTTCTTACATATGTAAACAATGAGTCTCGACCAGCCCTATCCAACTACTCCATTTTTGCATGGAACGCGTCTGTAAATATATGACCCCCGGATGATAGTTCCTTAAAATCCCGACTGAGGGCGCAGTTGCGCTTCAGCCTGACTTTAACATTGTTTCATTTGGGATAATGTTACAAAGAAGTTAAAAAATCATATTTATCAATAAAAAATACTCATAAAACTATCACAATAAATTGACAAACATATAATAAGAATTTTCAGCCAAAAAAATTTTGATGGATAATGATAGGAATGGAGAAAAAACATTTTAAACGGAGTCGCGCTTCAGCCTGTCTTTTTAACATTGTTTCTTATGGAATAATTTTACAAACAATTTAAAAAATTATATTCTTTAATAATTAAATATTTATGAAAATATTATAATAAATTAACATTAAAACATTAAAATTTACAACAAAAAAAAATTTTAATTGATACTGATAGCAATGGAAAAAACAATTTTGAATACATATATTTATATAGCTTTCCATAGTGTATTAAAGTGTTATAATAATTGAATTGATAATAATTTCCAATTAATTAACAAAGCAATTATTATTATGGTCAGCTATCTATTACTTTGTATGTAAATTTATTTCTAATCTTCTTATCTTATAGTCTCTCTCTTTCGCTCTCACCGAGTTTGCAGACTGACGTTGCCACTTACAGAGCGGCCTATGGCATGTCTCCTCTATCTATAATATCTCTATGGCATTTATACCTCTGTCTGGCTGACGGCCAGTGATCCCAGAACGTGGGAGCTGGAGGCAGTGATCCCAGATCGTGGGAGCTGGAGGCAGTGATCCCAGATCGTGGGAGCTGGCGGCCCCCACCACGCTCCCATGTGGGAGCGCACACAATCAAGCGCGCCGTGTCGGTGTGTCCCCACTTCCTCGCTTCGATTTCACGCTCTCGTCTGTTGAGCCAAGATCGAAAATTATGTTTCTGTCGACTTCGTGTCAAAGTGGCGCGAAGCAGACGACAAATTTAAAATCACTAAATATATAATTTAAGATATTACCTTTCTTTCTTTGATATTTCCAAAAACATTCACTTAAAATGAATATCTAAACATTTTATTTTAAATTTTAGGATGATTTAAAGACTCAAAAGATGGTTTTCTATTGAAATTTAAACTCAATAAATTTTCAGTTTCAAAACAAAATATCAATTTCAATATTTTTTAGCTGTGCAAATCAAATAGTTCAATTAGAAAATTATGTAGAGAATATTATATATTAAGGAATGGTAAAATATGATATTGTAGTTTAAAAAATAAAATATTAAAATACTTAAGTAATACATAAATTATATCTAGTTATACACTCGAAATTATACAGTAGAGTTTCTTCTCTGGTATAGGCAACATTAAAAAAAATTTCATTCAAATAAATAAATTAATATATAAATATATAAATTTAAATAAATAAATAAATATAAATTTCATTATAAAACTGTGAATAAAAGGTTTCAATATTCAAAAAAACTAAAATTACATCTAAATTTGCATACGAAATTAGACTTTACGATTTCTCTTAAATAAAATACAAATATGAAATATTTATTTTTTAATGAAATAGTTTTAAAAAATGTTATAGTACGTGAATCAACTATATCAATTAAAAAATTAAGTGGAAAATATTTGATTTAAAAAAAAAAAAGAAATTAAGGTTAAAAATCTACATTCCTAATTACATGGTGATAGTAGATAAAAATTCTATACGGTATTGTTAATAATTGGCTTTAGGGTTCAGAAATGATAACTCAGGAAGTCACATACTTTCAAACATTTCGACTCTAATAAGAATCCTCATCAGTGATCTTTATTTCTAAAATTTTAAAACAGAGGATAAAATATTACACATATGAGCTCTATTTTGGAATAAACTTTGGTAATGTAAAAAAAGAAAAATATCTTGAGAAAATTTACATATAATTGTACAGAAAACATCGGTAAATTATCTAAAAACTTCCTTAGGAATAACAATAAAATTCTAGCACATAACTCTAATGTAAATCAACTAAAAAAACTAGTATATATTAGTGTCTAAATTCTACTGAAGATATAGATGCAAGTACATATGTAGTATAAAATTACAAAAGATTATTTATGAAAATTAGCTTAGAATTGCTAATACAAATTCTACACTGTTAGAATTTTCTACCGCGATTTCCCAGAACATGTGAGTGGAGTTTTATTCAGCTACAGCCTCCCAAAATTTAGACAGAATTTCAGGAAATTCTGTTACTTTTTAGTCAATTTATGAAAAAAATTTTTTTTATTAAACTTCACTTCCAAAGTGTTGAATATTCTGTATATTTTTCCCTGGAAATACTGATACTTGTAATAGGAATAATTTTACGTTTTGTTAACTGAAGTTCAATGCGCTTACATGCACCTGAAAATTCATCCACATGCAACTGAAACTCAGTTACAGTTACGCAATTTTATGATAATTTTATAAAAGTTCTGCTACAGTTTGGTAGTTTTTAAGATACATTTTTTGAAAATTCAGTTGAGCTTCATAATATTAAGAAAACTTTTCTTTATATATATATAAAAATTCAGTACATTTTTTCCAATTTCAAGTTCTCATTTTACGTTTTAGTGGCTTATATGCATAGACTTTTTAATGAGAAAAAAGAAATGCTTTACACAAAGGCAAAATTTTCTAATTGATGCAGTTGATCAAATTTTAAACCCGAAACATGTTTTAATTAATATCTTTATTTAAATCTTCAAATATTTATTGACTTTAAATTTTACTGAGAATTTTCCAAGAATTTCACATAATCTCAAAAATGTTTTTATTAGGCGAATGTTTTTACAAATATCAATAAAATTCCATAGTCAATAAATGTTTAAAATTTCAAGTTAAGGTATTGATTGGAAATTCAGTAGCTTTGTTAGTTAACTATTTTAATCAGAAAATTTTTCATTTTCTAAAAATGTATCTTAAAAACTACCAAACTGTAACACAATTTTTATAAATTTATCATAAAATTCCGTAACTGTAACTGAGTTTCAGTTGCATGTGGATGAATTTTCAGGTGCATGTAAGTGCATTGAACTTCAGTTACCAAAACGCAAAATTATTCCTATTACAAGTATCAGTAATTCCAGGGGAAAATATACAGAATATTCAACACTTTGGAAGTGAAGTTTAATAAAAAAAATTTTTTTCATAAATTGACTAAAAAGTAACAGAATTTCCTGAAATTCTGTCTAAATTTTAGGAGGCTGTAGCTGAATAAAACTCCACTCACATGTTCTGGGAAATCGCGGTAGAAAATTCTAACAGTGTAGAATTTGTATTAGCAATTCTAAGCTAATTTTCATAAATAATCCTTTGTAATTTTATACTACATATGTACTTGCATCTATGTCTTCAGTAGAATTTTGACATTAATATATACTAGTTTTTTAGTTGATTTACATTAGAGTTATGTGCTAGAATTTTATTGTTATTCTTAAGGAAGTTTTTAGATAATTTACCGATGTTTTCTGTACAATTTTATGTAAATTTTCTCAAGATATTTTACATTTCTTACATTACCAAAGTTTATTCCAAAACAGAGCTCATATGTGTAATATTTTATCCACTGTTTTAAAATTTTAGAAATAAAGATCACTGATGAGGATTCTTATTAGAGTCGAAATGTTTGAAAGTATGTGACTTCCTGAGTTATCATTTTTGAACCCTAAAGCCAATTATTAACAACATCGTATAGAATTTTTATCTACTATCACCATGTAATTAGGAATGTAGATTTTTAACCTTAATTTCTTTTTTTTTTTAAATCAAATATTTTCCACTTAATTTTTTAATTGATATAGTTGATTCACGTACTATAACGTTTTTTAAAACTATTTCATTCGAAATAAATATTTTATATTTGTATTATATATAAGAGAAATCGTAAAGTCTAATTTCGTATGCAAATTTAGATGTAATTTTAGTTTTTTTGAATATTGAAACCTTTTATTCACAGTTTTATAATGAAATTTATATTTATTTATTTATTTAAATTTATATATTTATATATTAATTTATTTATTTGAATGAAATTTTTTTTAATGTTGCCTATACCAGAGAAGAAACTCTACTGTATAATTTCGAGTGTATAACTAGATATAATTTATGTATTACTTAAGTATTTTAATATTTTATTTTTTAAACTACAATATCATATTTTACCATTCCTTAATATATAATATTCTCTACATAATTTTCTAATTGAACTATTTGATTTGCACAGCTAAAAAATATTGAAATTGATATTTTGTTTTGAAACTGAAAATTTATTGAGTTTAAATTTCAATAGAAAACCATCTTTTGAGTCTTTAAATCATCCTAAAATTTAAAATAAAATGTTTAGATATTCATTTTAAGTGAATGTTTTTGGAAATATCAAAGAAAGAAAGGTAATATCTTAAATTATATATTTAGTGATTTTAAATTTGTCGTCTGCTTCGCGCCACTTTGACACGAAGTCGACAGAAACATAATTTTCGATCTTGGCTCAACAGACGAGAGCGTGAAATCGAAGCGAGGAAGTGGGGACACACCGACACGGCGCGCTTGATTGTGTGCGCTCCCACATGGGAGCGTGGTGGGGGCCGCCAGCTCCCACGATCTGGGATCACTGGCTGGAGGCCCCCACCATTGATGCCTAAAGCTCATTGTGTCTTCCTCACTCAACCAACCTATGGCAGTAGAGCGAGAAAGAAGCCATGAGCTGGTGGAGTCTATGGTGGGGGCCGCTAGCTCCCACGTTCTGGGATCACTAGGCTGACCCAGTGTTCGCAGGACGTGGACGTTAACGGCCCCCACCATTGACCCGTGTGGATCCTCACATAACCAAACGCGGCGTATCGGTGTGTCCCCACCAGGCCCCTGTACCTTACCACCAAATGTCGCTGACTGTTCATAGGCCCTAGATTCAAAAAAATGCATAGGAAAGAGCATAAAAAATTAATTTTCTCCTAATAAAAACTATTTTATCGCATTTTCTTATACATGACTATAACCTAATAAGATCTTCATATTTTTCACAAAAATTTATTCTCTTCGAAAAGGTTAAGAAATTCACTTGAGGCAGAAAATCTAATTTCTAAATTCTGGCGGGAATTGCATTATTTGTATCATGTTTTTTATTTTCTTATTGTTTTGCGTTCATTTAAATATTAATACTAATAATTAACCTCGTTACAATAAAATTTGATAATTTTTCATATTATATAACACATATATAATATAGCATATAACAAAAACATATAATACATATACTATATATTACTACTGTAATTAAATGAAACTCCTTTTAAAAAAAAACATTTCAAAAATACTGTTTGGAATTTGGACTGAAATTTGTTAACATTATACTATGAAATATATTAATAATATATCATTATAATATATTATAATTACATAAATACTATACATTATTTTTATCAACAAGACCACTTGACAAAATTTCTGTAAAAGTTCATGTAAGATAACTTCTTCAAATTGTCACGTCCCGCGACGTATTTGAATGTACTATAGCAGAGATGATTTGGGAGATTGCTAAAGTAATGGAATAAGAGAATATCACAAAAGTAGGCTGATAAACGCGCCCTCTGAACGCGTTGCGCAAAAGGTGTACTTTGCGCGTCGGTAAATAATGAAAGTTAGAAAATCCAGAAATGATTTACCATCAGAATCATGCATGCGAGAACGGCTCGTCCCAATTCTCCTTATTCTCCACGCTTCCTTCATGCAATGCTATTTTTAGATTTCACGCTTTCGGTTATCGAGGCGGAATTGAGAATTGTGTATTTCTGTCGAAACCGTGCAAAAGAGGCGCGAAGCAGACGACAATTTCAAATTTACGAAATATGTTATTTAAGAGACGACACTTTTTTTCCGATATTTTGGAAAAAATCTGCCTAAAATAAAAATCTAAAATATCGTGTAAAATTTTATAAGTATTTAAACACTTCAAAAATAAACTTTCAGTAAAATTTGATGCCAATAAATGTTCCAAATTTGAATCAATATATATTTTCCTATTCAAATTTCCATACTTCTCATCAATTTTGTGCATTTAAAAACTTTTTAGTTAGAGAGATATTTTCTATTAAGAAGAGATAAACATAAAATTCAAGTTTAAAATTTACATTCTCAGTTTTATGTTATAAATATTTTCATCTCACATTTTTGTAGCCTAAGCACAGACTTTTCATTAAAAAAATGAAATGGTCTATGGAAAGGAAAAATTTTCTAACAGATGTGGATAAATTAAAAAGCTAAAACATGTGTTCATTAATATATTCATATGAATATGTAAATATTTATCGATATTAAATTTTACATAAAAATTTTTGTCCGAAGTGTTCAAATTGTGTTACAATATGACAAGATCATATGGACGAGTTCAATTTTTTTAATGAAATATTTTGCAATTTTTAATTTGTCTGTTCTTCTGAAATCAGAGGAAGATTTTAACAGTAAGCAACAAATTTTCCAATGGAATTCAAGGTCAATAAATGCTTAAAGTTGTATATTAAAATTTTAATTACAAAATTTTGAAGCTTTATATATATAAATTACCATTGGAAATTACAGGTTGACCTGGAGTTTCAACTTTCGTTAAAGTGATTTATTTTATAGAAAGATATTACAAAAGAAATTTTAATTTAGATATCTTTGAAGGAAATTAATAAGTATGTAAAAAAATTAAAATTTTAAAAGATTTTTTTTATTATGTCTTCATAGTGATTTGTTAACCTAATTAAAATATTTTTAGAAAGTCTTTTCTGGATTCTATATGCTGGGGTTGAACATGTTACAAAAAGTCGTGTAATTTTAAAAATGTGTATCCCCATACCAATGAAATCTTAAAGTGTGCTGTTCGATAAAATATTAGATATAATATATTTTACTTTTGAATAATCAAACCTTTTATTTATACTTATATATTGAAATTTTCATTTAAAATATGTTATGTATTCTTATCATGACACTTTTTAAAACCAAACCATAAAATACACATCTTGTCAAAAAACGTCCTACTGAGAATTTGTAGACCTCATTTAGGCAAATAATTTTCCATCTCAACGTTTTTTTCGTATGTCACATATTTTGTCCAAATGATGGAATTTTTGAATTTTAATCGTATTTTTTAAAATAAAAATGAAAAATATACGTTTTATCAGAAACTATATCTGAAAATATTTGTATATATTATTGAAACGAACAATTTTCCATTCTTACGTTTTTTTCCGCATTTCAAATATTTTAGTTAAAAAATTGAATTTCGTATTTTCAATGGTATTTTTTGTTTTAATTAAGAAGAAAAATATACATCTTATGAAAAAATGTTGCAGTTCAAGCTTCTATAGATCTTTATATCATATAGGTTTGGTTTCGTCGGTCTTGCGGTCAATAAAACAACATTCTATAAAAAAACTCCTTCATTATATTTGGTCAAAAATTCTCCTATGTTTCAACCTCACTGCGAGTCTTTTTCAAGGAATATACATGTCACTAAAAATTGAACAAATCAATTTACAATCAAATTTCTTTTTCCAAAGAGAACTATTTTATGTTGTGTTGATATAATAAATAAGTACTTACATAAATTACAAATAAACGAAAGCACACATGAAGATTCAGTCTTATTCTTGAAAATGTCATTAAAATTAAAGCCTCAAAGATTGAGGGCTTCAATAATTTAAAATTACATTATAATACGGTGTGTAAGTACAATCCGGTGAAGCAACGCAAACTGTAGGATAAAGAGACGAAGATACGATAAATTGAATTAAATTCACCAATGAAAAGTGTGCTCAAGCTTGAGAACACAAACTTGAAAATCATATGTTAAATAATTTCATGGCAAATTCGATTAATATTCATAATTTCAGCCTTTAAACTTATTGAAATATTAATATTTTTATTGATATAAATTGATTCAATAATTTTTCTTTAATGTTGTTTTATTGACCTTAAGACCGACGAAAGCAAACCTATATGATATAATAATATAACGGTCGAAGAAATGGTCATCCGTTCTTTATAAAGGAAAAAAAAACAAACAAAAATTCTAGCCTGTTGTTTACAAATTTCTAAGTTTTTCGTTCATTTTATCCGGTTTTCTATATACAGTGAATTCTACATATTTTTTCCAATTCGTGTTGTTGCTTACTGGACTTCTTCATTTTGAATTGCAAGCAATGAGATAAGTTTTTGAGTTTCATTATTATCCTTATTTTAACTATCTTCTACATTTTTATCTTTTACGAAAATTTTGAATTAATCTTTTAATTTATGACACTGAAGAGGGCCCCCGCATATGTAGCCGAAACGTTTGCCTTCTTTCTTTATTTACGTTTTTTATCGTATGTAGTATTGATAATATTAATAGAAGAAAATAATTTTTTTCTATCCAGAGTTATTATTGAGTATATGATTTATTACTACTGCAGACGGACAGACAGACAGACACTTTCGTAAAAACCGTTTTTTCTGACTCAAGGGATCTCAAAACGTAAAGATTTGACGAAAATTCCAAAAATGATTTTTCGCATAAAACCAAAACTTTAATTCTCATATGATGAGAATCTAAAAAACATCAAATTTAGATCTATTTTAATAATATTAATAACTCTAAAATTAATTAACATTGTAAAAAGTCTGTAGTCTCATTTCAACGGTAAGTTTTCATAGTTTTTTTCTAACTAATTAAGATGTTTTTGGAATTTTTCTGCTAGATTCTGTTCTAGAATCAAACATGGTAATGAAAAATCATCAAATTTCAAATGATGATTGTACTACATTCATTTGAAGAATTCAAAAAATCCAAACTATCAATATTTTGATAAAAATTTCTAAATTTATTAAAATATGATATACGTCGATTTTTAAAAACTTCTTGAAGAAGCTACATATTTTAAAAATTGCATGACTTTTTTTAATTCTGTTCAACCTCAAGATAGAATCCAGGAAAGAATTTCTAAAATTATTTTGATTAGTTTAAGAAATCACTATGAAGACATACTGAAAAAAAACCTTTTGAAATCTAAATCTAAATTAAAATTTATTTTGTTATATCTTTCTATAAAATAAAACACTTTGACGAAAGTTGAAACTCCAGGTCAATCTGTAATTTCCGATGGTAGTTTATATATATATATATATATACGAATTGTCATGTAAAAGATGTTAAATTCCAAAAAATTTTATTCAATGTATTTTATTTTTTAGTAAAGGTTTGTCGACTTAGCATCATATCAAGAAAAGTTTGAGGTGTAACTTCACATATAATTTATGTATTTTCTTAAATCAGCAAACACTTCATTTACATTCATCTATTGAAATTGCCATATGTATAAGATGTTTCATACTTCAAAAAATTTAAGGTGTAAATTCATATTGCGAATTCAGATATAATTTATGTACTTTCTTCGTAGTTTATCTTCAAAAATTAGATCTTAGGTAAAAAAAGATAATTTTGCTTCCAAATATAGAAAAATTATTATTGAAGAGATCATTTCAAAGAAAAGAGATTAATTTCCAAGAAAAATATTTGAAGCATTAGAATAAATAAATTTAACAAATTTTATTTTGACCCCAACTTTTTTTCTTATCGCTTCATACCAAATTAAAAAAAAAATGATGTGATTCAAATAAATCAAGAATCGTTTTTTCAGGCAAAAGACCTAATACAACCTAGCCGTTTATCCATATTTCTAAAATGAATAAGTTTTTACCAAATTCAGTAATTTTTTTACAAGAATTTTGTTTTGGAAAATTTATTTTTAATGGTTTCAGCCATTGAAGAATTTATTATAAAAATTATTTTAATCACGTAATTTATTGAAAAGTTACAGAAATGTATACAGAAAATTAAGCGTAAGTGTCATGTTGAGAATGTGTTCCTTAAATCAGATAGAGCCTCAAGTAAATTGAATTTTCTTTTCCATTTGAAATCAAAAACAAATTCAGTAACTTTGAGAAAATGTAATTTACAATTACAATATTATAAAAAAATATAATACATGTTGGGGGAAATTCGGACAGATGGTCACTCTACCCATTTCACGCTCAAAAGTTAACAGGACCCGTGCTTTTCGAAATTTTAATGATCTTCGCGGTAAATCTTAGTATAAGTTTAAACATAATTCGCAAAAAACGGCCTGTGCCAAATTTGTTGGGTATAAGATTATCCAACAATGAAACATTCAAAGCTCTCAACATAATATATATAGGTACTGTTTTTCTAGGGCGTACATAAAGTGTTGTGTCGTGTAATTCTGAATTTGAAACATTTTGGAAATTCAGAGTTCTTCTATACTTCCTTTTCTTCAGCAAAAGCTTATATTTTTATTAATAACTCACATAAGAGGTACTTGAAACATAAAGTCAAAGATGCCTATTTCTCTAATTTTGATCAAATCTGTTGATAACAACTAAACGAATTTCACAACTTCTTTTTTTTAATAGACGTGAAGGAATATATGATACTTTTCTCGTTTCTATACAAGCTGACTATTTGATCGAAGTCATAAATTTAAAAAAGGTGTGTTTTAAGTTATACTTTTAAGAGTTTCATAAACATTGTCAAATTGTTCAAAAATATTTTTTCTCTTTACATCCTAACTCCTGTCTATTCTGATATTTTTTCAATATTACATCATATACATGTCATGTCATGAATTAGTGTCAAGTCTCAGCTGGAACGTTTATTATACTGAAATACAGGTATTACAATTATATTATAATTACAGTCGTGAGAATATAACATCCAGCGTTTTAACTGAAGTATTTATCACATCATTTTATTTTGACAATAATAAACACTCGGAGTACTTTTCGAACGCAAGTAAACATCAACCTCAAAATATAGTTAACACAAAATCTGTGATATGTGATTGATAAAAATGATCATGTCTTCACAATTAAAATCTTTTATCATAAACAGAAATAATATATCAAAATGTAAGATTAACACTGACGCAAGCAAAAAGAATAAATAAGAGGAAAATCTCGACAGTTTATTAAATATTATGTTTATATTAAAACGAAAAAACTCGAAAACTCAATAGCATAAGGTTTTATAGGCATAGTGTATTAAGATTTTTTTATTAATAATCTCTTTTCGGTAATAGGAATCTAAGTTTATATGTTTTCAGGGTCATGAAGCATTTCATAAATTGTCAATATTATAGATTGTCAAAATATTGTTAGCACTTTTCAAATGGCTTAGAACTTAAGAAGGGAACTACCATAAATAATTATATTTTGAAAAATTTCCTTGGTAAAGAAATTAATTCACGCACAAAAATTTCTATAAAAATCTACAAATTTTGACAAATAATGTCAATAAATCGATGCTTTTTTATGTTTTCTACTATTTCTCTTATAACGAAATTTCCTTCTGAAGAGTCTATTAAATTCTTTGCGACCTTTCATTGCCTTCCAACATATTTTCATTGAATCACATAAGATGTGAAATATTTCAAAAATCTTAGTCAGTATTTTTATCTCTTCCATTAAACCATAATAAATTGAAAGGACTGGACTCATACGGAGATGAATGGGCAGATCTTTCAATAGATAGGATTTCTGACAGATGAGGGAGTTTGCACAGTAGTCACTTAAATTAACAGAGATGGGGGAACATGTCGAGACTATGCGACGAAGTCGTTTGTCTAAAAATCAGAGTATACAAGTTTTTCTGTTGGCTTTTCGAATTTAATTGGTCGATAGAAGGTTAGAGATTGATCCCAACCACGAGGTGCTGTATTATAATTAGCAAATTTCTGGTGACTTGATATCTTGGGACCTTGGTAGTAGTGTTCATAAAGTTTGTTACCTGCAACATTAGAAAATAATTAATGACAGTTTTAAACAGTTTAATGTAAATTACACTGAGGAAAATGGATCGTACGTTTATTATCTCGTAAGTATCACTGGGATATCAATCTAAATATATCTAGGTCGATTAATTATCTATTCTATATATTGAGCCGTGCAATCTACAAGTTAATTTTAAATATCTTGGATATTTAAACTTATCATTCAAGTTGTATGGACTAAATATCTGTTTATGACCATCATAAATCCAGCTATACATTTTCCTCATTGCAGTTACAACCTAAGGTTGTTACAGTCTGTACTGAAAATATCTACGCAGATGGGTTAACTCATATAGAGTCAACATTTTTGAAGTGAGTCACTTTTTCATAAAAAGATCCCAAATGGGTTTCGTGAATTTGTAGTTTTTAAAAAATTATAGTTATTCAAAGTTTTTAGCAGTAATTTGGTAATTAATTTTTTTCTCTTAATCTACTGTAGGGATTTCGCTGATTTTTTTACAGTCTGATTCCGTATGTCCATTCTACAGGAAAAAAAATCACAATGTCGCATAAAAATTGCTGAAAAAAGCAATATTTTTATAAAAAAATTATATATTTTATTTATTATTAATTCTCAGCTTCATTACACTTTGTGTGGCAGATTCATCTGACTCAAAAAATAGTTTATATGAAAGTTTGCTGCCGTCGATTGGAATAAAACGATGATTTTGCCTCGTATTTTGTACAGTTTTTACCATATCAAATCGGCTCTTCACAGAATCATCGTGCACTACATGATCGTTTGCAGAGAAAAATGCAAAATCGATTTTGTGAAAAAACTGTTTTGCCCACTCAGAGGAGTTTCAGCATCGCGATATTTCCTTTTTATAAACTGGATCTAAATGTATGTATTTTGACAGTTCCTCCAATTCCATCACATGCCCCTTTGCCATGTGAAGTGGCGAAAAAAATTCACTCATCTTTAATTTTGAATTCTCTTTCGCGATTGATCAAATTTACTAGATTAAATTTATTTCAAATTAATTAGTTGAGTTTAAAATTTTTTGTCACTGCCTACATTATCGGAAGTTCACTAGTCGCGTATCAGATATGATACGTTGTCGACAGGTGTCCTCGTAGACAATTTCAATACCGACAATCGAAAGACATGGGCTCGAATACCAGCGCAGTCGAATGGGTCTTTTTTCCATAGAAATATTTTCAAACCCTTTAAATATTGAATTTATTCTTTTACTGTAAACCAGCACCGTCGGAAAAGTACATCACTTTTTCAATTTTATTTGACCTAAATTCCCTTTTCAAGTGAGAATTAAAATAAAATTTCAAGTAAAAATTAAAGATGAGTGAATTTTTTCGTCACTTCACATGGCAAAGGGACATGTGATAGAATCGGAGGGACTGTCAAACGACATGCATTTAGATCGAGTTTACAAGCAGGGAATATCACGACGCTGAAACTCCTCTGGGTGGGCAAAACAGTTTTTTCACAAAATCGATTTTGAATTTTTCTCTGCAAACGATCATGTAGTGCACGATGATTCTGAGAAGAGCCGATTTGATATGGCGAAAACTGTACAAAATACGAGGCACAATCATCGTTTTATTCCAATCGACGGCAGCAAACTTTCATATAAACTATTTTTTGAGTCAGATGAATCTGCCACACAAAGTGTAATGAAGTTGAGAATTAATAATAAATAAAACATTTTATATTTATATACAGTTATTTCGGTGTTCATTAATTGGCAACCTGCAATGGCAAGCAGAATAATTAATTCATAACATTAGAAACGGAAGAAATGCGCATACGTTGAAAAGCATGCATCTACGTAAGTAGCGCGCAACGTGTTGCATATATCGCGAGTCGCACTGCGCCTCAACATGAAAAGACGCATAACTTATGACCGTATTGAACTTACCCAGTTTTTCTTTTACCGAAATTTTTCTTATTAAACGAGCTAACATAATATGTCGAAATAAGCATAAGAAAAGATTGAGAAATTGCAAAGAATTTAATTTGTTTATAAAAATTGTTTCTCATTTCAGCAATTTTTATGTGATATTGTTGTAATTTTTTTTTCCTGTAGAATGGACATACGAAATAAGACAGTAAAAAATCAGCGAAGTCCTTACAGTAGATGAAAAGAAAAAAATTAATTACCAAACTACTGCTAAAAACTTTGAATAACCATAACTTTTAAAAAACTACAAATTTCGCGAAACCCTTTTGGGATCTATTTATGAATGTAATATTTTACCGAATTGCTTATTTGTAGGAAAAAATCACGACCCCCCGTAAAAAGTGGCTCACTTCATAAATTTTGACTCATATATACCCTATATTAGGTATTCATATAGGACCTCATGTAGCTGACAACTATAAATTGAGGTTCAAAAAATTTTAGAAAATGAAAAAGAAATATATAATCGTTTACATATGGATTCCTATCTAATCAGTATGCAATCCTGTTCCTACATAGAAACAGGAGGGCAAAATGTATAATGTTGACAATTCGTGGCATTAGATTTTACTACAGGTTTTAGAAATTAATTAATTAATAGAAATTCAATTAATTGGATTAATGAATTTTATGTGTGAAATTAATTTATTCAATAATTTGAGGTTTCAGTTTTAGCATTTAAGACCATGAATAAAGAAAATTGAGAATAGTTTACCTTACCATAAATCTCCACGTATAGGAAACATGATGAAGAAACCTACATAAATTGATATGCAAATTACATATAGATGTATGAAAAACTAGAGATTGGAATACATGCTGGACATAGGTTCATCAAAGATGAGGTGTTAATGGACTTTTTCTTGCACAAGGGACAGTCCGTATTGAAAATTGTATAATGAATAGATTTGATTACTATTACCTCATATATAAATCAGTTAAAAAAAATATGAGATCCAATATAGGAACTCAGATGTGTTGGTTCAAACAAACGTTGGTTCCTCTAAATTTATGAAATTAGTAGGATTCTTGAACTCTGTCGATATCTGATGAAACTTTTATCGCCCTTCAAATTTTGACATTTATTCAAACTTCAGTTTATTACGAAATTCTGATTTGGTTTACAATTTTGAAACAAAGTGCATACATTTTTACACAACAAAATATTGATTTATAAATTTTCAAATTAGCCTAATGTGACAAATGAGAAATAAAATTTTCTTAAAAACCTCCAGTCATTTCTATTTGATTATTTTTAACAGGAGTGAAAAAATCATGCATTATTCAAGCTTAGCAAGCAGAAAAAGCAAAAAAAAAGCAATGGTTGATCCATCCAGACTATTAAAATCCATGCAAGTTAACTTGCCATTTTCTACATTCGAGGAAAAATTGTAGTCAGCTGAAACGAGATTGTCAACAACTGGTGTATTACGAAGATTTTTGATGGTATCCAAAATATCATCTTGAGTTCCAATCATCGCTAAACCTCCAGGTTCCTTTTCTTCTGTTTCGATTTCGATATACCTGGGATTGCTATTCACAATTAAAGTTTCTTCTTGATCATCACAATTCATAATTTTCCTGCGAAAGTATTCATCTACCATAGACATAGAAGCAGTTCTATTCCCAGTAGGAATCCTTTGAAATTCGTTTTCACAAAGAGGCTTTCGGTCTTCAAATTGATAAAAGTCCATAAGAGAAAGAGAACCATCCAAGGATACGTCATCCAAATCTTCAGAGGATATATACCCGTTGCTCTTACATGAGTCGAGGCTCGCTCTTTCAAAAATATCTTTCTCTTTTTCTGGTACTCTGTGACAAACCTCGTATTTGCTGGACATAGAATGAGTCTCGAAGAATCGAGAGAGGTCGTTATTTAAGAACTTGTTTTGTCTAATGACAGGGATCACCTTGGGACTGATTTGCTTGTATTGCATAACAGGTCTACATGTTTTCTCAAATTCCTGGATTAATTGCTTTACAGGAACGGGAGTATATTCGCTCTCTTCGCTATCAGAATATCTATATTCTTGATTCTCGTTTCTGAAGTTATTTCTGATTGAATTACCATTGTTTTCAATCACTGAAGGCTTGGCATAGTGATTAGTAGAGTTTAAGTGGTACTTTGAATTGGAGTGGTATTTAGATTTCGAAATCGAGTGAGAGTTAGAATTAGAATTAAGCCTGGAGTGATAGTTAGAGTTGGAATTAGGTCTAGAGTGGTAATTAGAGTTAGAATTCGGCCTGGAGTGGTAGTTAGAATTGGAATTAGGTCTGAAGTGGTAATTAGAATTTAAGTTAGGCCTGGAATGATAATTAAGGGAGTTGGAATTATGATAAGAGTGATGGTCAAAATTGAAGTTAGTCATGATAGATTTGTGGTGATTATTGCGAAGCTCTTTAGTGCTGGCTCTAGAACGATTTTCGATGTTAGAAGGCATTTGTTTGGATTTCCCCACAAAATTGTCACAATCGTTTGGAGGAAGTTCCGCGTCTGTACCGACAGCTACTTCTCGCAGATAAATTTTCTTTACTTTGGTGGTCTTGTTCCCACCGCTTCCTAAGTTTTTATAGCCTTGAGACTGGTGGATACATCCTGGAATGTTTTTATTAAATATTGATTCAGATAATCAAAACTTTCATCAACAAGTAATGTACAAACATGTAATGGAGCGTTATGAAAATGAATCAACTTTTGAATTCCCATTTCAGATCTCTATGAACCTATTGCATATTTTTTAACCAAATTCTAAATTTGTAGAAGTCACATGATCACAAATGAAATATTGGGCTTTTAGACCAACAATAGAAAATAGATGAAGAATTACATAACACCTGAAAATAGTGCATTGTGTATCAAGGGCAGAAAGAAGGCGATTTTGACATGTGTGAAGTTTGTTGCCCGGGCGAAGCGGGAATGGCGATCACACCTATCAAAATCGCTAGAAGCCCGTGATTTACACGATACTTTTGGCCAGAGTCACCTTGGAAACTCTGAGTTTATAAGCGGATTCATAGGCAATAAACAAGCAATCCACTAAAATATATTTTTGCAAAACACGCACTAAAATGTGCTTCGAACCCCTGTAAAGTGGTATTAAGGACGTCCATTTACGTCTGGTATTTTCAAATCGTATCCGTTTCGTTCCTTAGGTCTTACTTTTTTTCCTTAACTCTGCTGAACAGCTGTCCCAAAAACAGATTACATATTTTCAATGTGCGCCGTTGGAACGCAGCATACGTTTTTAACATCCCTGACATGCGTCAGTAGATTAACGTGAAATGTATAAGTATATCACTGATGCTCGAGGAGCTTCAAACAATAGTTCGGTAACGCGTATCGGGTGTGTGTAAACATACTTTTTTTGATAAATTATTCATAAAATATAAAAAAATTTCAATATAATTATTTAATATTTAAAGAATTTGAAAATATTTCTGTGGAATAAAAGACGCTTTCGACCACTTAATTTGCGATATAAGAGTTTGAAATTGTCTACGAGGACACCTGTCGACAACGTATCCTATCTGATACGCGACTAGTGATTCTCCGATAATGTAGGCAGTGGCAGAAATTTCAAACTCAACTAATTAATTTGAAATAATTTATAGCCGCAAGGCTGAGCCACTAGGCGATATAAGCAGATCTTCCTGTGGAGAAGAAAATGTCGGACACCTGTGTAGCTCAGTCGCTAGAGCAGTCGACTGACAATCGAAAGACCTGGACTCAAATCCCAGCGCATCGAAAGCGTCTTTTTTTCCACAGAAATTTCAAATTTTAAAGTCAACTAATTAACTTAAAATACCTCCCCTTGGACTGGGATCTTGACGAAGTCCTTCTCTTGGCTTTGCCAAAAAAGGACGGGTGGGGAGGCTCAGCAGGCGGCCCTTGGGCCATAGAGGTTGCAGTGTCACGATGAATCGGTGAAAAAATGCGGGGGGCTCTATAAACGGGCATCTTCCCAGTTGCCTGAAGGGTGCCCTATAAACGGGGTTTATTCCAAGTTGAGAGAGGGGTACGCTATAGGCGCGTTGATCCCCATGAATGGGGAAGGATGTATGTATAGCATCGCAGCGTAAATGGCGCAAATGGAGCTGAGTGAACTGTTGTATGGAACCTCCTGAGAGGACACTGTAATCCTCTGCAGCCTGCAACGAAGAACAGTCCAACTGATCGTTCCCGTATGGCGCCCCACCGGGAGCGCCCCGCCGGTTGGTGGCGTCTTTCCCGACCCATTAGAAGGCGGGGTTGATGTGAGCCTGACTCTGCCGAGGTGGTGCGCCGTGCGAGATCAGGAGCTAGCCCCTTCGGGACCTTGATCAGGTAGTGCATATTGAACACAGGTGTCGGAGCCTGTGTTACTTCGAGCGAGTCCGGTCTGTCCTTGTATTCCGGGATCGACTAAGCGGAGGTTTGGCTTCAGGGAACTGGGGTAGGACTTCGGTTCGATGGCACACCCGTTCCCAACTATTCCGACCCGCTCCTCTACGCACGATGTGCTGGTGAAAAAATTTATGGATTCCAAAAAACTGAAAATTGGGAACAAGGAGTGTGAGATTCTCTCGCGAGATGGAGGATTGAAAGACATCCTCCAGCTCCTGACAGGGCAAAGCAGAAAATGAAGAGGCTGGGCATGGCCCTGAAAGTAATACGAGACGGGATGCGTCAGAACACCCAGAAAACACTTTAAAAAAGTGTTAGAGAGGCTGCCGAGGTTTTAGGCAGCCTCTTTAACACTCACGAGTGTCTGATGAAAAGCGGGGTGGAAATCCAGAACATAGTGCAATCCCACCCTGCCACGAAAAAATAAGGATCCTCCAGAGACCACGTTCGGCGTCTCTAGGAGATACCCCAAAAAGCCAGACGAAGGGTGAGAAAAGGGCAGCCCCCTCCACACCTCAGGAAAAAACTCCTAAGGGGGGAAAGTGCGGCCAGTCACTCTTGTATGCCCAAGTGACCAAGAGCCAGGCTCCAAATAAAGAAGGGGACTGGCAAGTGGTCACAAAGCGGGGCGAGAAAAATAAAAAACAAAACATCTGAGAAAAAGGCGAGGGACCATGTGCAAAAAGCACAGGGAAATGTTGCCAAACAGAAATCGAAGCGCTCCACGCCCGTCAGGTCGGGCGACGCAATAAAATTGTCGGCGAAGGACGGCCAGTCCTACGCCGACATCTTGAAGGAAATGAAGGCGAAGGTCGACTCCGGGAAGGCAGGACTTGACGTCTTGTCTATTCGGAGGACCAGGAAGGAAGAAGTCCTTCTGGTCCTGAAAAAGGGGGGAGACATTTCGGCCTTCCGCAATGAGCTCGACCGGGCGATCGGGGAGAGGTCGGAAATTTCGGCCCTGGTCTCGACAAGGTCCCTCGAAATCAGGGACCTCGACGAGACCGTTGAAAAAGAAGTGGTTATGTCTGCACTGTGCTTGTCACTGGCATTCGACGGGTCCTGCAGGCTCTTCACCCGCTTTGGTGGGGTGAAGACCGCAGTGATCCAGCTAGGTAAAATTAGGATCGGGTGGGTTGCGTGCCGCATCCGCGAGCATGCGGAAGTCGCCCGATGCTTCAGGTGCCTTGGCTACGGCCATAGGTCCCGGGGCTGCTGCAACCCCGACTGGAAGAATGCCTGTTGGAGATGCGGTGACACGGGACACTTGGCCCGGAGCTGCAAGGCAACGCCAAGGTGCCTGACGTATTTAGAGAGGGGCGATAAAGATTTCGCCCATGTTTCTGGTGGCGTTCAGACGAGGAGGGGGGGGGGGGGGTCAATAATTGATCTCACGATTGCCGCACCTCGCCTCGCCTCGTGGATAAGCGAGTGGTCGGTTCTCGAGGTAATAACCTTGAGTGACCACCGGTGGATCGAATTTAATTTAGAACAATTGTGCCAAGCAGTGGATAAGGGTAGGGACGTCGAAGGAAGGAGCCCCTCCTGGAACATGAGACGACTCAGCAGGGAAAGACTTCGAGAGCACCTCGCAGACACCAGGCTCATTGATGAGCTTGGTTGGGTTTGCCCTTCTGGGCCTTTTGAAGCTACTGTGCGCTCGGCGAGGCAGAAGATGGTCGCGGCTTGTGACTACTCGATGCCTCGCCGCAGCACGGCGAAAATTCACCCGCTCAAAGGGGGATGCTATGCTGCACGAGGCACGGAAACGGACAAAAGCAGCTTTGAGGCGAGGCATAAAGGAAAGCCGACTTCAATGCTGGAAAGACTTGATCAGCGAGGTCGAGAAGGACCCATGGGTTCTCGTCTTCAAAATAGTCACCAAGAGATTGGTGATTAGAAGAAAGATCCCGGGCCTGGATAACCCTGATCGAGTCAAGTACATTGTGCGGAGGTTTTTTCCACACGTGGAACCGTTCCAAAGACAGGAGCGAAGTTCCTGAGTGGTCCAGCACGAAGAACTCTTCACCCTTGAAGAACTAAAGAGAGCGGGTGGAAGGCTTGAGGCAACTACATAAATATGTCTATTGGATACGATGGGGAAGCTTCTGGAGAAATTGATTCTACAACGGCAGAGAAGAGATGACATGTGGAGCCCCTCAAGGGTCGCGGGTGGGTCCACTCGTTCGGAACGTCATGTACTACGAATTCCTGCGCATGATCGTCACGGATAGGAGATCTTTCCAATACCCGAGGATCGTTCTCGGAGAGCATGAAGTCGAATGGAAAACAAGCATTAAGTACCTGAGGGTGCAGCTGGATCGTAGGATTAACTTTGACGAGCACCTAAATATCGCAGCTGCCAAGCCATCCAATGTGCAGCAAACTTGGCTCGGCTTATGCCAAAGATTGGTGGGCCCAGGGAAGCGAAAAGGAGACTGGTGGCGAGCGTGGTCCATTCGAAGCTGATTTATGCAGCTCCGCAGTGGACTAATGCCCTGCAAAACCATGCTATCCAGAGGAGGCTGTTCTCGGCGCAGAGACTTGTCACGCTAAGAATAGTTTCAGCATATAGAACTGTCTCGACGAGTGCTGTGTTGGTCTTGGCAAGGATGGAAGGCGCAGACTCGTCGAGAAATGGCAGATGAGATGGCATGGTGAGCAGACCGGGAGATGGACCTATCGCCTAGTCTCGGAGCTCACCACCTGGCTGAACAGAAATCAGTGAGAAGTCGGCTTTCATTTGGCTCGATGGGCGTCGAGAGCGAAACAACGGGGACGGACAGTAGAAATAGCATCAAGCCTGCACCAGCGGCCCTGCATCTCGGGCGGATTCGACTGTCCGCGTTGTTCGGGGGAGGATTCTTTTTAGTCTTCTCCTGGCTAGTGCGGCTTGTCGCTTCGCCTGGCGCGCGTGAGGCCGCGGATGAAGATCCCGGGCGAACGGATGACGGAAAAGTCGTACGCGACGTTAAGCTGGAACCAACTGCCCGTAAAGTTTGAAGCCGAAAGGCGGTCCCGCGGGTGGCGTATTGGTTTGAGAGAGGGTTTTTTTTGGTTTTAACAGGTATGCCTAGACCCGTCCTAGGAGAGTCCTGTACAACGTCTATAAAACTTTCGCCATTTTTCCTTTTCACCAAAAAAAAAAAAAATTAATCTGAAATAATTAATTAATATTATTAAGAGATTATGATTATATTATAAAGAGATTATATGAAACTATTGAATAAATTATGTATTATAAAAGTGTTAGTTAAGAAATAGTATATTGCATTAGACTTTTTTTACAATTTCAGTCCTATCCAAAAGTCGATGACAATTGAGAGTGCGCATGCAATAACCGTCTAGGCGCTCGGCCAGTAGGCTGAGCGGAGGCGAGACGCGACAACTGATTAGCTAAAATTTCATTTCAGGAAAAATTCGGCTTATCAGTTGTCGCGTCTCTCCTCCGCTCGGTCTACTGGCCGAGCGCCTAGACGGTTATTCAATGCGCACCCTCAATTAAGGAAAGTTTTGACGGTTAATATTTTCTGCGCAGGAGCGTTAACTCCAATCTATTGGGATCAAATTAATAACTCACTATTAAAATAAACTGTAATTGTATTTTGTATGTTTTGATCATTAGATATTGGATCTATAACTTAATTCGTTTGGTTTTTTTTTTTTTCAAAATTTGAACGTTTATTCAAGAAAAAACAAATGGTAGTCACAAGGGGCAAGGTCTGGGCTATAAGGCGGGTGGGGTAAAACTTCCTATCCACTATTTTCCAAATAGTTCTTTACCGGAATAGCAACATGGGGCCGAACGTTGCCATGGTGGAAAATTATTGCCTCGTGTCTGGTCACATATTCCGGTCGTTTTTTGGCTATTGCTCTCTTCAAACGGATTAACTGTGTTCGGTAGCGTTCTCCATTGATAGTTTTACCCGGTTTTAGTAGCTCATAATACAGTACACCCTTCTCATCCCACCAAATACAGAGCATTACCTTCGCGCCATGGATATTCAGCTTTGCCGTTGATTTGGCTGGTTGGCTGGGTTTCACATATGGTTTTTTGCGCTTGGGGTTGTCGTAATGGATCCATTTTTCATCACCAGTAATAATCCGATGCAAAAATGACTTCTTTTTGTGGCTTTCCAACAGCATTTCGGACATGCAAAACCGCCTATTAACGTCTCTTGGCTTAAATTTGGCATAAATTTTGCAATTTATAAGAGGTCGATTTGTACTGAAATTTCCCCGCAGCTAAAAGGTTAATGCGCGCTTTCATACTTTACCCTATACCTCTGAATTTTACTCAACTGTGATTCATTCTTGAACATTTAATGCATCGAAAATAATTACAGTGAAACTAAATTATTTCTATCTCGTCCATATTAGAGGTGTGCAAAAAGATTCGATTCGATTTTCGATCCGATATTGGCCTCCGTCGAATGTTGAATATTCGACATTCGAAGTGCGTCCGTCGAATTTCGAATAATCGACATCCGAAGCCGAATCGAATTACGGATTTTTAACATTCGACCGGCGCAGTATGTGGTTTGCAATTTTTAATGAGACATTACACAATATACATTGAATAGTTATATTTTAGAATTTTTTGTTCATTTCTCGTTATTTTGGCATAGGGTCAGATTCTTTTTATTTTCTTGGATTAAAATTATCACTATTAGATATAAAAATAGTCAAAAAAGAAAACAAAGCAAACGTTTCGGTCACATATGGGGGCCCTCTTTAGTGCCATAAATTCAAAGATTAATTCAAAATTTTTGTAAAACATTAGAATATAGGAGATAATTAAAATAAGGATTATCATAGAATTCAAAAACTTATCTCATAGCTTGCAATTTAAAATGAAGTAGTACAGTATGCAGCATCACGAATTGGAAAAATATTTAGAGTTCACTGTGAACAAAAAACCGGATAAATGAAAAAACATAAAAATTTTTGCACACGAACCGACCGGGATTTAAATAAAATTGTATTATTAAAGAAGGATGCCAAATTGGTTATCAATGGAAAAACGCGAACAAGGTTTACATTTTTGAAAACTTTTCGTGAATACTTTGAACCGGAGTCTCTCACAGAATGATCTGAACTGTTTTAAAAACCGACTCGGGACATGTGTCTTTGCTGACCGACAATTTTTTTTTGTAAGCAATCCTGAGAGGTTTTCTTCCTCCTTGAAGAAGACTATTATCCCATACCTAGTTAAGAAATTCGAGATGTTTATGGCAATTTTCACGAGTGGACGAAGGCGTGTATTTTTCAAGAAAACGATTTTGGATATCAGCTTCACGGACAATCCATTTAACACAAAAAAAAAATTCAAAGTTGTTTATTTACGCATTCAGATTTATTCTGAGATGTTTTGAAAAAAAATAAATATATTTATCTTTAAAAATTAATGAAAATGAAATTTAAATATTGGTGATATTAAGTATCACATTTAAAAAGTAATATTAAATTGAATTTGTTCTGAAAATGTTCAGAACTATGAGATATTGTCATACTTAATATAACGTATACTAAAATTGCATTTTTCTTATTTTCTAAAGATAAATGTATTATTTTTCGAAACATATCAGAATAAATCTGAATGCAGTAATAAACAACCATCATTTTTTATTTCTGAACATACTCAAATAATATTAAAGAATTTTGAAAATCTTTCTGTGGAAAAAAAGACGCTTTCGACTGCGCTGGGATTCGAGCCCAGGTCTCGAAAGCGTCTTTTTTCCACAGAAAGATTTACAAAATTCTTTAATATTTGAATTCACTGGCATTATTTGCGATATAAGAGTTTGAAAAGGTCTACGAGGACTCCTGTCGGCAACGTATCCTATCTGATACGCGACTAGTGATTCTCTGATAATGTGGGCAGTGGCAGAAATTTCAAACTCAACTAATTAATTTGATACTCAAATAATATTGAGTAAAACTACTTATATAGATATTATAATAATTTATGTTTATGAAATGCCTTGCTTGCAAATTCAGTGTTAAATAGATTGTCCGTGAAGCTGATATAAAAAATTGTTTCTTGAGAAATACACTCCTTCGTCCACTCGTGAAAATCATCATAAACGTCTCGAATTTCTTAACTAGGTATAGGACAATAGTCTTCTTCAAGGAGGAAAAAAAACCTCTCAGGATTGCTTATAAAAAAAAATTGTCGGTCAGCAAAGCCACATGTTCCGAGTCGGTTTTTAAAACAGTTCAGATCATTCTGTGAGAGACTCTGCTTCAAAGTCATCACGAAAAGTTTTCAAAAATGTAAATCTTGTTAGCGTTTTTCCATTGATAACCAATTTGGCATCCTTCTTTAATAATAAAATTTTTTAAAAATTCCGGTCGGTTCATGTGCAAAATTTTTTATTTTTTTTCATTTATCCGGTTTTTTATTCACAGTGAACTCTAAATATTTTTCCAATTCGTGATGCTGCATACTGGACTACTTCATTTTAAATTGCAAGCTATGAGATAAGTTTTTAAATTCTATGATAACCCTTAGTTTAATTATCTCCTATATTCTAATGCTTTACAGAAACAGGAAACTCTTTCAGAAAGCTCGTTAACACAGGAGATAGCGGAGTAGGTAATATCAATGACAGATAGACAAATACTAAAAATAGTTTTCTAAAAGCTGCAGAAGAGGTTTTAGGGAAAGAAACAAGAGCAGCTTGGAAACCGTGGATAGTCAAAGAAACATTAGAGCTGATGGATGAAAGAAGAAGATACAATTATGCAATAGGCGAGCAAGGAAAAACGCAATATACCAGGTGTGTCCGAAAAGTATCCGACCTGCGTTCATATCTTCGCGCCAGAGCGCTCGATTGGCCTCTGCGGGGTATAAGCGTAACCAGTAGTCCCTCAAGAACTCCCTGAATGCCGTAGTTACCGGCCGGAAGCCTTGGGTCGCGCGCAGCGTGTGTTTATGTCCAACGTGCTTTTTCCATTCGTCGGATTTGTTTACAGTTGAAAATGACAGAAAAAACAGATCAACGAATTTGCATCAAGTTTTGCTTCAATCTCGGCAAGAGTTGTACGGAGACGATTGAAATGATACAGAAGGCCTTTGTGGACGAAAGTATGGGCATAGCACGTCAAAGTCCGAGCCATGTCAAGTCTATGCTGATTATTTTTTTTGATTGTGAGGGTGTTATGCACTACGAATTTGCTCCAACAGGTCAGACGATCAACAAAGAATATTACGTTGAAGTTCTGAAAAGATTGTGTGATGCCGTGAGAAGAAAACGACCGTGTTTCTGGTCAAGGGTTGACTGGCTTTTGCACCACGATAACGCGCCGGCACATTCATCGAACCTTGTGCAGCAATTTTTGGAGGAACACAAGAATGTACAGCTTCGCCAGCCTCTGTACAGTCCCGACATAGCTCCCTGCGACTTTTGGATGTTCCCAAAATTGAAAATGGCGCTCAAGGGAAAGTGGTTCGACGACATCGAGACGACTCAGAGTAATGCGACGCGCGAGCTGAAGGCCATTCCAAAATCTGCGTTTGAGGACTACTATAAGAAGTGGAAGCACCGCTGGGGGCGTGTGGTTCAATCAAATGGGGACTACTTCGAAGGATGCCACGGTCCGAATAACGAAGAATAGCACCAACGCGGAGATATGAACGCAGGTCGGATACTTTTCGGACACACCTCGTTCGGCACAAAAGTGACGCTGTAATCGACCTCGTAGAAAATGAAAATGAGGTGCAAAATGATGATAAGAGGAATTCGATTTTAAAGGAGGAATAGGAGAAAGCATTGATGGGCCTGAAAGCAAATCAACCTCCAGGAGTAGATTAAATAGCAGCAGAGCTCGTACAGAACTTAGGACAAGCAGAAAATATCATTTTATTTAAATTAATTTGCGATATGTACGAAACGGGTGACATAGCAAACGACTACAAGGTTAACAAAACTGTAACTATGCCAAAAAAAGTAGGGGCAGACATATGCGAGGATTAGCGTACTATTTGCCCAACGACACATGCCACTAAATTCCAACTACAATAATTTATAGAAGATTAGAACAGACAATAGAAAGCTCACTCAACGAAGTTCAAGGGCAATCAATCAAAATGTTACGTATTGCAGGTGATATTTCTCTGCTAACAAATAGCAAAAGAGAACTAGAAGAGGCGTTGAATGTGATGGAGTCAGTTTTAAACAATTTTAATATGAAAATAAACATAGGAAAAACAAAAGTAATCGCGTGTAGAACAAAATCAAGAAAAAAGCGATTAAACGTTCAAATAGGCAATGAAAAGATGGAGGAGATTAGCCAAATTTATTACTCAGGGAGTAAAATAACAAGGGTTGGCCGTTGTAATGCAGATATTCGTTCTAGAATAGGTCAAGCTATACGTATGAAGCTTATACGCTAGTATAGAGCGCTATAAAAACAGGTATTCCCATCCACCATTTTTGTTACATTTCTGTCAGAGCCGCCATTCAAAGTAATGTAAATTTTTCAAGAAACACTCCTCATTTTTCAATAGAATAATTAATTTTCTTTACCTATTTGACAGCAACTTAACCTTGGAGCCAAGTGTAAATATTCACGAATTTTTCCACGGTTTCGCCGTTTCACGTTCACGGACGCACAATAAATTCCTTTCAAAATAACATAATGAACCACTTGGGATTTAAAACTGTGCAAAAATTAAATATTAATACCGAAAAAGTTAAAACTTCGCTTAGAATTCACGTACTTTCTAATAGGCAAACATAACCGACATCTCAAAATTTATCAAAAATGGCGGATGAGAGTACTCCCCTCTATAATGACTCACGTTAGTATAAAGAGACGCCCCGACAGATGATAGGACACACACTTAGACATAAGGGACTGGTGAGAAAAATTCTAGAAGGTATAGTACAGAAACGCAAAAGTAAAGGGAGACAAAGATTAGAGTATGTGAAACAAATTATAGATGACGCAAGCTGTAGCGGATACTGCGAAATGAAATGACTCGTTTAGGATAGGAATAGATGGATAGCTGAATCAAACCAGTCTCAGGACTGCTGACTAACAACAACAGCAACACTACTATAATGCTAGTATTCACGTCAATTATTAAAAGAAAATCGTAGTGCACTGAGTTGTAAATGGAGATCCTGAATACCGATCTACAGACGCTTATTACACTTTTTAAGGACGTATATTGCAAAAAATATCGTGTATGCTATGGAGCTCGGCCTCCTGAGGCTTCGATTAGTATTCAGTCCTCGCCCCAAAAAAATTGCCTAAGCTTCCAGCAACACAATATACATTCTTTCCAACGCGATAATTGAAAAATGGTTATGAATAAAATATCTGATCCTCCTTTACTATTGAATTACGAAAATAACAAAACACTTTTACGCATTTATTTATCACCTACAGTCAATTAGTGTCGCTTCTACTGCAATTGGCAGCTGCCAATTCAATGACTGTATAACAGTTCAAGAACATTTGGCTACTTTACCTGTTCGTAGACTGTATTGTATGATAGAGTTTACAGTATTTGGGCTAATGTGATTATATATCTCGGTATGATTTTAAATTGAATGTTACTAAATGAGCTGCTATGACTAACATGTTTCAAGAATATATTGATTCCATTTATTTTCTACGTATCTAATTATTAAAACTACCATTTTCGTATAAATTAAAACCTACTTCTAAAATACACGGAGAAAATATTTGTCAGAAATCATCAAACTATTTGGAAGCGCATGATAAATTCTGAAGATACGTACTTTTTTCTAATACCTAATTTAATATATTTTATTGTCCAGATGGGAAATTCTTCGGCAATTTAGCCTATATATTGGCGGGGGTACGTGTGTACAGCTGTTACTTCTCCCCGAGCGATCCTTTCGAGATCTTTGAGACCCAGATCCTCCTCCTTGAGGGAAGCCTCAGAGAGGCTAGTGGGCGATCCTTTATTGTGGGCGACTTTAACAGTAAGTCACCCGAGTGGGGAGAAGCCCGTCTGGACAGGAGGGGGGTCTTGGTTCGCGAGGTGGTCGCTAGGAATGACCTGATAGTCCTAAATCAGGGTAAGGAGTTTACGTTCAGACGAGGAGCGGGGGGGTCAATAATTGACCTCACAATTGCCGCGCCGCGCCTCGCCTCGCCTCAAGGATAGGCGGCTGGTGCGTCCTCGAGGTAATAACCTTGAGTGACCACCGGTGCATTGAGTTTTGCATCCAGGAACGGAGTCACCCAGTGAATACGGGAAGGGGCGAAAAGGTGAGGAGCCCCTCCAGGAACAGAAAACGACTCAACAAAGACAAGCTTCGCGAACATCTTGAAGAAACCATGCTCATAGATAAGCTTGATTGGGCAGGGTCTGCTGGGTCGTTGGAGGACACTAAGCGGGCGGCAAGGCGGAAATAAGTCGCAGCATGTGACCACTCGATGCCTCGCCGCGGGCACGGGCGTACCGGGGACTCAATGTATTGGTGGACCGACCAGTTGTCTGTCCTGCGTCAAAAATGCCTTACAGCGCGGCGGAGATTCACCGGCTCAAAGGGTTATCCTTTGCTGCGCGAGGCATGGAAAAAAGCAAAATCAGTTCTGAGGCAAAGCATAAACAAAAGCCGACTTCAGTGCTGGAACGACTTGACCGGGGAAGTCGAGAAGGAACCATAGGGTCTCGTCTTCAAAATAGTCACTAAGAGATTGGTGACTAGAAGAAAGACCCCAGGCTTGGATAATGCCGATCGAGTCAAGTACATTGTGCGGAGCTTGTTTCCGGGGATAGACGAAGTGCCAAACGAGATCCTCAAAGAGGTGATCGGGGCACACGCGGAGATCCTCCTGGAAGCCTTCAACTCCTGTCTTCGGGAGGGGAGGTTCTTCGTCAACTGGAAGAAGCAGAGGTTGGTCCTGCTGAGGAAGGGCAACAAACCTCTAGAAGATGCCTCATCCTATAGACCTATTTGATACAATGGGGAAGCTTCTGGAGGAAATGATCCTACAAAGACTGCAGGGTCACATGGTCGGCGAGAACGGTCTCTCGGAAAACCAGTCCGGCTTTCGGAAAGGCAGGTCCACAGTTTACGCCATCCAGGCAGTGGTGGACATCGCCACTAAAGCAAGAAGAGGAGCTGGTAAGCGTATGGGATTCTGCGCGTTGATCAGCATTGACATACGCAATGCGTTCAATACCGGGAGTTGGGACTTCTGCATCGAGGCGATGGTGCGGAAAAAGGTTCCAGACTACCTGTTGCGAATGATAGATGACTATCTGAGTGACAGGTGGGTGATATACGAGGGTGACAAGTGGTCTCTCAAAGAAGAGATGACATGTGGCGCCCGTCAAGGGTCACGCGTGTGTCCACTCGTTTGGAACGGCATGTATGACGATTTCCTGCGCATGGACCCACCTGCTGGAACGAGCATCACTGGCTTCGCGGATGATGCACTTGTCGTGTGCGCCACTGACGACGTCAAAATCTTCTTATTCCTCCCTTGGTTGGCGCGGCTAGTCAACCTGCCTAACGGGCGTGTGTCCGCGGATCGGAGTCCCGGGCGAATGCATGACGGAAGTGTCGTACGTTACTTTAAGCTGGAACCAACTGCCTGCGGAGTTTAAAGCTGAAAGGCAGTCCCGTGGGCGGTGTATTGGTTCGACAGAGGGGATTTTTTGGTTTTAACAGGTATGCTTAGACCCGTCCTAGGAGGGTCCTGTACAACGTCTATAAAAGATTTCGCCATTTTTCCTCCTCACCAAAAAAAAAAAAAAAAATAGAATTCCAGAAAAAATTCGAACTTGTACCACTACAAAATCAAATTTCCCTTAACTCAGGCGGATATGAGTCCCGTCTGCTCAAGTACATCAAAGAGAGGAGCTCGTCGACGCCTTGTTGACAAGTTGTCAACAACCTAACCTGCGCGACGGGGTTGATTTCGCCAACCGCTGCGTAGCTGCGCTAAAAATCGGCGTACTTTCGTTATCTGTGGGCTAGCGACCACGAACACGATGCCAATCTCAGGTACCACTTGAACATTACTCTTTGTTTTCTTTGTCGGTATAGCACGGGTAAATTTTGCCAAATTGTGAGGTGTGCGAGTATAACACGTCACCACGAGAATCCCGGGGTGGCGGACTCTGGGTCAGCCTCGTTAACTAACGTAAAATTAAAATCAGTGTCCGCGAGTGGAATTGGTTTGAACTTGCAAGACCGTTTTAAGGGCACGGGTTCTTGTGCCCACTAACAACATAAGAATTGCATATCGAACTTTCAGTGTGCGTCTTCGCGCATAGTGACGCTACTCCTTACCCCGCACTCTGCGTGGTTTTTGGTGGTCCCTGTAGCTTTGGTTACGAAGGTACAGGCTGACCCGTCACGAGTGGGCCGGTCAAGTAGTATTATTTAAATAGTAATTTTGGTTATTTTAGCGAAAATATCCTGGCGCTCAACTTTTTATACCAGCCGAGTCTAAGGTTAGGTTCGGGAATGGTCATGTAGTCGGGTTAGGTTGCCAGGGATGCAATGTTATACCCCGACCTTTGTAAATACGGCTCGTATTAATAAATATTGTTAATTTGATGTGACTTAGAATAGTAGTCAATAATTATCTCAACAATTAACCTAACCTCACCATCCCCTATCAAATAATTAATATTAAGGTTGCAATAAATGGAAATATAAATAAAATATTAGTAATTATCTCTGCAAAACGTCTTACATTGGATTCAACTACAGCTGGTATTAATCATAAATTCAATTCAATATAAAGTAAAAATCATAAAGAATTGACATTTTTTTATATTTAAAATAAAATTAATCATCTTTTAGACAAATTCAGCTGTACAAATTGAGAATAATTCTCTATATGTTTAGGACTTTTACAAATATACAATTAATTAATTTCATATACTCTATGACATTAGGTATTTAAAGGCTCATGACATTCCAGAACTCTTTATCAAAACCTCTTTCGTCTGCATATTACAGATTATAACAATAAAACCACGCGCATGTTTTGCCATTTCCTTACCTGTAGTCGGCGAGTTTAAGTTGCCTGTTGTTAAATCTATAGTGAAAGGATTGTAGAAATACTCATTGTCAAAAGGTGACACTGAGGTAAGGGGGGTAATAGGTGGTAGATCCGCATGATTTGAGCTGTCATTCAACTCCTAAAAGAGAAAAGAAAAGAAAGATAATTAGAAATAATTTTAGAATAAATTAGGAATCATAAAATTTATTATCACAATTATTTCAAGCATGTAATCATAATATCGAAGTCATTATAGTGTAAGAAGCACACCTGTTTTTGGGAATATGTGGGACCTTTTAGATACCCAGGCGTACATTGCGTTTGTAGTTGTTCCTTATCCACTATCCATTTCTCTGACCTTTTTCTACGTTTAGCAAAAATTTCTGCTCCTGAAAATTAGATTATTGTCAACAATAAAAATTGATTTGCACAAATTGTTTAAAATATTTTCGAACAAAAAAATATAGTTAAGTAATAACAAGAAGTCATTTAAAAATACACTTGATAGCAGGCGTTTTATACTTTTTCAAATATACGTTTTTTCTATAAAAATTTTCTATTATTTTTAATTATCTTTTTTTTAAATGTGAAACAGATAGAGACTCAAAATCCAAAATACAATACCATAATTAGCAAAAGAAAAAAAAAATAGCTTTTTGTACAAAATTTTTTACAACCTTTTTGTGAGAGTTGTAAAAGATTAAAAATTATTAAAACCTGATCTTGAACCCGTATCACTACAAACTCGAATTCGTCCCAACGTCCAAACAAAAGCATAATTTAAAATTATTTACAAAGAACTTTTTATCATTCAGTTACAAGTTTCATAAAATGATAATACTTTTTTGCAAAACACACACTAAAGAAGTACAGAGTTCGCCTATTTTGAGACTTGACCGTTGTATTCAGTTAGTTGCTATACAATTATAATTTGAGTATCGAAAATTTTTTATTTCTTACCTCGACCTTTTTGATTGTTTAAATCACGTACAATGTCAAAAAGTTTTTCAGGATGGGAAGGGACTGTTTCAATATTAACTTCCTCTCCTAAAGCCTGAATTCCATGGATGTCAAGAACTTTTCCACAAGGATTCATTACACATTTTAAAGGAACTTTATTCTAAAAAATACACAGTACAAAATTATACATTTTTACATAACAAACCTTTGACCATTTTGTATAAAATTAAATATTTAAAATTGAAGCTCTTCTCACACAAATAATTGACAATTCTCAATGTTTTGATACTTGAACTTTCCATTTCTTACAAAATGAATAATTTAAAAAGTAAGAATCTTGAGAGTCGAATCAATTATAGAATTGTATCCTTGCATCCATTTTGCAATTGTATACTTTTTAAATTAAATCCTTATTTAATATCATATTTGAAATTTTTAGACTTTAAAATTGTCATGATTTCAACTTTGATTGTGAAAATCGAGTGGGCTGGAAAAAATTTTATCTCAGGTTTCAACTTCCTATTTGTAGTCTTTTAAAAAGTTATGGGATAAACAAAAGAAAAAATGTTTTTGTTCTTTTTCAACAATTTAAAAACTGAAACTAGGAACAATTCTGAAAACAAAGTACACAAACGTATAATTAGATGGCCGATGTAGTACGATTTTAGGGAAAAACTTTTACTCCAAAGTTAATAGCAAAAAAAACTTTTTTTTCTGATAATTTTAACAAATAAGAAAGAAAACATAAATACTAGGCGAAACAAATCGTATTCTTTTCCATCATTCTTCTAAAACTTCATCTTTCATAACTCTTATCCTGCATGTGTTGTTCACTATATTTTTATTTGTATCAAGCAGTGGAAAATCACTTACGGTTTTTGTACTTTTTGTATTTTTGAAAATAAACTCTCTGATAAAAAAATGATCTTAACAATTTTGATCCTCACTATGAATGAGTTTGTGACCATGTTTCACGTCCTGTGACCGTCAATATTTATTCATAATAATAACCTGTGCAAAATTAATAAAAAGCCTCTAAGAAATTATATTTATAAAGAATCAAATTTTAAATGTATTGATCATAGAAAAATGTAAGTGTCTAGACGAAGCGGAATTATACGGATTAGGGAACCCCCTTTGGAATATATCTTACACATAAAGTTCTAACACCTGCCGCCGCAGAAAATGAGTGAACTTTAAGGTTTACTGACCCGAGAAGAAGGAAAATCGGGGAACCAGAGAGGACTTATTCTTAAAATTTTTTTCCCTTCTTCTGAAAGAAATTAAATGGAGGGATGATATCGACTCATGAGGTGACAGGCCAGGAAGGTATCGACCAGAAAAAGGTCTATAATAACACTTGTTCCTTTGGAAAATCTCAGTAACCTGTCACCTTGTATCAGCGCCGATACTCTGCCCAACAGTAACCTGTCAACTTCCATCCGCAACCTTACTCTGAACGAGAGAGTAAAAACCGCGAAGACAACTAAAGAATTTAAAGTCCAAAGGTTCATAAGTTTGGATTATCAATGTTTCCTCCAGTTTCTATTTTTATTAAGTGGTTATATACACTTGTGTTCGAGAAAAAAAGCGGATTTTTACGATTTTTTTTTGGAAAAACAACACATTTTTTAAAAAAAACTGAACACCTATTTATTTATACATGTCGAAAAATCTTTCACGAATTTTTTCAAAGAAAAAAAATTCATAGCTGGAGTCAATATTGCCCTTGTGCTAAAACACAATTTTCCCGACATCTCTTGCGGTGAGCATGATAAAGAAGGAACTGCTTATCTGAAATACACAAAACAAAAACAAAACTGTAGTTGGTACCTTTACGCTGTGCGTGAACGAAGGATTTAGCGAAATTCATTTTTTTACAAAAATGGTGATCGTTTTTTTAAAAAGTTTGATTTTCGAACGTCTGAGCTTTCGGTTTTTGCAGCAAGAAAAAAAAAGTTTTGCTTGAAATTTAAAACCCTTCGTCCACTCAGAGGCTATTATTGTTGTTAGTAAGCCTGCAAAAATTCAGACTGATCTGGTTAACGATTCTCGAGAAACTGTGCTCACCGCAACCGCACTTTTTGAAAAATCAAGTTTCGAGATAATCGCGTGTAAAGGCGGACTTGCAGATGACTCGCAGTTGCAGATAGTGCGGTATCAAGAGCTGCCAAATTGGTTCTACTGCTCAGATCTATATGCTTTTTGGAAAAAGATTCTCTGAGATATGTACTTTCAGAAAGTGCAATAAAAAATTTTCGATTTTTTCAATCAACACAAGTGTATATAACCCCTTAACGAGGGTCCAGTTCGGAATAAAAGGCTTCCAGTTAGAATTTTAAAGGGCTTCAGTTTGGATATTCTGAAGGCTCCAATTCAGGATTTTTAGGCCTCCAGTTTGGGTTTTAAACATTCCAGAAGTTTAGATCTATACGAAGAATGACATCCGAGAAATTTCTCAATTTCTGAATAACCAGTAAGTCTAGATTTAGTAACCTCCTCCCCCCGGCCCTGAATTGGTTTCCTCAGAAACCGAACAGGGGGCCTAAAACATGTTCCTGCCAATTAGAGAGGGTATCGCTGAAGTGTTGCATGAATTGAAGCAACTCCGCAAAGATACCGAACACACGGAGGACTAGGCCCAATCATTTGGAAATCAGCTGGGAAAAGCTCTTGACAGGGAGGTGAAACTAGCGCTAGCGCAAAGTGTTGAGAGCGTCAGGGATTAGGGCTGCCAGACAGCCCCACAAATTGTAGTGAGCAGTACTCCGGAGTTGCGGAAGCGGCTGAGAAAGCTGACCGTGAACTCGCAAGACACTGCAGCAAAAAAGCCGGAGATGAAGAGGCCTAAAGCCTCCCCAAGGGAAAAGGAATGGATGAAGGTTCCAGCCAGGAAGAGCCTCCGAAAGAAAAAGCCTAAACCGGAGCCTAAGAAACTTGATTGGCCAAGGCGTGCTCACCCAGAAGCGGTGCTAATAAAGCCTACTGAGGGAGTGAGCTACGCGGCCATTTCAAAAGATCTCAAAAAGCACGTCAAATCTGATGAACTGGGTGTCACAGTCCATGGAATTAGGGAGACGCGTTCTAGAGACCTGCTGGTGGAACTGAAATGTTCCAAAGAAGGCAGAGGACGGCTAGATACCGCCTTGAAAGAGGTTATTCGTGCTAGTGGAACTGTCCGTCACCTCATCCCCAGGATTGTGGTCGAGATCGTAGATATAGAACCTAGCATTGAAGCCGAGGATGTTGAGAATGCTGTAAGAGGCTTTTTTGATCATGCATCGGAGTTAGAACTCAAGGTGTCTCTTACTAAGAGACCATACCGAGGAGACAGGAAGGCGTATCTTCTTCTGGAGGAGGTGCGGGCCTTAAAATTACTCAAGGCGACCCACATCAAAATCGGATGGGTCTCCTGCAGGGTCCGCCAAAAGATGAAGATAAATCGATGTTACCGGTGCCTTGGCTTTGGCCACATGGCGGGAAACTGCCGGGCGCCCGACCGTAGCAGAAGTTGCTGGAGGTGTGGCGAAGAGGGGCACGCTGCAAGCATATGAATCCAAACAGGCAGCAGATGAGGACACTGACGCTCGGCGTAGAGCACCTATAGAACATGACCCTGTAGTTTAAAGCTAACGCAGTTCCGGGGTTATGGGCTTGTGGGAAAGCAGGGGAGTTTTGAGTTTAGTGGGTATTGCTTTGGCCGAGTCCCACACAACGAGCGTGAATGCGTATGCGTACCAAAAAAAACAGTAACCTCCCAGAAGGAAATTTCAACAACTTGTTCTCTCTATGTTTCTCTTGTATAAATTACCAAAATAAAAGTGATTAATTAATGTGAATTTTCGGTAAACATTATTTGTTCTCTATGATTGTCTCTGTTCCGGTTCAGAAATCTTTTAGTTCTCTTCTCCGACCAAAAATGAGGAGAAACAAACATAGCAATAAAAGGTGAGTAACCAGAACACGTTACATACCCTTTTATTATTTCTGGTGCATCGGCCAGGAAACTATAAGCGAACACTAAAATAAAATAAGAATTAATTAAAATAATATATTGAAATATATTTAATGGTTTTTGAGAATTTTTTTTTTAGAATATAATAGAGAATAATATTTTTTTTAAAAAAGAGAGATTATGTGAAAATCCCTTCTCCTAATATATATTGTAAAAGTAAGTGCAAAATATGACAGTGTTTAAATTGATTAAATAATTTTTGTGAATAAAATTCGTTAGTATACTTCGCGTGCTCGCAAGCTTTGCCATCGTCAATAAAATAAATTGCTACCCTGAATTAAACTTGCATGCATTCTTTGTAGCAAGATTGTGCAAGTGAAGGGCTTAAATAAAAAATGAAATGGAAAGAAAATAAATCAAAAATTTTTTCAAAATTTTAATCATACTTTTTTTCAAATTTATTTTTTAATTTTATTACAACACTTAACATTTTTTTTCGGATTTCTGCAAGTACAAAGATTATTCAGGGCTTCTGCTTGAGTCAGGCCCAATTAATTTTGTAGTGCAAAGATTCTGATTTTCGACTGTCGTGATTCCTGTGAATGACATAATTACCCAAGATTCTGTGCTTGAGTCTAGCTTGGCTAATTTTACATAACTGAAACATCGAATTGTTGAAATCACAAAATAGGATATTAAAAGAATATTTATCTTCGTTAATTTCAATCCCTGGGACTGAAATTTGCATGAGGATATAAGCCTTCATAGCGTAACCAGTCGCTCGAAGGAGGGTGGAATTGAACAGTATCAAGCGGTTCCAGAAACAGATTTGTGAATGATTTAATAAAGTTTAAACCAAATTTTAATTACTGCAATTTCAAAATTTGTTTAAGGATATAACCCTTCATAGCGTAACCAGTCGCTGGAAGGAGAGTTATGGTACATTGAAGAGCACCAAGCGGTCACACGCTCGCGTATCCTCAAATTAGAGTTTTTGAAAACCAGAATCAAAATTTTTTCCCATAAAACTACACAAGTACACTATAGACCAAATTTATAAAAAATATATTCAGTTAGAAATCAAGATTAGAATCAAAAATTTAATCAAACAGCACCTAAAATAAATTTTATAAATAAATAATAAAATACAACTGTAAATTCACTTGAAAAAGGGAATTTGAAAAATAAATAAATGTATATAAATATATATAGTTATTATAAATATTTTTGTTTCGGTCACAAATACACATGCAGTCGAAAGAAGGCTGATAAGTAAGAAAATTGTGCAATTCGCAAAATAAAAAATATACATAAGTCATATTTTGTGAAACACTGTATTTTTAGATGTGTTCACCTTCATTTAGACATACCCGTAAACGCTCCCGATCAGGAAAAAATATAGATGAATTGAATCTACCAAGTTGTAAGATTAAAGAAATAAAAAATGACGCTGAATTTTCCGGTTTGTTTAAACAATTGTTAGAGAAAAAAAAGCAAATATATAGAAAACAAACTTTCATATAATTTAGGAAAAGACAAAAATACAAGAATCGAATCTGTACCGGAAAATTTTGAATCGAAAAATCCCAAACCTGAATTAATATCAACTGAAAATACAGTTTCTCAATACTATATCTATCCCCAATTATCGAATCTTTAGGTATTTCCTCTGACTCGGAACTTGAAACAAACTTGAGTAACTTTGTTTCCAAGAAAGATAAAATATCTAATAACGAAATTATAAACAGATTCAGATTCAGAATCAGAAACAGAGATCAAATAACCCATTTTTGTACATAATAAAAACTTTTTGCCTGAAATAATACATATTTTCAACTTAGGAAGAAATAAGATTAAATTAATCGAAGATTTTTAAGAAGAGAAATATTTATTCTTTTTGCAAAAAAATATATATAATATTAATAATAAATAAAAAACTCATAGCCAAGCTAATAAAAGTCCAACTTTAACAAAAGAAATTAAAGAAACTTCGCAAGATTTACTTAAACCAAAACAAAAAACATGAGAAAATACAGATTTTTCGCAACATTCGGAAACGTCCAGTGCTTTAGATCAAATTAATCTTCTATATATCAGCGTTGGAATTATTTCTGATCCCGAAATCAGTACTCAAAATAAATTAATTATTGAAACAAAAAACCCAGAGTCCATGTTTTGATAAATTAAAAACTTTTATGAAACAAAATAATAGCATAATTATTGCAGGAGATAAGTATAACAATACACCACGAATTAACCAATCATTTGATGATACTGTGGGAGACATAACACTAAGAGAAAAATCAATATTTGGAAGCGTTATAGAAAATTCTACTTTGTATGATAAAACTTTATGCCCACAGGAACATTCTGAGGAATTATTTAACACAACCAGTCATCCAACAGAAAATTTCAACTTTTCAAATCAAGCAGTAATCCAGTCCCATCAATCTAGTCATCAATCAAATAATCAAATTTTTACCCCTTTTCAAAAAAGATACTAATTTATAGATCCATTTGTAACTGAATCGGAACTAAATAGAACTACAGAATCTTTTAACCAAACAGCGATATTGAACAGTCCAAATTTAGAATCTCAACAAGATCAAGAAAATTTACCATATAAAATCAACCAAATTACGCTTAACGACTCAACAAATATTGGACAAGCCCTTAATTCACTAAAAAACTCACTTCTGTATTCCACTTCTAGACAATCTGATAGGGAAAATCTGCAAATAATTCACCGAGTAAAACAGCAATTAATATTTTACCAAAAAATAATCTACCAATACAATCTACCGAAATGATGAATTTGCCAACAAACCAACAAGTATATCTACGGGATGCTTTAGAGATTGTTCCATATTTTTATGGGTCAAGTAAAGTACCATTGACTGTTTTTATTGAAGTTTCAAAGAAGCAAAGGAAATGGTCCCAAATGCAGAAAGAAATTTAGTAAAATTATTGAGCAGCAAACTTACAGGAGAAGCAAGAAGATGTATAATCGGAAATTATTATATAAATAATTTAGAAGACTTCATTTCAAAATTCAAAACAATTTTTGTCCTTTCTGAAACTGTATACAAATTACAAGGAGATTTAGGTAGAATATATATGTGGGGAAAAAGGAAAGTAAAAGCAGGAAAATGATCAACCTCGGACAATCCAGATGTTTTCTTCAATTTCTTTAATGACGTTTCCGTGAACACTATATCATCCTCTTCAGATTTTACATTTGTTTAGTGTTGTAAAATTCTATAGGAGTTAAAAAAAAAAAGAAAATCCTAAGGGCCAGTTTCACCAACCTCGGTTAAATCATTGGTTAACTGACGGCGGGTTAAAGTTAACGCCATAGTTAATCGTCGATTATCCTACTGCGCGTCCCACCACACTTTTGAAGAGCGCGGTTAGCTAACCAGATAGTCGGTTCGAAGTAACTCCCATTTCACTTGAAATCATTCATGTGATTGGCTGCCCGTCAGTCGAATGGAAAGCAAAGCAATATGGCAGTGCGCGGTAAAACCTCAAAACACACTAACCTCAAAAATGATGTTTGCGGGTGATTCCCAAAAAAATAAAACTAAAGTAATTAATAAGTATAAATAAAATAATAATAGTAATAAAATAAAATCACGTGGAATATTTTTTTTCGCGTTTTGGATACAAAAAAACATGTATTTTTTTATTTCAACATACTATGCAAACTTTTTAGGTTACAAGTGATTAAACAAAAATCTTCTACTTCGTAAACCATTTTTTATAAAACAATGAAATTTTCAGGGTTAGCGATTACCTACACTTTGCATATAGCCATGAATGAAGAAATTATTCGTTTTTTTTCATATAATTTTTTCAATAATTTTTAAAATTTTAAATTAATTATTGATAATTTCAATCAACAAGTAGGAAATACCTTTCTGTTGCGTGCGATAATACTCCTTCGATTTGATTCAGCAGATCACGAACACAAACTTTTGATAATCGAAATCTCGTTTGAAAATCAATGTCGTCGAAATTATCAAAAAAATTAACTCTTTCTTTGAAAATTCGCGGTCTTCTGCGAATAAAAACATAAATATCTTCCTCGATTTCATCATCAGATGATGTCACAACTTCCTCCAAAAACTCCATATTTCACAACAACACTGCAGTTTTTGGTTAACGGACGATAAAGTCGCCCTAACCGCCCAAACTTGACCGGTTAGATTTAACGCTGGTTAACGCGCGTTAACCGGCCGTTAATAGGTGGTGGAACGCTCAACTAGGTTTAACCGAGGATTAACTTTCTAACCGAGGTTGGTGGAACCGGCCCTAAGAATAACAGACATAAAATTTTCATAAAATACACAGTGTGCCCCAAAAATAACAGAACTTTTTGGATATAGAATAAGATACACATTATATTATCTTTGAAAGTTATTATTTATTCAGAATAGATTCCATTAGACTGAACACAACGTTTGGAACGATCAACCAATTTATCTATAGACTTTTTAAACTCGGTTTTTGGGATGTTTTTAACACCTGTGTCACAGCTGATTGAATGGTTGGAACGTCATCATAAAAAGCTCCTTTCATTGCAGTTTTTAGTTTTGGAAACAGGAAATAGTCACACGGTGATAGATCAGGCGAATACGGAGGGTAGTCCATGACACAAATCTGTTTCTTCATCAAAAATTCGTTGATTTTTTTGGTCTTGTGAGGTGGTCCATTTAGCTGATGTGAAACAAAACGTGCAAAGACCTTTCTTTTACCCAAATCTTCAGTTAATATTGTGTAGATTGTACAATAAGATAGATTTAATTCTTCTACCAGCATTCTCACAGTGAAATTTGCATCGATAGCGATTATTTCACGTACTTTTTCCACTAACTGCACGATTTGATGCTTCTGGTCGTCCAGGTCTTGGATCATCATTTAAATCGTCACGGCCATTTTTAAATCGTGTTAACCTCGTATAAAGTTGAGTACTACTCATACAATCATCACCATAAACTTTTTTCATCAATTCGTATGTCTCAGCGAATTTTTTTTCGAGTTTAACACAAAATTTTATAAAGGGTTTCCCAATAGGGGTGATATGATTTTGAATGTCCCTATCGGGCTCATTTGAACTGAAATTTTTGACGTCTGCTGTCAGTTGTCATCAGTAAGGTTTGCCATTTAATTATGAGTAGTTTCACGCTTCCACAACGTTTGGAAATTGTCCAATTATTTTATCAAAATTCGAGAAGTTTTGTCGGTGTTCAAAGAGCATATCGTGCAAAATATGGTCGTCATTCTGCTCCATCCGCGCTCTCAATTCGTCGAATAATCGATAAGTTGGAGAGTGAATTTACTCTATTGGATACTAAGCCTAAAAATCGTATGCGTACCGCACGTTCTACACAGAATATAGCCGCCGTACAGGCCAGTATCGAGGAAAACCGTGAATTGTCCGTGCCACGCCGATCTCAGGAATTGGGCCTGTCCAGGATGACTACCTGGCGTATTTTGCGATTGGATCTTGGCCTGCATTCCTATAAGATGATTCTGGCCCAAGAACTGAAGCCTAATGACCATCGTTTGCGTCGGGAGTTCGCGGATTGGGCTCTGGAATCAATTGAAAATGATCCCAATTTTCATCAAAAAATCATCTTTTCTGATGAGGCGCATTTTTGGCTCAAGTCTCGGGGGACATTTGGCCGATATATTGTTTAAATCATAAATGGCATAGAATATCCAATATAATAAAAAGATTTCGATCAATTCCGAATGAATATTCAGTGTTTTTTTCCAATTTCAAAACATCACCCTTATTGGGAAACCCTTTATTTGCTCTTTGTGCCATTTTTGTTTTGTAACATTAGCACACTTTTTCATTTATTGAAATGGCTGTAACTTTCACATCTGACATCGGATTTACATGCATTTAGGTACGTTTGAAAGACGATGAATGTATCCTTTTAATGCTGGAAATTTCCAATAGATGGCGCTGCATGTTGTATGATTTAAATATAAAGTTAGGTTATTTTTGGGACACACTGTGTATGTGTATGTATAAATCTAAATACCTGTAATTTTTCTGTCGCGTTTTTTACACACTTCAAAGTACATAGCGCCGATTGTTTTTTTAATACTATAGTCAATCTCAAATTAAAAATGTTTTGAAAAAAACTTTTGTCAAATAGTAGCATAACTGGAACATTGGCAGAAGTTGTTTACAAAATAAAGAGGTCAATTATTAATTCCAATTTTTGTCAATTTTAGTCATAAAAAATTATTGCACATTGCAGCGATAGGTAAAAAGATTTCATCATTATTCTTAATTCTGAAATTTTTGTAAAAAAAGTGTGGTTTCACTGAAGCTAATAACAGAATACTATTATTTCTACTCCCTTGTTGATTTAAACCATGCACCTGGTATCGTCGAGGGGGTCTCCATTGAGTTCCCTGACCTTGCTTATTTCCCTCGTATTGATTATTTTGTCTAATCAAGTTACTTCTCAACTGATCACCTTGCGAACTTTTATTTATTAATTGCTGAAGAAATTGAAAACAGGTTGCTGCTGTGACCTATTTTCTGACAAATTTGACACTTTATTGGTTCTTTTCGTGCTAAGTTTATTTTATTTGTTTTTGCATATTCTCGGTTATTATGTGATGATTTTTCAACTTCCTGGAATAGTGAATATTGTCTATTTCCTCTTTGCAGTTCGTTTCTGGCTGTTAAATTCCGTTCTTCTCGTATTGCTCTTTCTACTGTTTCGTCAAATTTATCGGCTCTTCCTATTCGTATTCCTAATTTTGGTTTTAAACCTCGTAGAAAACAATCGATCGCGTCTCTTTCTAAATCTCTTTCAAATTCAACAGCTTCTTTTCCATTACTATTTTGCTTATGACATTCGAGAATTTCTGCTGTAATTTCCTGCATGCGTGTTACATAGGATAAAACACTTTCATTTCCATTAAACTTATATGATATTAATGTCCGACTAATTTTCTTCATTGAAAGCAGGAAAATGACCAACCTCAGACAATCCAGATGTTTTCATTAATTTCTTTAATGACATTTCGATGAACACTATGTCATCCTCTTCAGATTTTACATTTGTTTAGTGCTGTAGAATTCTATAATAGTTTAAAAAAAGAAGAAAATCCTAAGAATAACGAACATAAAATTTTCATAAAATATGTGTATGTATAAATCTAAATACCTGTAACTTTTCTGTCGCATTTTTTTACACACTTTAAAGCTCATATCGCTGATTGTTTTTTGAATACATTAGTCAATCTCAAATTAAAAATTTTTTTAGAAAAACTTTTGTCAAATAGTAGCATAACTGGACAATTCGCAGAAATTGTTTACAAAACAAAGAGGTCAATTATTAATTCCAATTTTTGTCAATTTTAGTCATAAATAATTATTGCACACTGCAAAGATAGGTAAAAATATTATATCATTACACTTAATTCTGAAATTTTTGTAATAAAAGTGTGGTTTCACTGTAGTTAATAACAGAATACTGAGTAGTAAACAGACGAAACGAAAATTTGTATATGACGAATTTGACAGTGCCGTAGTAATGGGAACCACTTATTATAATTAACTGAAAAAATTATTTTAATTTTAAGAATATAGAATAAAATTGTAAGTTTATTAATCAATTTGTTGAAAAATAAAATTTATGTGAGCTGATCCAAAATTTCGCCATAAGAAGCGTTGAAGCGTTGTAATCTTTTAAGTCGGACATCACATTAATACTATTTTTTCCTTCCTTTTTTATGTGATATATTTCTGCATCTATTCTTTTGAAATAGTTTGTTTCTTTGTGTAAAATTTTAATATTATCCCAATCAAAATTATGTAGAGAACCTGTATCATTCTTATTGTTTATTCTATGTTTGGTAACAACATTATGGTATTTTTCATTTAAGTTAATGTTTTTTTTTGTGTTTATCACATCTGACATAAAGCATTCTTCCCATTTGACCTACATAGGTTTTAGAACAATCTAAGCATGGAATCTTATAAACTACATCTGAAATTTCAAATTTTTCCAAGGGGCCTTTTCCTCATTTTATGTATTTGTCTAATTTTGATGTGTTTTTGAAAACTGTGGTTATGTTGTATTCTTTTAACTGTCTTTTAAATTTACAAGATAAGTTTCCATAAAAAGGAATAGAAACTACACGTTTGTAATCAATTTCTCTTTAATTATTCTTCGAAATGAAAAAGGAATTTTTTTCAAAAGATTTTTAATTGTTTCTAAATTTTCTTCATGAAATTTTTCATGCGACAGTAGCATTGCAGCGTCTACTAGATTGTTAATAATTGCAATTTTTTGTTTAAGAGGATGATTTGAGAAATAGTTCAAATATCTACCTAAAAACGTGTTTTTTCTATGCCAGTTTGTTTCAATGATACCATCTTCATTTTTTATCATCAAAAGATTTAGAAACGAAAGTGTGTTTTCAAATTCTAATTCATATGTAAATTTTAAAAGTGAATGATAAGAATTAAAGTTTTCTGAAATTTTTTCAATCATATTCTTTGGAATAATTAAAAATGTGTCATCAACATATCTGTAGTGAGCATGTATTTTGAAACTTAATTTTTTCAAAACCACTTCCTCAAGATCTTGAAAAACTAAATCAGCCAACATTGGGGAAATAGAAGAACCCATTGGAGTACCAAAAACGATATGACCACCGGTGTATTGAGTTCAGCATCCAGGAACAGAGTCACCCAGTGAATGCGGGAAGGGGCGGCAAGGTGAGAAGCCCCTTCTGGGACACAAAACGACTCAGTCAAGACTAGCTGCGCGAACACCTCGCCTCGCCACGAGCATGGGCGTACCGGGGACTGAATGCACTGGTGGAACGACCAGTTGTCTGTCCTGCGTCGAAAATGCCTTACAGCGCAGCGGAGATTCACCCGCTCAAAGGGTTATCCTTTGCTGCGCGAGGCATGGAAAAAAGCAAAATCAGTTCTGAGGCAAAGCATAAAGAAAAGCCGACTTCAGTGCTGGAAAGACTTGATCGGGGAAGTCGAGAAGGACCTATGGGGTCTCGTCTTCAAAATAGTCACCAAGAGATTGGTGTCTAGAAGAAAGGCCCCGGGCCTGGATGCGGCGAGCGTGGTAACATCGAAGCTCCTTTATGCAGCTTCGGTCTGGACAAGTGCCCTTAACAACCATGCTGTCCAGAAGAATTTGTTCTCGGCACAGCGAGGTGTGGTGCTGAGAATTGTCTCAGCATACTAAACTGTGTCGACGAGTGCTGCGCTGGTCCTGGCAAGTGTCCCGACAATAGACTTATAGGCGGAGCTAAGGAAGGAGACCTTTCAGCACCGAAAGGAGGTCACCTGCTTAACCAACCTACAGGAATTCGCTCGCACTAAGGAGGCTATCTGTAAGGATGGAAGGCGCAGACTCGTCGAGAAATGGCAGACTAGATGGCATGGTGACCAATTCGGGAGATGGACACACCGTCTAATCCCGGAGCTGACCACCTGGCTGGATATAAAGAACGGTCAAGTCGGCTTTTACCTGTCGTAAGCGCTTTCGGGCCATGGTTGCTTTAATGCGTACCTGAAGAGTTTCAAGAAAAGAGACGATGAGTCGTGTCGCTACTGCGAATCCCTTGTGGAAAATGCAGAGCACACACTCTTTGTCTGTGCCAGGTGGGGCGCGGAAAGGGAGGCTGTCGGTCATCAAGCACCCGCGGTCTTGTGTCTTGTGCCTGCCTAACTACCTAACGAGTTCTTCACCAAAAAAAAGCAACTTTGTAGCACTTTTTATAAAACACCATTTCTTTTTAATACTGTTTAATACTAAATCAAACGGAACGTTTGTAGATAAGGACGTGACATCTAGTGAAATCATTATGAGATCAGTTGGAATTTTTTTTTTTTAAATGACATCCTTGCAAATAGAGGAATTTTTTTTTTGTGAATTTGGAGATGGTAAAGACTTCTTTAGAATTTTAGCAAAAATCTTTGACACATAATAAGTGGGAGTGTTAATTAGTGAAACCACTGGACGTAGAGGAAAATTTTGCTTATGAATTTTTGGTAGACCATATATTCTTGGCAAGACTGTGTTGTTTATAGAAATATCTTTTTTTGTTACATTTTTTCCTGAAAAATCCTTTACCTTCCAATTTTCTAACAGTTTATAAGTATCTTTCTTCGTTAATTTAAGGAGATAGTAATTTATTTTATGTGCCTCAGGCACGGAAACTCGTTTTTCCGTTACAGCTGAGAGTAACGGAATGTTGTGTATTCCGTTACAGAGGAATACAATGTAAAAATTGAACTGCGTATGCGCATATAGTCTTACAGCGGAACGCAATCTTTTTCTTATTCTTCTTCTTCTCACTTCTTCTTCGTACAGCGTTAGCACCTTACTGGCAAAGCCTTGTACATTTGAACTGCGCATGCTTCTATTAAAATCCATTACTACTACACAAGGTCGATAAAATTAAAATGGCCGGGACTAGTCGTGACATATCAAGTGTAATGACTAGCGCCGCAAACAACTAAAATACTAGATTAGATTCGAGTGTACGCATAAAAACTCTCAATCTCCTGCGAGCATTGTCGCTCGTCACGAAATAACCCTCATTGTGTGCCTAGGCACGTAATATACTATTTTTGTAAGTAGAATTGTCATTCAAAAGTTGTAAAATTTTTTCATTGTAATCAGAACGATTCAAAATTACCGTAACATTGCCTTTATCAGCTTTTGTGATGAATAATTCACTGTTTTTCTATAAAAATAATTTAGTTTGGTTCAAATTTTTGGCTATGGATTTCTCAACTGCAGAAATTTTTTAAGAACTATTCAAAAATATAGAAGTAGTATTTAAAAGTTTATGTCTGAGTTCTTCTCTGTCTTTTACTATTTTAATTTTTTCCATACTTGATTTTATATCCTTTATGATTTCAAAAACCATGTCCTTCTTTTTAGTTAAAAACGACGAGCTGAAATTATTTCCTAATCTCAGAACATCATTTACATTAACTGGAATATGGGCATCAGTACAATTAACTATCCACGGATCTTTAAATTCTTTTTTTTCATGACATTCATTATTGAGATTTTCTTTATGCTTGTTTAACTGTATAATATTGTGTATTTGTTGACTATGTTTTAAATTGACAATTTTTTATTTGAAATTCTTTCTTTTATATTATTTCTAATTTTTTGTACATTTAATTGAAATTTAATAATATTTTGAGAAACTTCAACAGGTAATAATTTTTTAAATTCAGTTTTCTAAGAATCTAGTTTTTTATTCAAATAATCTGATTGATTGTGGATGTCTCTAATTTCCTCATTTTGTAAACGATGTTCTAGTTTGTTTATATTACTATTCATATGCATTTTCACTCTATTACTATAAAAGTTTAAATTTCTTAAATTAAAAGTATACAAATGGAATTTAAAAACATTTTTTTAAACTGTAAGTTGAAAATAAGGAATAAATTATAAATTTATAATAAAATAACGTTTCATCTGTTTACTACTTCTCAGTATTCTGTTATTAGCTTCAGTAAAACCACACTTTTATTACAAAAATTTCAGAATTAAGAGCAATTATATAATCTTTTTACCTATCTTTGCAGTGTGCAATAATTGTTTCGGACTAAAAATGACAAAAATTAGAATTAATAATTGATTTTACGAAATAGTAGAAAGAGCAATACGAGAAGAACGGAACTTAACAGCCAGAAACGAACTGCAAAGAGGAAATAGACAATATTCACCATTCCAGAAGTTGAAAAATCATCATATTATAACCGAGAATATGCAGAAACAAATAAAATAAACTTAGCACAAGAAGAACCAATAAAGTGTCAAATTTGCCAGAAAATAGGTCACACAGTAGCAACCTGTTTTCAATTTGTTGAACAATTAACAAATAAAATGCCAGGTGCATGGTTTAAATCAACAAGGGAGTAGAAACGATTATAAAAATATAAATAGTTTCACATCCCACCCTAATGCTTTCCAAGGAAATAGATTCAACCAAAATCAAAACTTCTATCGAAATAATAACCAGAATATGTACCGTAATACTAATAAAAATAATCCTGGTCGAAATTTCAATCAAAATTCGAATATCAACAGAAATTTCAATCTGAATTCAAATTTAAATCAAGGTCAAAATTATAATCAAGGCAGAATTATCATCAAAATCCTTATTTCAAACAAAGACCAAATTATAATGTGAATTACATTTAAAACAGAAAGCAAAACCCAAAATTTAATCAGAACCAGAATCCAGGTAAGAATTTTCAGGTTATTTGCTATTCGTGTAATACACCAGGCCATACGTCTAGGAATTGCAACAAGCGAATAAATATTAATCAACAATTACCACAACGATTGCAACAATAAAAACAACTACAACAATTACAATAATTTCATGAAAAAGAATGCAATCAATAGGAAAACTCCAATACACAAAGGAGGGCTTAAACAAAAAATTGAATGCACCTAATTTGATCAAGAATAAAACTAAAAAAGTGAATTTAAGTACAAATAATGTAATTCCTCATATAATTATATCAGCAGAAGGATTGAAAAACCTTAAACACATGATGATAGACACAGGAGCCGGATCAAATTTAATCAAACAACAAGCAGTCAAAACAAACGTAAAAATAAATAAATTTGAATGCCTAAAACTAACAGGTATAAATAAACACTCTATATTTACACTTGGCCAGATAACGATCAATATTTACGGCTACTTGACCACCCTCAACATAATACCTAACGCAGTACCTATCGAACATGATGGTATATTAGGCACAGAATTTTTTGGAAACAATAACGCAAAAATTAATGTTGGAGAAAAACAACTTGAAATAAATAGCGGAATTTGTCCCTTTGAAATGCAAGAAACTATATTTTTACCAGCAAGAACCATTCCAGATTTTTATGTAAGAATAAGGACAGTGAACAAAAACAGGAATTTATTCCAAAATTAAATCTGCAATGGAATATACCTAGAAAACGCAATCGTTTCTAATAACAACAATAAAGCATATATGAAAATATTCAATACAAATACACAACCTCAAAGGTTAACTATATCAACGGTTGAGTTACTGGATCTTTTATAACTATCAATACAGGAAGAAAAAATCTGCCTGCTTCGCGGGCACATTCTCATAGCGCGCAGCTCGCTTCGCTCGCAAGTTTGAGCGCGCCTACGGCGCGCGATTTGATCGTCGCACTTCGCGCTCGGTCTTGTACTCTTCGCATACATTTAAGTTTATTTCTTATAATTTGATACTGAAGCTCAAACCAATTTTATAATAATTTACAGATGATGTGAATTACAAATTTTCTCAGTCACTCAATTTCTTTTTGGATTTAAGTGAAACAGGAAATTCAATTTACCAGTATTGAAATTTTTGATTTTTTCAAAAAGTTATTTTCAAAAACACAAAAGTAGTTCTCAATCCCTCAATTTTGATTGAGTGTGGCTAGTTAACGAACTTCTCCTTACTTTTTCGGCTCCGATAAAGTGTGCCAAAGCTCAATCCAATCTGATGATTCTATCGAGAGTTATGCCGCATACGACCTACTACAGACAGACAGACAGACAGACACTTTCGTAAAAACCGTTTTTTCTGACTCAGGGTGTCACAAAACGTAAAGATTTGATGAAAATTTCGAAAATAATTTTTCACATAAAACCAATATCTTCTCATCCATGATGAGAATGTAAAAATAAATCAAACTGACAAAAAATCAAGTTTAGAAAATAAAAAAAAATTTAATTTTTCACAACAAATTTTTAATGATTTTATTAATCAGTTTCCACAAACAAATGATTGCGATTAATCATTTGATATTTCAAATAAAAATCGGGAAAATTCCATTAAAGAATTACTAAGATTATGTTACGTCCCCGGACTCTACCGCCTCGGGTAACAAACAAAGTAAGGAACCAATGAAGGAATCAATGCAACAGCACCGCGTGCGTGATTTTATCGACGCAACTTATGGCCAGATTGACAGATCAACAGAATGATTAATATGGAATGACCATGTGTCGTTATAATACCCACACATGGTAGCAAATCGACTGAACCAGAGAGAAGGTGAATGAAGCCCTACAGTACCAACGCACTACTACATGTACTTATCACACACATTACAGTCACAACATGTAGCTTGTAATAACATGTCGCTCATCATAGTTGAACTTTCTAAGTTCTATATAAAGCGAAAGTTCCAATAGAAGTCAGTCCAGTTAGTCCAGTTAGTCCAGTGTCATCATTTCTATACCGCGAGTCGGTCCAGTCTCATCAGATTATTCACCGCCAGTTGGTTCAGTTCTAATTCAACGCTGAGTTCAACGACAGTAAAACGTGAAGGGGAATCACCTTAGAAAATCTCCTCTAAAACCTGGGATCAGAGAATCGACTATTCCAACCGGCTGGACCACAAATTTCCCATCTGGATAAATTTATCTCAACGTCTAAAAAATGAGGACTCGAGTTACCACGTACAATCTACTGGACTTGTTTCAATACCGAGTTATTTCCAACCCAGGGCAAATACTAAATACCTTAAATTTTATATGTGCATTTTCATTTTTCCATGGTGCTTACTTAAGATAATTTTTATGTTAATAAATATATTTTATATGATGAACTCTTCTTATTCACTGATTATTTCTCATCCCTTAGAGCGGATCCTTCCGATCCTTACATAAAACAAGAAAATCTTTACAGAAGAGAAGTGTTATGTTTCTGAGGCAACAATTGGATCATTTAAATAAAAAATAAAAGCAACATGTTGAAAATCTGATCAAAAATCATGCAGATCGGTTTTACATACCAGGAGAACCCTTAGCAGCAACAACTGTCTTACAACATAACATTTCAACAACAGATGATCAGCCTATATTTTCAAAACAATATAGATTCCCTCCAGTACATACAGAAGATATTTCACGTCAAGTATATGAACTGATCGACAATAGAATCATCAAATCTTCACAATCACCTTATAATACACCTGTTTGGATAGTACCTAAAAAATTAGATTCTTATGGAAATATAAAATGGCGAATGGTACTTGATTTTCGCAAACTTGATGAAAAAACAATTGGAGCCATTTGGTTTAAGAAATGCACCAGCTACTTTTCGGCGATTAATGGATCTACTTTTAACAGGACTTGAAGGAACTGAGATATTTCTCTACCTAGATGACATTGTTTTATATGCAGCGAACAGCATTTGAAATTTTAAAATAAAAACTATGTGAAGAACCTCTTTTACCAGGGGTGTTAGTTGAAGTTTGCCGGCTTTTTCAATAAAGAAAACACTTAATTCTCAAGGGAATCTCAAAAAAAATTTATTCAAAGTATTGAACATTGGATTCTACACATTTTGCCCATCTTTCAGGCAAATCATGGATACCATCCCAAAAAAACTTTTTCTCTTTCAAGGCAAACCATTCGACGCGCCATTTTTCGATTTCTTCAAAATTGGTGAAGCGCTGCTCTGCGAGTGAGTGTCCCATCGATGCGAAAAGGTGATAGTTGGACGAGGCAAGGTCTGGAGAGTACGGCGGGTGCGATAATATTTCCGAATTCAATGCTTTTAATGTGTTCTTCACCACTTTAGCGGTATGAGACGGTGCGTTGTCATGTTGTAGGATAACTTTGCCATGTCTTCCGGCCCATTCCGGCCGTTTTTCGATCAAGGCATGATTCAAATTGATAATTTGTTGTCGGTAGCGATCCGTATAGCACCATCTCGCCAGGTTTTAATAACTCGAAGTACACCACACCACACTAGTCGCACCAAACACACAGCATTGTCTTACGGCCAAAGCGATTTGGCCTTGGAGTCGATGGGCCGACCTCACCAGGTAAAAGCCATGATTTTTTCCGCCTCGGGTTCTCGAAATAAATCCATTTTTCGTCCCCCGTGACAATTCGATGCAGAAAAGATTTCCTTTCGAACCGTTGAAGCAGCATTTCACAAATGGTTTTTCGATTTTCCATTTGTCTATCGTTCAGTTGGTGTGGTACCCATTTTCCATACTTTTGGATTTTTCCCATGGCTTTTAAACGTTGGCAAATTGCTCCTCGGGTCACATTTAGTATTTGTGCCAATTTTTGTTGCGATTGGGTTCGGTCTTCATCCAATAACGCCTGCAATTCCTCGTCTTCGAACGTTTTCGCTGCACCAGGATGTTCATTGTCTGTTAAATCGAAATCTCCACTTTTAAATTGACGAAACCATGTCTCGCATGTTCTAATCACTGGAGCATGTTCACCATAAGTTTCTACCAGCAATGGATGAGCTTCAACTGCTTTGTACTTTTGATGAAATAAGAAAAGCAACAAATACCGCAAAAGCGATTTACTTGGAACGAAACTCGACATATTCACTGAGGTAAACAACTATGATTCTATTGTTTTGGAAAAATGTAATTGTGTATTTTTAAAGGTTATTGTCCATACAAAAATATGACATAGATGCCAAAACTCGAAAGACCCTTGTTCAAGAGTAAATAGGTGGAAATTGAAACTGGCAGAATACGATTTTGATGTCGCACATAAAGCAGGTAAAACTAATGTAAATGCAGACGCTTTATCAAGGATCCCTATTGATTTAAAAGATATTGAAAATAATGACATAAATAATAAAAGTGGCATTGAAATAAATTAAATTAAATAATGAAATGGAATATGCATGTCTGATTTTGAACGTGAAGAAAAAGTACCAGAAACAAATCTTGCGTGCTATGAAGAAATGGTTTATGATATTATTGAAGAAAATATTGAAGAGAATAATTTTTAAAAATCTAAAAAATTTATGAACTCGGAAAATATAATTGAAAATAAGATTAATCGAAGAAATTATGATGAATTGAAATATAAGGTTATTGAAGATGAACATATTGATAATGGTAATTTTGTAGGATACGAACAAATACTGATAAACAATATAAATGTAATTAAAAATATAAAAAGTAAGGAGTATAATTCCAATTTTATTAAAAAATCGAAATAAATGTTATGCTATGCAAACGAGGAGTCAGCTAAAAAATTCAAAAAACACACGTATGGATAAGAAAAGATAATATAATATAAGATAAGATAAGACAAGATATATATACAAGATATATATAATATAATATATATATATATATAGTTCTGATTCAGATTATGATGTTGAGCAAAAGCCCAAAGCAAATAAGATGAAACATTTAAAAAAAAAATTAAGACGAAGAATTAAAAGGAGAAAGTTATTTTGAATCAAATTCTGACTTATCAAGTCAAGATGGAAAAGAAGAAGAAAAACTTAGGAAAATTTCCAGAACGAAGAAAATGAAAGTATGAATAAGCATTTGGTTAGATTATAAATTGAGAATTCTGGAAACTTTGATGAATACGATTTCACAGAAGAAAGACTACCCCCAGAGCCACCCCCTGATCAACCTTCAACATCTGGATTACCTTAGACACAGAAGAATATAATGGAATCCCGCGACCAATTAACGATGGGAAAAGATAATTATGCATATTTTGTAACCAATAAAGGAGAACCCCACGACGTAGGTTCCAAACTTTTAAAAAAATGTGGAAAATTACTGAATTCTAAAAATTTACAAAAAGTGATTGTTCAAAACTTACGAAAAGGAAATAAAAATTGAAGAAATGGTAGTGTCACCCTCCATATTAATATTATAAAAGATGCTGGTTTGCGATCAATAAGGGTCAAAGATAAAGAAGAAAACTCTTCATAATGTCAAAATTGTAGGCAAACCCATAGCCAACGAAACGTCGCAACAATTTTGACATTATGAAGAGTTTTCTTCTTTATATTTGACCCTCATTGATCGCATAATTGATCTTTTATAATGGAAATCAAAATTATTTTGCACTTTCAATCGAAGATGAATTCAAGGAAAATTCAGGAGAAACGACGAGAGATTTTAAATCAGCAATTTATTCTCTCCATAAGATGGTAGAAAAATTAAATATAAAATCAATCAGAATTGCGAAATCTCCACACATTAACATTGTTTTATAGGAAGGAATATTAGCCACATTGAAAGTAGCATTTTTAAATTCTACACTTAAAATAATAATTTGCATTTTCAATCACACAATACCCTACAAAAGAACAAAGAAATCAATTAATTCTAGAAGCTCATTCATCTGCTATAGGAGGATTAAAGGAGTAACAAAAACTTATAATAGAATCAGACAAAGATATTATTGGGAACATATGAAATTGGACATACAAAAATATATACAACTCTGTTTACAATGTCAACTAAAAAAACTAGTAAGAGTCAAAACAAAAAACCCCATGATGATTATTGATACCCCAGGAACTGCATTTGAGAAAATTTTGATGGATATTGTTAAAAAGTTACCAATAACTTCATCACAAAATCAATATATACTTACTACCCAAGAAACACAATTCTACGAAATAAGCTATGAATAAAAAGACAGAAGGTTCCAAAAAAACTATGCATTTGTAATATATACATCCCTAACTGGGTGGATCTCGATCTACATAAACTTAGTGATCTAATAAAACAGCTACCAAAACCCTTCATAATAGCTGGTGACTTCAATAGTCACAACACTCTTTGGGGCTCCCAACGCACCAATGGAAGAGGTAAAATATTAAATGAAATTTTGAAAGATCCAGACATTCTTCTCCTAAACAACACCCAACCAACGTACCTCAATAACACCAATGGATCCTTTAGCGCCATTGACTTCTCTCTCTGTAGTGCATCCATAGGACATCGGTTGAAATGGGAAGTACTGGAGGACCTTTATGATAGTGATCACTTCCCCATTCTAATGAAATCCCGAGCCTTAATCCAAATAATTTCAACCAGGAACCAAAATAGAAAATATGCAAAGCCAACTGGAAAGTCTACCAGAATTTGTAAAAAATTCCAGTGACTCAAACTACAATTCCAAATTCCTAGAGCACAAAATGAAAAATGACAACACTGAACAAACTATTGATCGCAATGATTACTCCCAGATAAATACCCCTATCAAAATGAAAGAGATCAAATCTACACTAAAACAGTGTAAAAACACCAGTCCGGGTCCAGACAATATCCCGAACATATTCCTGAAAAACCTCCCAGAAAATGGTTTAACTTACCTCCTCAAAATCTACAATTTGATTTGGAAATCTGGAGTCTTCCCGGCAAAATGGAGTGAAGCCATTGTGATTCCAATTCCAAAACCAGGGAAAAACAAACGCAAACCTGGCAACTATAGACCCATAGCTCTAACATGCACAATGTGCAAATTAATGGAGAAAATAGTAAATAAAAGACTGAGATGGTACCTTGAAAGTAAAACCTTCTTCGACCCAAACCAAAGTGGCTTTAGACAGAACAGAAGCACTCTGGACCCCCTAATGAACCTGGAGACCAACATCTGTGATGCACTTATACAAAATCAACATCTCCTCACCGTTTGCCTCGACTTAGAAAAAGCTTACGAAATTGTTTGGCGAAATCGTGTGATTCAAGTGCTCTCAAACAACAATATAGGAGGCTGTACACTATCTTTCATCAAGAATTTCTTTCTACATAGATATATACAGGTAAGAGTAAATAGACAACTCTCTAGGAAAACAGAACTGAAAAATGGTGTTCCTCAAGGATCTGTTCTAAGTGTTACCCTATTTCTAGTAGCCTTTAATGATGTTGACAAATGTTTCACCAACCCAGTTAAAAGCAGTAAATTCGCTGATGATATCACGATGTATTGTAAAGGTAAAGATCTTGAAACAACAGAACAACTAATGCAGGAAAGTCTTACTGCCCTTCAAAAATGGTCTGAAACTACAGGATTCAAATTCTCTCCTACGAAAACAAAGTGCATACCCTTCTCTAGAGGACAAAAACAATCCAAAAAGCCCGAACTCTATCTAAACGAGCAAGAATTACCGGTCACTCAAACAGTCAAAATTCTGGGACTGTCTCTGGATGACAAACTCACATGGAAGCCCCACATAAACCAATTGAAGGACGACTGTAAACACAGATTAAATATTATCAAAACTCTCGCCAAAAGAAATTAAAGAAATAATTATAATTAAATATAATAAATAAATATAATTATAATATAATATAAATAAATAAATAAATATAATTAATTAAGAAATACAATGCCCTAGTCAGACCCAAACTGGACTACGGATCGATTGTTTACAATTCTGCCAAACCACAGACCTTAAAAAAACTATCGCCGATTCACAACGCAGGATTAGCATTACCAGACGAATACACAATATTCAGGTGTGAAATCTATGCAATCATGAAATCAATGAAATACATTGAGAAATCAAGACGGAAAAAATTCGTAATCTTCTCTGACTCCTTGAGTGGCATCAAAGCGATCAAAAACACAACAAAATTCGATTACATTACCCAAAGTATACAAGAATCACTTGAAAAATTAAAAGATATTGGGAAAGAAATTATCTTCTTCTGGATCCCTTCGCATATAGGAATCGAAGGGAATGAAAAAGCGGACGCCCTGGCAAAGTCTGCCTGTGAGCTACCTGAACCTGAAAAATCAGCAAAAGTGGAACCTAACGACCTTAGGAAATCTTTCAGCAAAATTACGACTGAAGTCTGGAATAACAATTGGAAAGTATCCCGAGCCACAAAACCCCATGAAGTGAGAAGCAATGTTTTCGATAAAACCCAAACAATATTTGAACACCGCAGGGACCAAGTGATCCTGAAAAGGTTAAGGATTGGCCATACGCATCTGACCCACTACAAAATACTGATGAACCAATATCCAAACAAATGTGCTTATTGTGAAGAGAACCTCTCTGTCAAACATATACTAATTGACTGCCCTAAGTATCGTAACCAGAGGAAGAACCACGGACTGACCAACGACCAGAAAAAAAATCTCAATGACCCAGTACTGGTACATATCAAAATCAAAAGTCTGAAAATTACACCCCCCTATTTCAGCAAATATTTGTCATAACGAAAAAAATTTATTTGTAGGAGGTACAATCAAATAGGGTCTCCAATCAGCCAAACTTTAAGCCCGATTGGATGACGTCGTTTTTGGAGTGGTATCACTTGATAAATTATGCCCCATATGTAGACAAGCTTATTGGACGACATCTCAAGTTCGAATTGCCGAAGGTGATAATGCGGCACAATATTGGTCAAATCTCTACAGCCAAGACTCGGCTATTGTTATTTGGCCAGTGTCACTCTTTGCATCGGTCAAGTGCTGGGCCGACGACGGCGGCGTTTTTCGACTGTTTAAATTTACCGACCTTCAGCCGAAACTTGGCCCAGTATCGGCCCTATACCAAGCCGATTGTCATTTTTACTATGGCATTTAGTTCTGAAAGTAGAAGAGCCAGAGTCGGGCTCATAGACGGCACATTACTGGGCCATGTGTCCCTTTTATCGAGGCAAATCATTCTGGAAGTGAGAAAACCAGAGTTTGGTACAGCATTGGATTGTTGCTGTGCCGAAAACAAGTGCTGGTGTCAAGAGTTTGGGCCAGAATTGGCCGCCAAGTGCATACCGGAGTAATTATTCCAGCAACGGCATAATATTGGCAGGCGATCGTCGGCAAATTTTTGGCGATGCTGGGCCAGTGTTGGGCAGTACCTAACTTCGCACTTGCACGCAGAAAAAAGAAAGGCAAAATTTACTAACCAGGAACAGTAAATGATTTTAAGTAAATGTAACAGTAAAAACTGTTAACATAGCTGAAAAGAAATGTCGGAATTACTGAACGTTTCGTAAATCTCATAGTAAAATCAAAGTAAATCTAACTCTGTCACTTGTAAGTTAAAAATACCTTTATCATATGTATTAAATACAGGATGATAAGTACCATTCACTGGAACTGAATTACAATACTAGTATAGTACACACTAACGAAAGATCAGTAGATTTTACCGATCTGGATGTTTCGCTTAACTCGCGAACATGTAACGAAAACATAACCTTCATGTGTAAATCACGTGTGCCGGCAACGCTGGGTGTAAAAAAAGGAATTTTCAACTGCAGTGAGAAAAACGGATCATAAAACCTGGATGTTAAAAGTAGGGATAGTATTCGGTAAAATCAAAACATTCATTCTCAGTTTTTCATATAATTCGTTTCAGAATGTCGTCCGAGTGCTTCCGACGTTATCCGAATAGCTTCGTAGACTCGAATCCAAGTCTGGCCAACTCAGTAGTGGCTTATAAGCGACATTTATTTCGGAATATGGCAAGCGAGAATAGCCGAGAGGCTTTAGGCGTTAGGAATGCGTTTAGTTAATGTAGATATAGGTAGAGTTAGAGGGTTCGAACCCAAAAGCGATTCTGAAATTTAATTTCAAGCGTATGCGATTATAAATAGTGTAGCATTGTGTACTTAAATATGTGAACATAAATGAGGTATGATAATAATATTTGTGTATGTGTTCCCACTGAAACCTCCCCTCTTCTGAGTGCCAAAGCTCTCCCCTCTATCTTTCTTTTGTTTTGCACGCGTTAAATCTGGTATGTTTCAGTTTATAATCCAAGATATTATCCGATACTATCTTTTTTTTAACATCTACAGATTATGGTTTTAATAATCTATATCGCTGTCCCATAGTTAATAGTCCAAGATTATACCCGGTAACATATTTTTCATTACCGTTTACCATCTATTTTTCTCAGTGTGCAAAGAAAGTAGCATAACAAAAGAACTGTGTTATCCGAAACGAATATGCTACTTTCACTAAGAAAAATCGGTAAAGCTACTGTCTTATAAGTAATTCTGACATTCGACAAACGTAAAGAGCACTAACATTTTGGTCAACTACGCCGTTACAGTAAGTTACATTTTCTTACACGCTATGGAAATGTAACAGAATAATAAACATTTGTAGCATTTAGAAACAGTGTAGGATAGCAATTGGCTCGGTGAAATTTACTCATCCGCAAGTCAGTATCACCTATGTATTCGTATTTGTAACTACCAAATCTGATTACAGTTACTTGTTCAGCCTAGTAACATTCAGTTAACTGGCCAATTGTCCATATAAGTACTTGGAAATTAAGTAAAATTTACCGGATTTTCAGTATATTATACGGAACTTTTTTCTGCGTGTGGGATGTTATATGACAAAGATATATACATAAAGATATATAATACAAATTCATTCATAAAACGGAAAAATTAGATAAAAATACAAAATAGTAAATAAAAATATTTATGCGTGTAATGCATGTTATGTTATTATATGTTATATGGTATTATATTATATTATATATCAATATTATACTCGAAAAATGAATCGTAATTCTCAAATCACATTTAGATATATTAATATGTATGTAGTTCGAGCTTTGTGAAAAAATCAATGTTTAATTAATACATATATTGAATTATTTAAATATTAAAAAGACGAAATAATATATGTGTATGAATGCAGATCCATTCATAAGAATAACAATGGAGAAAAAATTAAAAATTACGTGTGTATGTAATAGATGCTCCTCTCGATTCCATATTCAAAAATGAGTAATATTTTAAGAAATTATACTTAGTTATATTAACATGTTTCAATTGGAATTTATTTATTAATATGTAGGTATTTAGGGCTTTGCGAACAAACATTTTGTAAAATGCGATGTTGTACCAATTAAAATCAATCAATAAAAAATAATAAAAAAAACAAGTCTCATAAAATTAAATGTTTTAAAGATTCTATTCGACGTTTTGAATTATATTCATTTAGAATTATCTTTATCAGGATCTTCAGAATAATGTATAGATAGGTCTTTTAATTATATAACAAGCTTCAGTGTATGCGTTCTAACAAATGAATATTCAAATTTTATTTTAAAAATGATAACTATTGCAAATGTAATCAGTATTGATTGTGCGAAAATATTTCTATGTATTAAATGTAATGTATTCAATTTGATGAACTTGCAAAAATACAATTCTGTGGCTAAGCGGCTGAACCGAATAATTCGAATTTTTATCAACAATGTTTTTTTATCATAAAACAACTAGAAATAGATCCTGTTATGTCTTTATGAACCGTTTACAAAACCAAATAACTTTCTTTTTGAAGCAGAACCAAATAACTCAACGATTTGCGTTGTATTTATTTGTTTGCAACCAATTCACAAACATGTGCATAGTATTTTAAAATATTAAATGAATTGAGAATGTTTATATATGGATTTGTATGTATCAATACTTACACACATACATTATGCTTGTAGAGTTTTTCGTACGCCACCTGACGAAAAGTTTTAAGAACACTCGTGAAATATTCCCTTGCTCTTTTTCCTGTCGAATTCATAATTTTTTGCGCACTAAATTATTTCTTTTAATTAAACACAATGAGTTATGAAATTGGTAATTATTTAAACGCATTTGCATAACCGAATAACTTTTTATTTAGTGGCATAACTCTCCATACTTTCTTACGTAAAAAAGGGCGTAGCTGGATAAGCATGGTTGGCTGTCCCCGCTTGAGTTTGATTCATATGTGGTGAATAAGTTTGTACCATTATAAAACTAATTCACCCCAAATAATAACTTCAAAAAAAATTTTTTACAGTTATAAACAGATTTTGAAAAATAAAAAAATTCGATTTGCTTAAAATTGACTGAACCAATTTTCATGCCTCAAATATATTGTAGAGGGTATTAAGGCAATCAAACAAAAAAATTGACACTTGATTCCTTCAAAAAGAAGGGGATGGAAAAAATTATCGTAGTCTTGAAACAATTTTTTTTAATGAAAGTTTTTGTTGCAACACCGCTATTTTTTTACTATTATATACTCATATCCCAAGAAACAACATATATATGTTTTGGGATAATATCAGAGGATTACTTCATAGTTTAAAAAAAGAAAATATCAATGTTTGACCCTCATATGTATGTAATTCTACTAGAACGATGGGCCAACTTCATTTTTAGCTTATGACTATAAAATAAACATCATTTGAACAATGCACCTGACTATAATATGAAATACACCTAATCTTCGTCACTGCTTTCCTCTAACACGTGATTCATATTGTTTTGTATAAACAATTCACTGAGAATTTCAGCCGGTCTTACGATTTTCGACAAATATCTCGCGTGTGATAAATAAAAAATAATAGTTGCTATATAAGAACAGCAACAAACTGTTCTTCGACTATTGACATATTCGCAAGCATATCTTTTAATTCCTGCAACACCTTACTGTTTGGTCTGTAACCAATGAAACATCTATATAATTTCCGACTAATGTGTCTTGACTGCACCTGGATCTTTAAAATATTTGCCTGCTCTTTCACAAATTGTAAATTGATGGACCCATTATCGTTTATCATTTTCACCAGATACGAAACTGTTTATGAGAGTTGATATGAATCCATGAATAAGATTTTTAGGTCCTTCTCTGTCAACTCTAGAAAATCTAAAATTTCGTTAGAAGAGAAACTTCGAAACATAAGCTTTTTACGAAACCAGCCTTTCTCCTCAGCTTCACTAGCCAAAGAATTCCCTACATGTAGCTGATGTTTTATTCTCCTTACAATTTTTTCTGAAAGACAAGCATCTGATTTTAACGCCTTTTCAAATTAATTGTGCAGAAATGCTGCAATTTTAAAATACAACCCAACATTTGGAAGTAGTTTGTTATCAATTATATGATCCAGCAATCGATATTTTTGTTTAATTATTCCATGGACAGATTCCACTGACCAGCGAATTTTTCTCACGGAACGAGAATGGTTTGCTTCTTTAGTTGTCAGCTGATTTCGCTTGTCCTTTAACGCTGGCATCAGTACAGAAAAGCCTTTTGACTCCAGTACGTTTTTCGCATCTCGAAAACCACGATCAAGGAATCATTCACTCAATGATTGACACAAACCATGTGGATCTTCAATAAGATTTTTTTTAATTTCAGCGTCATTCTGATTCGCATAAAATGGTCCTGCCATGTCTAGTACTCGTCCGGTTGTTGTACAGATAGTAAAAGGCTTGCATAAGTGAACCCTTTTTGTCCCGAATAAGATTTTCGCTGGTGCTCATTGTTACTGCTTTTCTGATGGCGGGCATATGTACTGTCACAAATCAACATTAGCTCGTCAGTAGAATTAAACAACATTTCAGAGACATCAGTAGTGTGAGAATCAATGAGCTCACGTCTAGAAATAGCCTTCAGTCCAAATCGGGAGGGTAAGACATCTTTTTAAAAAGAGTTCATGATAGAAGCGGTGTAGTCTGAAACAAGTTGCTCTCGTTCTAATTGCAAGATTGCAGCTATCATTTTTTTTGGAGTTCCCTGATCTTAATTTCAATAAAAATACTACAAGAGCTTGTGTTACATCGCGGGTTTGATTGCTCCACACTGACGTCAGCATTTTGCGCAATTCAATAATATTTTCCCATGTCAAACCTGTAAAAAGATGTATTTTTTCATTCGATAAAGAAAAGTCTCCAACTTTGTCGAGAATCGTGGTGTCGCGTTCAATAATCAAATCTTCAAGTAATTCCGATAGCTCTGAATCTTTTACTGTCGCAAAATTCGAATATACATGTAAACGATTTAATTCATCATCAAAAAACCGGCCTTTTATCAAATGTGCTCGACAATAGCGGTTTTTTTTAAACATAGGGTTGCATGCGCGCCTGTTTCGGAACTACTGTTAAATCTTGCGCCTCGTAACAAACACAGCAATATTTATGCGTTGCCACAATCCTTTGAATTTGAATTCCAATGTGCTCAACATCTTCGCTTACTTTAGATTTTATGCGTGCCTCAAATTCTGGATCTTTGTCGCTTGATGGCGAAAAATCATCGCTCTTATAAAATGTTCCTCTATTATCAGTAAATCAACTATTATCATGCAATTTTCTGTTTCTGGCAGCAGAATGCGACAGTTGCAACATAAAACGTCATTGAGGACAATGCTTTTTCCAAAGCAAAGAGAAAAAGCATTTGCTTCATCTACAGATTCTACTCTTTGCTTACGCTAATTTACACTCTTAGCAAACCTGCTGCAAGCAGCACATCTTTGATTCATCAAACTGTTCGATGAATTTGCTAATGAGGTACGGTCGCTGGATGACGACGGCTGCGGGACCGCTTTCCCACCCTGACCAACCGCGGATACTGGGATTCCGACTCCCTGCATTGTAAACACTTTTTTTCTGTATGTCATGACGGTATAACATTTTTTATCCAGCCAAATTCGGAATACAATTCGGAATACAATAAATAATCACTTCCCATAATAAATTCCAGGCGCATCACTTTACAAAAAAGTTTATGTCGCGAAATTTTCGATTGCACACCCTAATTCTATACCTAAAATTTGCGTAATACTTGCGGCTATCACTATGAGTTTTTTCAGATTTTTCAAAAATAGCGTTTTTTCTACAAATCAATTTGTTTAAAAAAATTGTTTTTTTTCTATTAACTTTGGAGTAAAAATTTGTCCCAAAAATGTTACTACATCGGGCATCTAATGATACGTTTGTGTAATTTTTTCAGAATTTTTCCTAGATTCAGTTTTTAAATATTTGAAAAACTACAAAAACGTTTTTTTTTGTTTAACCCATAACTTTTTGAATAATGCATGAAAAAATCTGAAATTTTGGGTTTCTTCATTACTTATATTAGTCTATTAACCCTTAAAATTTTAAGTAAATCGGAAACATAAAGTCCTAAATCTGTACGATTTACGTAGACATCATAATTTAATGTAATTAATTTCTTAACTTTAGATTGCTATAAGTTTCCATACCTTAAGAACAGGAGTTGAAGCATCTTCTTCGCCTTCTGTCCCTACAGAATAAAATTTATTGCATTGAGAGGTTAATCATGGAAAGTTTTATGAAATTGAATGGATTAAAAGTTACTGAATGTAGTTGTTTGTTCTTAGTGTGAAGGGTTGGACAAGGAATAAATTTTGTTTCTATATTCATATACATATGCATTTACAGTTGGGTTAAAGTGAGTTAAAAGCAAAGTTTGAAATGTGGTGCTGGGGTCCAAGAGGCCGTGAGGGGTAAAAAAATAGCTCACCGCCCAATACAGGTGGCACTAAGAACAATGCCATTTTTTCTCCGCACAGTTGACAGCCTGATGAAAAATGTAATGTTTGAAAAAAGTCTCATCCAGGGTGCAAAGGCATTTACAAGTAACATTATGTAGGCGTAGTTATCTTAGTTGATTGGTTAATGAAAATTAGGGTAGGGTTTCGGGCTACACCCAGGATTTTCCAAATTCGTGGGTGGACCTGAAGAGTCGAAGAGTACCTCAATCAAGCGTACGTGAAAAGGATAATCATAAAAATAAAGAGACGAAGTGACAATTGAGAGTTTTTTTGGAAAATTGCTTGAATAAAGTAATATAAAGCTTAGGATAGAACGTGCTGTGTCAGAATATTTGAAGACTTAAAGCAGTCAAATTAGTTCAAGTTTACAACTCATGTACTCCAGAAAATATTAGAAATTTAGCAGATGTTTCGTTGAGTAGTCATGTCCCAAAAAGGTCTATTCATTGGTGATGAAATACTTGTATAGCGCCGTGAAAAAAAATACTAAAAACTAGATTTTAAATTTATTAAGACAAATGTAAGTAGTATTCTATAAATACTAAGATCATACTTGCCGTTGCTTTCGTGAATCCACTTTACCGAACGCTTCTTTCGATTAACATACATCGATTGCCCCTTGCTTTTCATGTTCTTGTCGTCACTCAGTGAATTTGAAATCCTTCGAGCTAGTTCTACTTGATCTTCTACCGTCGGATGGGTAGGAGCATAGAAGTAGGAAGAAGCGTACATTTTTTCTAAAAGGAAAACAAATTAAAATTCAAAATATTAAGGTTAAAACGAGATTTAAAATTATTTTTAATTGAAGATATATGTTGATGTTGGTAATTGGCTTTAGGGTCCAAGGTTGATAAAAACTCAGAGTTTTACATAATCAGACGTTTCGGCTCTGATCGGAGCCCTCATCAGTATTATATTTAAATCTAAAAATACAGAAAAAAGGTTTGTTAACATAGGATTTCTTGTATAAAATTTTTTCAAGTAATTATCATTATGTTTTTACATGTAGGTAAATAAATTTTGAGAGTACTTTAAGGTAAATATTTCATTCACATAACCTAAATATCCGGATACCAGAAAACATTTTTTGAATGGTTGGAATTAAGTGTCTAAGTATAAAAATATTTTTAAATTGACATTCGTGCATGAAATTGTAGATTAAAATTTTTGTGGTATACACTGAAAGAAATGCTTGGGATTTATCAGCAATATGAATATAGCTGAATGTTTTTAAGTAATTCAACAAAATATATTTGACAGTTAATCAAAAATATGGCTGCAATAGTAATTCATATGGTTGGAATACACATACAGGCTGAACTAATACAAGCAAACCTTGGTTTTCGGTAAATCCCCAATATAATATAGGTCAAAGAACCACAATTATGTCTGTATCGTCGAATTTTTTTTTCAGTGTAGTTTTTGATACAATATATATACATATATACAGATATATATATTATATATATATATACAATATTATATATACACTATATATATATGGGTCATTCCATATTAGATTGACAGGCGATGTCACAGATTTGAACGAGATAATTTTTTTTCGGTTCTTTATCAACAATAAATAGACACGTATTTTTTTGTTTGGTCAAAAAAATTTTTTTTACAAGTATACGATTTTTCGAATTTTCTAAGAAATGATATTTTCAGGATAACTTGTTTTGGTACTTGCTAAGATTCATTCACTAAAGTTGATGGACCTGATAGATCTTCATATATATAAAAATACAATCATAAAACTCTGTATTGACCTTTACATATATTTAAATATACCGAGTGTTTTTATAGCTATTTATTTTTCTTGTTATTTCATGTAGATATGGAGAAAATTATGTAAAACTTTGTTTGCGCTTTAGAAAAGTAATTTGCGTAGCTAAAATAAGTATTTTATTCACCCTGCAGACAATATTCTCCAGATAGTTCGACAAAACTTTTCTCAACACTATAGGGATCAATCTGTAGTTTTTTTACTGTTTTTTTGAAAAGTATTTCTCAGAATTTGAAACGATTTGTTGGAAATCTATATATATACGTCTTTTGTAAGAAGAAAAGATCGGAGAATTGCATAATTTTTGACGACCTTACAAGTTCCGTTTCGTATAAATATATATATGGGTCATTTCATATTAGATTGAGAGTCGACGTCGCAGATTTGAACGAGATAATTTTTTTTTCGGTTCTTTATCAACAATAAATAGACAAGTATTTTTTTGTTTGGACAAAAAAATTTTTTTTACAAGTATACGATTTTTCGAATTTTCTAAGAAATGATATTTTTGACATAGCAAGCGCACTGTCAAGTCTGTTTATCTTGAAAAAAACTGTTCGCACGAAAAATTTTCCAAATTACGAAAATTAGGGTTTTGACTTCTTTACAGAGATTCTTGCGAAAAAATTGTATAAATATTTTTACCTTCTCATCATGGATGAGAAGGTATTGGTTTTATGTGAAAAATGACTTTCAAAAATTTCATCAAATCTTTACGTTTTGAGACCCCCTGAGTCAGAAAAAAGGGTTTTTACGAAAGTGCCTGTCTGTCTGTCTGTCTGTCTGTAGTAGGTCGTGTGCGGCATAACTCTCGATAGAATTATCAGATTGAATTGAGCTTTGGCACACTTTATAGGAGCCGAAAAAGTAAGGACAAGTTCATTAACCAGCCACATCCAATCAAAATTGAGGGATTGAAGCACTACTTTTGTGTTTTTGAAAGTATCTTTTTGAAAAAATCAAAAATTTAAATACTGGTTTTTGATAGTGCTCATAAATCTCTAAAAATTATCCTGATAACATTTTTTGATTAAATCAAAATTAGAAATGTTACAGCATATTCAAATTCGAAAAAAGTCAATATCAAAATTCCATTTTCCAGTTAAATTATACGAGATACGAAAAAACGTTGATACAATATTATTAAATAAATAAAGGCCTACAAATTTGAATAGTAACATTTTTTCATAAGATGCATATTTTTCTTTTAAATTTAAAAAAAAACTATTGAATGTCCAAAATTCAATTTTTTAACAATAATATGTGAAATACGAGAAAAACGTAAGAATACAAAATTGTTCGTTTCAAAAAGATCTACAAATTTTGTCTAACACAGTTTTTGATAAAACATATATTTTTCGATTCAATTCCAAAAAATACGATTAAAATTTAAAAATTCCATTTTTTAGACAAAATATGTGAGATACTGTCACGTATCCATGATAGTTATATTATATATTATAATCATATAAAACTATTATGTTATTATATCATATAACACGTTTTATTGTTGCTATAAATATTGTTGCTAGATACATGTAATTGTTTTTATAAATAATTTCACTATTACTATTAACTAAATTATCAATAAACAATTGATTTCATTGATAAAATACTAATTACAACAAATATTACCTTTTATTATTATTAACTATCATTATTACTATTGTTAATAATAACAATTAACAAAATGCAACAAATGTTATACAGCAACAATATTACTTCAACCTTTATATTTAAAATTATTATTAATCTCTATTATTATTAATATTTAATATTGTTATTAACAATAATTGTCAAAATGCAACAAATATTAAATAATAACAATGTTACTTCAATTTGTTGATTTGCAATAATTATCAATCACTTTCATTATAATTATTTCATATTGTTATTAAAATTTGCAACAAATATTATAATAATGTTACTTCAAATTTTATAATAATAATGTTTATAATAATTATCATTATTGTTAATATTCTTATTTGATGTTAATCAACAATCAGCAATTAATTATAAAATACGTTCTTTTAATAACTATTACTATTATGTTATTTTATAAACAAAAGCAATGTTTAAATATAAAGATTAATAGAATTATAAACAAATCATAATCACCATTTATGTACAACAATTGTATTATAGTTACTCTATTACTTACCCATGTATAAAAATAATGTAATTGACCCTTACGACTGAATCTACCTAAACCTGGTGGCACGGGTTTACACAGCTCCTTAAGAAGATGTGGGTAACACCCACACCAAGAAATCACGACCCTCACGGACTTTGAAAATCGGTGTGAGACCCTAATCTCACCAACGCAGCATACAAGCAAAGCTGGCCCATGGTTTCAATTCAAAACACTGACACCTAAGATATCAATGCACTTCGAAAAAGCTATTGAAACTATACAACTCGAACCCCCATGCTTCCGTTCTACGGATTGAAACCACAAGCGACAATATATACCAGATGTCGAGGCCTAAGGAGAGTCGTCGAAATCTACGGAGTCTAAGTGCGGATCAAATTTCAAACCGACCCATCGTCGCAGTGCCGGTAATAAATCGTCAAGTCGCCAAAGTCACAACAAGGTAGCAAGTGACATATTTGTAGCCGCAACATAATTGTTTCAAACCAGGATTACGTGTCAGTGTGCGAAACCAAATAAGGATAATCTACGAGTAAGTGTTGGAGTTACCTATTATTGGCACCAGGAAGGACTAAGACCAACTAAAGGAATATTGTACCTAATAGGCAACGAACATCAAAACAAACCGGTTGGACAAAACTAGACTCACCCAACCGAAAGGAAAAATCAGCCTGCCACCAACTCTTTTTTCGTTTGGGTCAATATAGTAATTTTCAATAAACTATACTTGTTAAAATTAATTGTTATTTATTTGGCTTGTCCTCTACCCGGTAATTTATTAATTACAATTAATAATAAACAGAGGAATATAGATAGGGTAATTGGCTCTAGACTTTAGGTAGGAAATATTTATATTAATTTAAAACTTAGGACGTCACAGAGCCAATTATTTTGGTGCATCGGCCGTTGGCAAACATCAAGCCTTATAAATTGGGTACAATTTTTTTTTTTTAATCTCAAACAAATGTTCTTATAGGAACTCCTGCAATTTTTCTTCTCAGTTTGAGTTGAAAATTTTGACACTTTTGATGACCAATAAACAAGTCGACAAGTTGGTGGCAATTTTAATTTTCAAAAATTGAATACGGAAATCAGGATTATTTCATTTCTTGCAACCTTGAGTAGAAACAAATATTTAAAGTATTTGAAATTCTTTACTAAACTAATTAATTCAAGTAAAAAATTAAATGGTCTGATTTGTTTGTATTTAAATTCAAAATTATTATTTTTTAGTTTATATATATTTGTAACATGTGCCTCTTTCAAAAATTTCGAACAAAACAGTGCGTACGAAATTTTATTTAATATTTATAAAATTTATATATTCTACCCCTTTTCCCCTAATCAAACTATTTTATTCAAACTGTGCCTACAATTATATTTCATCGATTTAGAAATAAATCTCATATTTTATAATATCAAAATATTACGGAACTGAAATATATTTAGCTTTTATAATAAAGATTTACGGGTTATAGCAGTAGAATACAAATAATCGTTTATAATATGAAATATAAGCTTTGAATTGTTTAAAAACCAATAAGAGGAAGGATTTCGATTCAGTAGCAGTTCTTTCTTTTAAATGATTACAATTTATCGAACAAATGAAATAAACGTACCTTTTTTTTTATTTTTTTGGAGGGCGTTAATATAGTTGAGATTTTATTTTTTCATCGTCATGTTTTTGAATCCAAATGTCTGTAGAAAATAAGAAAGATAATTTGACAACAAAAACTATCACTCGTACTCAAGCTAAAAACAATCCAAAACTCGCCGAAATTATAGAAGAGAATAGAAAGAAAGCCTTCGAAACTAAAACTAAAACATTAGCTGAAGAACAAAAACAAATAAACAAGAATTTAAATAGCCCTTTCAATAAAAATAAAACTAGCGCTTCAACGTCTCAAAAATTAGGATTATCGGGAATTTCCAATCAAGACACTAGTATTATAATTAGTTCAAGTACATCCTCAATCGATCAATCGAATTCAATAAATCCAGGATTATTTGATAAAAGTATTTTTGATACCTCAAATTTAACCGGCAATTCTACTATTATTGATAAATTTGATTGTACTTTAACGCCATCAAATATAGGAGATTATAAAGAACAATTGTCTGAATCTTCAAACGACTCAGATCAAGATTTGAATTATAATCATCCAGAAAAATTATCAGAGGATCCTGAAAAATCAATCTCTAACGATCCACAATTATTAGAACCTCTAATTAAACAATATCAAGAAAATTATTCGCCTATTTCAAATAAAATGACTACCAGTAACCCACAAGTTATAACTGTTGCTCATAATCAAGTGATATCATTACGTGATGCACTAGAAGTCGTACCAATATTTACAGGATATAATATATCTTTGGATCAATTTATGGAAGGATGTAGAGAAGCAAAAGATATGCTTCCGGCAGGGACGGAATCAAACTTAACCAAATTAATAAAAACAAAGGTCAAAGGAGAAGCAAGAAAATGTGTCAGTGGAGGACAATATAGAAGTGTAGAAGATATTATAGATAGTCTTAAACGCGTTTATTCCTTAAACAAATCAGTATATCAATTACAAGGTGAATTGGGTAATATTTATCAATGGGATAGCGAAAAAGTAATTTCTTACGCAACTCGTGTTAGGGAACTTGGAGAAAAAATATTAGATGCCCATAAAACAAATAATAATGATAGGATAGACGCGAATTTTCAAGCAGCCCTTGACAGCGATATTCGGGATTGTTTTCTACGAGGATTAAAAACCCAAATTGAATCCAGATTACAGGGTGAACATAATTTTAAAGATGCGGTAAACAACGCTCACGAAATGGAAAGAAAAATCACGGCAACTGCAGCACTACGATCGATACGTACACCATATAAGCAGAAGGAAGATGATTTGATAGGACCATCGGAAAAACGAGATAGAAATAGGATAAATATAACTCAGGAAGAAATTTTTTGTCAAATTTGTGGAAAAAAGGACACATAGCTCCTACATGTAGACAATTAAATCAAATAAGTTCAAATCAACAAAGACTTATGAATAGTAACAAGATACCATGGCAAACTTCAAGAAATCTTTCCAATCATCAGAATTTATACAATAAAAATAACCAACGGCAACCATTCAACAGAGGGCCTCAAGCAGGCCAATGGACCCCCCGCCAAGAAGATATAGGTGAATGGAGACCTCAATCGTCTGCACCCAACCCAAGTTTATGGAGACAGCAAAACGCTGACAATTTTAATAGAAATAAACAATTTCAAAATGCTCCGCAGAATTATCCAAACATAAAGAATAATAAAAATTGTAATTATTGTACAAAAATAGGTCACACAATTAACGAATCTCGACGTCGAGCATACAATGAATCACTTAAACAACAACAACAACCTAGAAGCGCTGAAAAACAGAACCAGGGAAACTTCAAACCCCTCCCCGCTCAGGGTGCAATGAGGTAGGCCATTTAAAATCTTCTACAGCACCCACTTCAAATCAAAATATTATAAATACAAAAATAAATTTACACTCAGACAACCCAATTCCTTCTATCATGGTATCTGCTAATGGTCTAAAAAACCCAGCGCGTATGATGATAGACGCAGGAGCAGGACGAAATCTGATAAAATTGAATATAATAAAAAACTATATACAAATAAACCAAAATGAAATTTTGCGTCTCACGGGAATAAACAATGTACCAGTCTACACATTAGGTCAGGTTACACTTAAAATCTTTGGATATCCTACAATATTTAATTTAATACCAAATAGCGTACCAATAGATGAAGATGGAGTACTAGGATCTGAATTTTTTATTGATAATGACGTCAACATTAATTACATTTCAGAATGTTTAGAAATAAATAATAATAAATATCCATTTCGAAATCCTGAAACCACGATTTTACCAGCAAGATCAATTTCCACTCTTTGTATTCGAATTACAAATGCAAATCACAAAGAAGAATTTATACCTTTACTATCTTTAAAAAAAGGAATATACGCAGGAAACGCTGTTGTTAAAAATCATGGTGGAAAAGCCTATATAAAAGTAGCAAACATACTATCTATACCTATAGAAATAGAAACTCCTACTGTTATACTAGAGGACTTTGAAGAAATTACGATAAATAATTATAAAACTACAACTTTTACGAATAAGTACGAAAGCAAAAATCCTGAAGAATTATTAGACAATTTTATTTTTTCCAATGAAACAGAAAAAACATTGTCACATCTTTATAAGATATCAGGTAAAGATAGAGTAAACAAAATTACAGAACTCCTTCGTTTGGATCATTTAAATCAAGAAGAGCTAAATCACGTTAAAAAATTAATTACTAAACATTCAGATAGATTCCAAATGCCTGATGAACCTCTCGAACCTACTAATGCTGCTATGCATTCAATTCCTACAGTAGATGAACGACCAATTTTCTCGAAACAATATAGATTTCCACCAGCACACAAAGAAGAAATCACTAAACAAGTCAATGATATATGGATATGGATATAGTATTAACAGGATTACAAGGAACCGAACTTTTTGTTTATTTAGATGATATTGTTCTATATGCAGATACATTAGAAGAACATGAAGCAAAATTCGATGAACTTATGAATCGACTTAGAAAAAGTAACTTACACTTACAGCCCGATAAATGCGAATTTCTCAGACCAGAAGTAGCTTATTTAGGTCACATTATAGACAAAAGCGGAGTTAGACCCGACCCTAAAAAAATAAAATCTGTACAAGAATTTCCAAGACCAAAAAATGAAAAGAATATTAAACAATTTTCAGGTTTAGCCGGTTATTACAGAAGATTTATAGAAAATTTCTCGAAAATTGAAAGTCCCTTGACACAACTTCTAAAAAAGGACACACCTTTTGTTTGGACTGAAAAACAGCAAGTAGCATTCGATACTTTAAAACAAAAATTATGCGAAGAACCATTACTGCAGCGGCCCGATTTTTCCAAACCTTTTATATTAACTACAGACGCATCCGGATATGCGATAGGAGGCATACTTTCTCAAGGAAAAATAGGACAAGATAAACCGATAGCTTATACTTCTCGTACACTTAGTGACAGTGAAAGAAAATTCGACACTTATAAAAAAGAAGCACTAGCAATAGTTTACTCAGTTCAGCACTTTTAACCTTACCTTTACGGCAGACGATTTACTCTAGTAACCGACCCTAAACGATTAGTATGGTTCCAAAATTCTAAAGACCCTTGTTCTCGAGTAACAAGATGGATATTTAAATTAGCCGAATATGACTTCGATGTGACATATAAAGCAGGAAAAACGAATGTTAATGCTGATGCATTATCTCGAAATCCTGTCGACAATATTAAAGAAAATGAAAATAAAACAATTACCGCTGAATCTAAAAACAATAATGATTCAAAATATTTCATCAAAGGAAATGATAAAGAAGAAAATTATGAGACGAAAACAAGATCTACAAAATCTACAAATCCTACAAAATCTACAAATTTTAAGAAACATGCAAATCATTTCTATTTAATACAAACATATATTAAAGACAAAAATTCTGATGGCGAGCCCGAACCTCCGGTAGCCACAAATTCTTCAAAATTCGAGGAAAAACAATCCTCCAATCAAAATTCAAGCTCTGATGACGAAACCGAAAATTTGGTAATCTCATATATATTATCAGAATTGAAGCAAAAGCAAAATACAAAACTTGAGTCAAAAATAAATGCAATATTGACCTCGAAATCAAGCAAAGAAACAAAATGTGAAAATATATAAGCAGCCAAGATATAAAGATTTTTCAGACTCAAATGAAGAAAAAGACGATGAAAGCGACAACGAACCTCCTGAAAAAAAAGAAAAACGAAAAATTATCAAGAATAAAACTATATCAATACCTATATCTGGAAGAAAAAGAAGCAGACCAAGAAAGGTTACACCAAAGATTTTAATCAAAAATAAGAACAAACCTCAGAAAAAGAATCAGAAAGAAAAAGAAAATGATAATCTTGAAGAAGATGGAAATGCAATTGATTCAGATTATGAATTTAATAAAAATCCTATGATCAAAGAAAACACAAATTTGGATTCTTTTTCTGATGAATCCGATATTTTAATTGAAGACAATTCTATACAACACAAAAATCATCATTTAGAAAATACCGAAGAAGAAAATAATGAAGGCTTTAATAATGACCTAGACACACAAACTCAAAATAAAGTATCTGAAGACTTAAGAAATCGACCGCCACTAAATAATCATTAGCAATACCACTTCCTAATTCTCTCGCAACTACTATAGCAGATGCTCTTGTAAAGAAATTTATATCTATTTTTGGATCACCTAGAGCAATTCTTACGCATCAAGGTAAAAATTTCTTAAGTAATCTTATTCGAAGATTAGCCAAAATATTTAGAATTCGCCAATTCAAAACAACAGCTTTTCATCCGCAATCAAATGGATCTTTGGAGAGACCTCATCATGTACTTGCTGAATATTTAAAACAATTTGTTAATAAAAATTCTGAATGGGATGACTGGATAGAACTAGCTACATTTTCTTACAATACAAGTATTCACGAAGGAACTCGTTGTACTCCATACGAATTAGTTTTTGGTAAATTAGCTAGACAACCTTCAAGCAAACCCCTTCCAGAACACGAAAGACTAGAAACATATGATGATTACTTGATTAAATTAGTAACCCGACTTCATGAAATAAGAGCAATTGCTAGAGATAACCTTATTGCAGCAAAAGAAAAACCAAAAAAGTACTACGATAGAAAAATAAGCCCACAAAATTTGAATGTTGATGAAGAAGTATTTTTACTAAGTGGTCCGAAACCTAAAAAACTTGAAAATCAATATTCCGGTCCTTATAAAATTTTAGAAGTTTTAGGAAAAGGCAATGTTAAAATTCAAATTAAAAATAAGCCAAAAGTAGTGCATATTGATCGACTAAAACGTGCTCGATTGAATAAGGAAGACTAAATTGGAAACTACTTTCAGATATCGTTACTCAATGGATCCCATCCACCGAAAAAGAATTGATAAATATTGCGATCTTATTGTCAACAACATAGATATAGTGACAATTTGGCCATTTTTAATAAGAAATAAAATATTTAACCGAAATGATCATAACATTCCACTATGGCTTTATGATTTAACAAATCCATCAACAATAGAAGATATAATACTCACAATAAAAACTCTTGGCCCACTAGCATACCATAATTTTATACTAAGTTTACGAAAATATGGTCAAGGATTATTAGCAGAAATATTGGATCTCATTGAATAAGTATCAAAAAGTATTTATTATACCCAATACAAATAAGAATAACAAAATAGTGAACAAATCAATTTTATTACTGAAGGTGAATAAAAATTTGTTAAATAGAAAACTCCTTTTCTAGACATGGTGTCCGGAAAGAAAAAACTGACAACCTTAATCAAGCTCATATTAATGAGAACGACTGTAGAAGCAATCATCGGATACGACTGTGGATCCAATCAACTTAATTTAACAACATTGTCTCTGCTTGAGGTAGGAAAAAGCGATATACCTAAATCTAAATTACACATAAAAACAATTTACATTCAACTTTTACAAATTAGTGATTTTACACTCACCCAAGTCAAACAATGCAAGATCGAAATTAAACGTACTATATCTCATTGCGGAATGCATTCGCATATTTCGGCAGTAACTAACGGACAAAGTGAATACATACATGAACTTTCACATTAACAATGTGATATACTACACTCATCAGGTACAATATCTTTAGGACAAAATCTACAAATATCAAATCGAAAAGTTAATCAAACAACTTATCACAGTGTATTACCAGCTGGATCCTTAGCTATAAGTGGAGACTGCTCTGGAACTCAATATTCAGACCCTTTTGGAACATGGAATAATGTAATCGTGCAAGGTGTATTAAAAATTACACTCAAAGAATACTACGCTAACGTGAATTTAAATACAAATAAAATACATTTACGATCAGGGACAGCATGTTTACTTTCAGAATCCTATTGTGTCGACATGGCAGAAGGTCAGACTTTTTGGAAACCCCTACCTGACGATATTTGCGATTATAATAAGTATGAAATCTTATCCACAAAAAGGATATAACAGATCAGATAAAATTTCCAATGTAAAACAAATAAACAATCTTCCATTCAAGAAAAGAATAAGACATAACCTACCAATTCAACCAATTCCACAACCATCCACCTCATACAATTTATCACCTCCAAAATCTTATAAAAAATGCATGAAATGTGGACTTAGACCACCTAATCCTTATAATAATTGTTGATCATAAAACATAAAATCTCTTACGCACAATCTTTTAGCATGTTCTCAACTTGTATGACTATTAATCTATTTCTTGTCTGTTTTAGCCAGCTCTCAAACATTTTTGCATGAAGCAAAACAGTAGATACTGATCATAAATAATGTACTTCTTTTAGGAACTCGAGAAGCATCATGTCAAGGAATTGTTTACTCATCACAATCAACCTATTTTTTATTCAAATTAATGAAGCCAACCAATTCATTCAAACTCCTTTGTTCAAAAGTCCAAACATTTACTTCGAACCTTTAGAAACTTTAACTTTCACTACTGGCAGATGGCATATTCTCTCTTATGTTAATATATTAGAAGTTTTAAATTTCGGATCTGAAATACTCAATACTTTCAAGGAATTAACTGTCTATTGTGAAAATGATTGCAAATACAATGACCTTACACTACAAATAACAGATAAGGAAGAAAAAATAAAATCAGCCCTAAAATGAAATTTCTTTGATTCTAGAAAATACTGCCGACATTACGCTAAGTAATGATACACAAGATATTAATGCAGCCGTCAATAAAATGGAAAAAATTAACAATCCTACATTACACTGGGCTGAGAAAAATATTTTTGTCTTCCCTTATCGTGTAGCAAATATCTATAAGAATATCACTAAAGTAAACGACATAATTTCTAAGTTCAAAGACTGGCACATAAAAATGCCGAACTCAACAAATTCCTTATATGAAATATTTGAAATATCTTGGATCACTACAATCAAAGCTGCCACACATCAGTATCTTTTAAACTTGAAACAACTATCCACTAATTTAGCTTTCGCAATGAATGGCAATTGGAATCCTACCTTACTATCAAATATCAATTTTAATATGATCAAAAACATGATATCTGCAAGTCCACAATATCAAATACCAAACAATTACTATCTCTCTGACTTTTTAAAAATGTCTCAAGTTCAACTATTTTTCTATAAAAATAAATTGATAATCTCTCTCACACTTCCATTCATTTCTAAAGAAAGATATCAAATCTTAAAACCTTACTCTATTCCTACTTATCACAGATTCAATTCAAATTTAACCATGGCTATTTTCATTAAATCCTCAATATCTTATTTTACCATATCCCACGATAAACAATCATATTTCATTCTTGATGAATACCTTTTCAATTCATGTCATATCACTCAAATTGGACAGATTTGTACCTTTACTCCATCTATATACAGCACAGTAAACAATCCAATTTGTGAAACAACACTTCTTACTAAAACTATGTTGTACCAATGTCCCTTCTATCTTAAAATTTCCTATAATATCCAATGGATTCCCCTTAAATTTTACAATGGATGGTTCTATTCCACTCCTTTTATTACAAAAATTCAACTACACTGCCCACAAACACCAACACTATACATAACACTCAACAACAGCGGTATTTTACAATCTCAACGCGAATGCATAATAGAATCTAATAATTTAATTTTACCTCAAATTAATACAAAATTGGAATCACCCGTTGAAATTACATCAACTTTAGGTCACCCAATTTCTCTATATGAAATTGCTCCATATCTTTACAATTTGTCATCAATTTCTAGTTCATTACTCGAAACCTTATTTTCTTCATGGAAAAATAATGATGTTATTTCACTTAGCACATTTGAACAACATCTATTTACATTTAATCAGTTTCAAAATCCAAACCATACAGAAGTAAGAATCAACAATGATTTTGAAATCTCGTATTTTTACATTTTTATTATAACAACCTTTTTCATTATTATCTCTATTGTGACGTCCTGTCACTCACCTTCTACTATTATAATTAAATTTCCCCGTTTTTTGTTCGCTTAAGAAATCGGAAGGATTTCTTAATCGAAACAAGGGTTAGGGATAGCCAACAATAAATAATTAATCAAATAAATTTTACAATTATTAACCGTTTATTCAACAATCTACATAAATGAGAGAGAGAGAGAATATTCCTTTTTAACTTAAAATGGGGACTTACTACTTTAATTTATTTTATTCCACCTGGATCTGTGAAACTGGAACCACTAAACTGCTAACACTGGAACTGGTACCACTGGAACTTGTACCACTTGAACTTTTGTACCACTGGAACTTTTGTACTACTGGAACTTCCTTCTAATAACTGAAGACACTGATATCCAATTGATCCCCCGTTTTTACTTGAGGACGAATATACCGAAGAAACGATTCACTAATTTGACTGTTAAACTCTCCAATTTATTCTTAAGGGGAAGACTGTTATGTATTGGGGAGGACACTTGATGATACCGCTTCCGATCTTAACCCAACGAGAACTGAAGAAAAACTGACGACGAACTTACTTTTTGCGGATTCTCAGTCCCTTTTATGGGCAATTTTCGGTCGATTGTGATCCTGGTCGCCATTTTTCAATCGATAGTTGGTTTGCCCTGGATATTTTTACCAACCTCTGGTTGACCCTTCCTCGACCTTCGCACGTGGCTGATCTGCTTGGCTTTTTGCATATTGAAGAAGAAAAAGGGGAAGAATATATTCGAATAGTTTTCCTCGTCTGGTTTCCCCGACGTTCCTTCTTTTCAAAGCGACTAGACTTTTAATTTCCCTGTCTTGCTCCCTCGGTCGATATTCTTGTTTACTTAGCGCATTCAGATGGGGTTTCCTCGTTCACACCTTTGTAAGGGTTTCGACGATTCATTCATAACCGGTGTCTATTTATAAACTTACTATCTCTCTCCCCCTATTACAATCATAGTACTCTACATTTTATTTCGTATCATTAATAATTTCCAATACATATCTTTTCTGCATGTTTTATTCCGAATAATAATTATAATATTATAAATAAATGTTAATGGTCACAGGACGTGACACCTCCCCCCATTAGTTTGGACATGGGGATGAAATGACCATGTACAAACTTTCGCAGATATTGAGGTTTGTTTTTCTTACAGAATTGTGATACATTTCAATTATCATTGTTACTGTTCATGATAAATATAATTATTTGATCGGTTAATAATCGTGTTCCCATTAATACTTCAACTTGATTACAACACTCAATAATAGTTCCATAGAAGCAGTAATCATTTGCAATGTGATTTGAATTAGTGAATGTTCATTAATAGAATGCCGAATGCTGATACATAATTGTTACATAAATATTACATAAATCGTGCATAATTATTACATAATTGTTATATAATTGTTACATAATTGTTACATAATTGTTAGAAGACCTATTGATGCGTTTTACTAAACCCCTATATATAAAACGACAAATATTTTTAAAATGAATGTAATTCAAAACGTCCATTAGAATCTTTTTAACGTTTGAAACATATATGATTATTTTTTTTATAGATTTTCCTTTCACACTTTATTTTAATTATTACAACAGAAATGCATAAAGCAATGGACACATACATATTATAGCTGAATATAATTTAAAAACGATGATTACTTTTTTTGAATATATTTTTTTGTTTTGTTTTTGAGAACATCCATTACATACATAAGTATTTTTCATTTATGATTTTTGTTTTATTTCGTTTTCCTCTTTATATAATCACACACATTATTTTGTAAACTCTAGAAATGTTTCAATTAAACATTTAGTTTGTTCGTGAAGCACTGACTACATACATATTGATATAATTGAATGTAATTCGAAAATTACGATAAGAGAAAAAATTCTGAATATAATATTAAGTGACATAAGTATTTAACTTTATCCTTGAATGAATTTATGCAGTTAGACATACACTATTTGTCATATTAAACATTTATCCTTGTTTATTAAACAATAAATACGTATATACTAATTAATGCATATATTAATATATGTGAGTATAATACCTTTAACTTTCCATTTTGAAAAATAATTTGTTTCATTATCGTTTTTCATAAGTGAATCTGCATACGTACGCATAGATTATTACATCTTTTTATTAAATAATTCACATATTTTTATTAAAAATTTACCTATTTTAAAAGGTATGTACTTATTGCTTGAATTTTTTCTGTGAATTTTGTTTACATACATTTTTGACAATAATTAGCACATCTTTCATTATTATTATTTTTTGGTGATATAAATACTCATATGCAACATTGAATACTTTTATAATACATTCTTACACTGATATAATATTAAGCTATAGTCAATATTTATTTAGGTAATGTTTGAATTAATTTCTTCCAATATACCCTTATGTAGGTTAATTATTGATCAGAACATATGACTAGAAAAACTCTCCATTTTCGAATTTCAACCGTGATAGTTACGGGACGTGACACCTCCCCCCTTTTGTTTAAACATGGGGATAAAATCGACGTGTTTAAACTCATTTTATTTTTATTCATTCAATTTTTATATTTTCTTAGCAATGTGTCACATCGCGTGATATCATATATTTGGTTACAAAATTCTTTTTTAAATTTATTTATAAAGCATAAGTTGAAATTTATTCGATAAATTTGTTATTTCGCTTCGGAGCAGTACAATTTACTGGTTTATGACCTCTTTGATAGCATCTTTCACATGTGCTGGTTCACTTATATAATATAACTTTTTCGAAAACGCTTTCTATAGGTTTTTTCAATTCATTTACGGGCTCTGTTTGTTCGCTGAATAAATAGTCTCGATACAAAATTTCTAGTAACTTTTATGCTGAATTGTGCTTAAACTCTTTTTTTTATCTTTCAATAGTACATATAGCCATAAATATTTGTATATTACTAAAAATTTTACACATTGAATAATCTTCATATTTTAACCTTCAAAATCGTATGTCAAGCTTACTTTGTATATCATTTTAACTTTGTCTAAAGTGGTTAATAACATTTCTTGTTCTTTATATTCAGATTACGAAACAGATACTTTGTATTTTATTTTAGAGAACCTTCTGCTTTAGAATATCATGGATAAGATTTACTTTAACGAAAAACTTTAAATTCAATGAAGATTTAAAAAGTATTTTTCTATATATATATATATAGAACATGTTCGCTTCCATAGCAGAAGGGAGTATATTATCTTAAGAAAATTTTAGGAAAATTTTCGGTATCGATAATTGTCATAGTACACGTGAGAATTTCATAATCCAAGCAAATTATGTATATTCAAAACATTCATAAATTTATCAAAAACGCGAAGAATAATTATATTATAAAAAGAGGAGAGGAAGAAATAATCATTTTCATTTTGTTTGTATTTATTATTAGTATTTCTTCATCAATAGCGTTTTAGTTTTTTTTTTTTTTTTTTTTTTTTTTTTAATGAATATTGCAATTAGTGTACTTCAAAAACTGAGTATTTTGTAAATATCCATGTAAACCATTAAATTACTACCTTCTTCAAAGATTTTAATTGTGCAAGGCTTGGAAATAAAGACCGGTAACATTATCAAAATAGTTTTTATATAATAATTGTGAAAACTGACTTATTGAACAAATTTTAAACATTTAATTACGATCTTTAATTATGAAAAGAATAAAGTATCTTTCATATTTAATGCTTCTCGGATGGCTATGTCCTAAAACAAGAAAAACAGATGGTATTAGTATTTGACCTGAAATAAAATTAATTTGTTAAAATAAATCCATAGGTGATATTTTGATTATGCAAAGAGGTTTAAAAATTTTCTGAAAATTGTTGGCTTTTTTGTTTTTGTTGTTTTCTTTGAACAATTGTATGAGGTATGGTTGAAGCTTTTACATGTTTTACAAAAGGGTACTAATTTTGGGCGGAAATCCGTTTGGGTGTTCTTATTTTGGAATTTAGTTTTTTGTGTTTCCAAATCTTCATATTTTTCTTCGCAGAGATCGTAATTTTCTTGTATTAATTTTATTTGCTTGAATGCTGCTTCGTTTTCGGTTATTATTGCTATAGTTCCTGTAGCTATTACTGTTTGATTCTCTACTCTACAGTATGATGTAAAAATTATCCTTGTGTCGATGTCAACATCTTTATAGGTTAGAATTTCTGGTTCTTCTAATCCGTATTTATTTGTTAAATCTCTCAGAATTCTTACATAATTAAGGATACCTAGGGTTTTGGTTTTATATGTGTCTTTTTGTGATTTTAATTCTTCTAGTGCTGTTAAATTCATGAAGGCTGTAGTCCTTGGTATAGGTTGGGTGTCCATGTTAATATTTTTCCTTAAAGAAAAAGAATGCAATTTGTTAATCTCTTAATTGTTTATACATTCTTTTGCTTAGGTTTTATACTTTTACTTTCTTCAAAATCAATGTTATTTAACCAGATACTTTTTCATATTAATGTTGTTGTTATTGTTTTACTTGGTCTTACGAGTAAGTGATTTTAAAGCTTTTATTGAGGCCGAAATTTTTGCTGATAAACAAGTTCCTCCTATACCACCGTATCTCAAATTGCCAATTTTACAAATTGCTACACAATTAGATTTTTTACTTGATATTTTTGTTTTGATATATGAGTACATTGGTTTGTCAATTTTATTTAAAATGCAATATTTTTCCAGTTCCATAGGTATTATATCTGTATAGTCTTCGTATTTGCTTTCTGGAATACGTTCGTCTGATAGTAAATAGTAAAGGGTTTGTGCTGCGTTTTGTTTTGCTATATCTATTTGATCTGAAGTGGTCATTATTGTATAGTTTTCATATTCAACTGCTACAGTATAATAAACTGTATCTCTTGTTACATGACTAATGGTGGTATTAAATTGTGGTAGTACGTCATTGTTTATTTTTTTATGTAGTTATATAGGTATTCGATAGGTTTTTTGTTTGCTTTGGCTATTTCTTCTCGCGGATTATTTTGGACTGCTTGTTTCTCGCAAGTAACAGTTGTTATTGACATTTTACGAGGTTAATTATTACAAACGGATAGGGTAGTTTGATGGTTCTTCAATATTATTAAGCTGAGCGTGAGGATAAAGGTTTGCTTCAGTATGAGTGCGTATATTACCTGTATGGGTCAGTTCTGTATACAGTGGCGTTTGTACTCCTTGTTGGGGGGCTGAAGGTTTTCCTTTTTCTAACTCCAATGCTGGGTCTCTCAGTTGTTCCGTGTTTGTTCCGGGTTTTCCTAGATGCAATAAAAGATTAGTTACTGAATCCCAAAGTGCACCAAGAAGATGGATTGACCATCCAAATACACTATGTAGGGCATATCCATGTATAATTGTGTCTGCTATTAACTTAATTCCTCTAATTATTATTATTATTCCTATAAATCCTGCACTTGCTGTACCAAAATTTGTGAATAAGGTCCAAAATCTTCCCCACGCTGATTCAGCTATTTTGTTTAATGTTTCCTCATCCAAAAGGTTTATCAAAGATACTTTATTATTCATATTTGAATGTCCTAGTATTTCTCGTGCTAGTGAGTTTAATACATTTGGTTTTTCTGCTGGAAACATGATATGATCTCTTAATTTGTCTAGATCTGCTTGTGTGTAGATTCCACTTGTTGCTAAAGAAGCTGGATTTGTGTATTTCCAAGTTGGTTTCGTAGTTGGTTTCATTATTGATGGTGGTAGTGATTCAGTTGGTTTTGGAGATAATTTATACCAGGCGTCGTTTAAATAATACATTGATGGTAGGAAAATATTACAACTTGTTTCCGTTCCTTTTCCTATTATTATGTGTGTACGAGGGGTAAGAAATAGTGTTTCATTTCCTTTATGAATTGGGAGCTGTAAAAAACATTGATCAGTTTGTCTGAATTTCACTTCGATGGGAATGCATTTAACTATATGCACTACTTCTCCTGCAATAATAGACATGTATCCTGGACCTTTCATTAGATGGTAGGCAAATTCGTCAGGTGCTTGAGTTATAACTTGTGGGTTAAGAGTTGAATTATCGTATGTTTTATTTGCTGAACCTTCGTATAATACTGTATATTTTTGAAAATTACAATTATCGTTGGGTAATGGATTCCAAAAAGTTTGTCCACCTCCTAGTTCGTCAGTACATGTAGTATCAGAGAGTGAACAAATTACTCCAGATTTTAAATGAATTTTGTCTGTATTTATATTGATTGTTGCTTGGTATTCTTGTAGGGTTATTCTGTATTTTGCATATACGATAACGTTTTCCCATGTTCCAAAAAGATCAGAATATTGTGATCCTGAGCATTGTCCATTGACTTGTGTAGATCCTGCTAACATTATAGCATGTGAGGAAGTTCTATTGATTTTTAGACCAGTTATTTGTGTATTTAGGGAGACTAAAAATACTCCAGTTTCATGCATTTTGCTACATTGATCTCTAGACACTTTTTGGATGTATTCTCTGTATCCGTTAATAACGGCTGATGTGTGAGAGTGCATTCCACAATATTCGATTTTTCTGTCTACTTCTACTTTACATTGAATGATTTTTGTCAAGGTAAAGTCACTTAATTGTAAAAGTTGAAGGTATATTTTTTCTACTTGTACCTGAGGTTCTGGAATATCACATTCTCCTACCTCCAGTAAAGACAGGGTTGTTATATTCAGATGATTCGTCCCACAGTCATATCCAATAATGGCGTGTACTGTACCAGTCCAAAGTAAAAGGCAAAAGATGTTGTAGATTTTCTTGACTTTTGGTTTCATTATCTGCAAAATGATATTTCTCAATTAGCAGCTAGTAACTGCTAATAAATTCCTCTTTTTTTTGTTATTAAATTTATACTTAGGTGGGTATATCTAGGATGTCGGCTAAAAATTCTTGATCGGATTGTCGTAAGCTTCTTAGTAAATCGTAATATGCGTAAGGTCCTCTTGTTTTAATTGTTAAAATTATGTCTTTGATTATTTCCGCATTTGTTATATTTCGAGACCAATATGGTACGTTGCAATCGTCGTAGTTAAATATCCCATTTAGAAATAAGTATGGCCATAATGCTTTCATATTAACTTGGCGAACAATTAAATCACATAATAAATCAATGCCTTGGCGATGTTTTGGTTCCATTGTGATCTGCAATCATTTTTATTTAGTTTTAATTCTTTCTAATCTGATTGGTTGTTTTTGGGGTTATGTATGAAAGTCTGAGTCTATTAATATTAACGATTTTAGATTTATTATTGACTGAAATTTTTATGTTTCCTTTTCCTAATATTTCAAGTACTTCGTATGGTCCTGAGTATTGATTTTCGAACTTCTTTAGTTCTCCACCTTCCAGTAAAAATACACTATCTCCGATTTTAAAATTTTGTGGATTAATTTTTCTATCATAATATTCTTTCGATTTTTCTTTAGCTGCTATTAAATTTTGTCTTGCTATTCCACGCATTTCATGTAATTTTTAAATTAATTTTGTCATGTACATATCATAAGTTTCCATTTTTTCATGTTCCGGTAAAGGATCGCTAGATGGTAAACGTGCTAATTTCCCAAAGACTAATTCGTAAGGTGTGCATTTCGTTCCTTCGTGAACACTCGTGTTATATGAAAACATTGCTAATTCAATCCAGTCATCCCATTCTGCATTATTTTCAATAAATTGTTTAAGATATTCTTTAAGAACGTGGTGGGATCTTTCCAATGATCCATTTGATTGAGGATGATAAGCAGTAGTTTTAAACTGACGTATACGAAATCGCTTTGCCATTTTTCTCATTAAATTGCTTAGAAAATCTGCTCCTTGATCCGTTAAAACTGCTTTTGGCGAGCCATATATGCAAATAAATTTCTTAACAAAAGCATCTGCTATCGTTCCAGCTTGATGATTAGGGAGTGGGATTGCTAAAGAGTATTTAGTAAAGTTATCTTGAATAGTAAGTATATATTGATTTTGTGATGAAGTTGTTGGTAACTTTCCAACAATATCCATTGAAATTTTCTCAAATGCTGTTCCGGGGGTATCAGTGATTATCATAGGGTTTTTTGTTTTCACTCTAACAAGTTTTTTAAGTTGGCATTGTAAACAAAGTTGTATGTATTTTTGTATACCCAATTTCATATTTTCCCAATAATATCTTTGTCTGATTCTATTATATGTTTTTGTTACTCCTTTATGTCCTCCTATAGCAGATGAATGAGCTTCTTCGATTAATTGATTTCTTTGCTCTTTTGTAGGATATCGTGTGATTCCATTACAGATTATTATTTTAATTGTAGAATCCAAAAATGCTATTTTTAATGTAGCCAAAATTTCTTCCCACAAAATATTGTTGATATGTGGTGATTTTGCAATACTAATTGATTTAATATTTAATTCTTCTACCATGGAATGAAGAGTATAAATTGCTAATTTGATATTTTTAGTTGTTTCTCCTAGGCTTGCTTTAAATTCATCTTCGATTGGAAGTATAAAATGGTATTGATTTCCTTTTCGTAATTTTTGGACTATTCCTTTTTGTAAATTTTTGAAATTTGGTAATTTTCCACATTTTCTCAAGAGTTTAGAGCCTACATCACGGGGTTCTCCTTTATTGCTTACAAAATACGCATAATTATCTTTTCTCATCGTCAATTGGTCGCGGCATTCAATTATATTTTTCTGTGTCTTAGGCAATCTGGATGTTGAAGGTTGATCAGGGGGTGGCTCTGGGGGTGGCCTTTCTTCTGTAAAATCGCAATTATCAGAGTTTTCAGAATTTTCTATCTCTAGTGGCTCCGGATGTTCGTTTTCGGTATCATGTTCTACATTTTGAAAATTTTCCTGGATTTCTTCTTTTTCGTCTTCACTTGAAAAATCAGAATTTGTGTCAAAATTACTTCCTTCATTTAATTCTTCATCTTCATTTTCCTTAAAATGTTTCTTCTTCTTATTTGCTTTTGGCTTTTGCTTAATATCATAATCTGGATCAGAATCGGATTCGTCTTCTGATTCCGTAAATTTACGTTTTTTATTAATCTCAGGTGATTTATTTATGCATTTTCTGGGTCTACCTCTCTTTTTAATATGTTCCTGTAATTTTATTTCCTGAATAATTTTTCGTGGCCTTCCACGTTTCCTTTTTACTTTATTTGTTACTTCAACATTTTTTATCAATTTATTTTTTATATTATCTTCATTATTATTACTTATATTCTTCGAATTCTTTAACTGACTTCTTGTTTGCATAGCAAAGCATTTGTTTTTATTTTCTAATAAAATTGGAATTGAATCCATGACACATTTCAAAAATTGCGAAACAAATGTTTCCGAAATATTTCCTTCATCGATCAATTTGTAAAAAGTGTTTCCATTTTCCTCATTTTTCATTTTATTCATTATTACATTAATCAACTTTTTATTAATTATGTTAAATATATCTTCTTCGTCCAATTCTTCAATAGTTTTTTCATTATTTTCATAAACTGTTCCTCTTTTAATATCCTTAATATTCAATTTAATACAACATTTTTCATCATTGTCTTCATCATTTATCAGTAAATATTCTTCATTTAATAGTTCTTCAGTATTATTTCTATCAATTTTTTCTTCATCAATATCCTCATAATAACGTTTTTTATTATCAACATTTTTAAACAAAGTTTCTTCGTTTAATTGTCCAACATTTTCAAAATCTTTACAAGTTTTTCGTTTTTCACAATCTTCATAATTTATAGCATTAAATTCCTTATTTTTAATATCCTTAATTAAGTTCTCGTCGTTTATCGGTATTTGTTCGTTTCCTCCAGAATTATCAGTGGTTATATTTTCGTCTTCAATGTTCTTATATTTTAATTCATCATAATTTTCTTGATTATCCTTATTCTTAAATAATTTATTCTTATTTATAAATTGTTCAGTTTCTTCGTAATTATACTCCTCAATATCTTCTTCAAAATTATCATATTTTATTTCTTCATGGCATGCTAGATCTATTACTGGTACTTTTTTCTTATATTCTAAATCAGATATACATTTTGCATTTCTTGGTTTAACTAAATTTACTTCAATACTAGTCTTACTATTTATATAATTATGTTCAATATTCTCTACGTCAATAGGATTCCTTGATAAAGCATCTGCATTTACATTAGTCTTACCTGCCTTATATGCAACATCAAAATCATATTCTGCCAGTTTTAGTTTCCACCTGGTTACTCGAGAGCAAGGATCTTTCGAGTTTTGAAACCATACTAGCGGTTTATGGTCTGTGACCAAGGTAAATTTTCTTCCGTATAAATAAGGGCGAAAATATGTTACGCAATAAATAATTGCTAAAGCTTCTTTTTCGTATGTATCGTATTTTCGTTCACAGTCATTTAATGATCTAGAAGTATAAGCTATTGGTTTATCTTTACCTATTTTACCTTGTGAAAGAATTCCACCTATAGCAAATCCTGACGCATCAGTTGTTAAAATAAAAGGTTGTGAGAAGTCTGGTCTTTGTAAAAGAGGTTCTTCACACAATTTTTCCTTTAAAAGTTCAAATGCTTCTTGTTGTTTTTCAGACCAATAAAATTTTACGTCTTTCTTTAAAAGTTGATTCAAGGGTGTTGCAATTTTAGAAAATCCATCAATAAATCTTCGGTAATAACCAGCTAATCCTAAAAATTGTTTAATATTTTTAGGGTTTTTTGGTATCGGAAAATTTTTTACTGCCTCTAGTTTCTTAGGGTCTGGTCGTATTCCTTCCTTGTCTATTATGTGTCCTAAATACGCAACTTCTGGGCGTAAAAATTCACATTTATCTGGCTGTAATTTGAGATTTGCTGCACTTAATTTTTCCATTAGTTTGTTAAATTTTTCCTCGTGTTCTTCTAAAGAATTTGCATATAAAACAATGTCATCCAAGTAGACGAATAATTCAGTTCCTTGAAGTCCTGTTAAAACTAAATCCATTAATCGTTGAAAGGTAGCTGGTGCGTTTTTTAAACCAAATGGCATACGGTCAAATTCATAATGGCCATAAGGGGTTGAAAAAGCTGTTTTATGAGAGTCTTCAGGGCTCATTTTTATTTGATGGAATCCGGATGCAAGATCAAATACGGAAAAATATTGTGCAGATCCCAATTGATCTAAAATATCGATTATATTTGGTAAAGGGTAAGAATCTCCAATCGTTTTTTCATTGAGTTTGCGAAAATCAAGTACCATTCGCCATTTTCTATTTCCATGTGAGTCCAATTTTTTAGGTACTATCCAAACAGGTGTATTATATGGTGATTGTGAGGGTTTAATAATTTTATTTTCAATTAGTTCATTTACTTGACGTGAAATTTCTTCTTTATGTACCGGAGGGAATCTATATTGTTTTGAAAATATCGGTTGATCATCTGTTGTTGGAATGTTGTGTTGTAAAACAGTTTTTGCTCCTAATGGTTCTCCTGGTATGTGGAATCGATCTGCATATCTTTCAATTAAATTTTCAACATGTTGTTTTTCTTCTGTGTTTAAATGATCTAATCTTAATAATTCTTTAATTGCGTTTTCTCGATTTTTATTTGAAATATTGAATAATTGGTGATAATCATTTGTCTGAGTAATTAAATCATTAAAAATTTGTTGCGAAAAATTAAATTTTTCATTTCCTAAATTAAATTTTCTGTCATTCTGATTTATTGTTTTATCATGTATTGATAGTTCTTCAAAGTCTATCAATTCAATAGTTGGTATAGTTAATCTTTGAGGTTGTGTATTTGTATTGAATATTTTCAGGTACGCTTTATTGCTATTATTAGAAACAATTGCATTTCCTAAATAAACTCCATTGCATAAGTGTAATTGTGGAATAAATCCCTGTTTTTGTTCACTGTTTTTAATTCTCACATAAAAATCTGTATTGCACGAGTAGCAAATAACTTCGAAATTTTGACCTTGATTTGGATTTTGATTAAAATTTGGATTTTGATTTCTATTTTCATTGTAATTCATATTAAAATTTGGTCTTTGATTAAAATGGGGGTTTTGATTGAAATTCCTACCTTGATTCTGAACTTGATTAAAATTTTGACCCTGGTTGAAATTTTGTCCTTGGTTGAAATTTCTATTGAATTTTCTGTTGAAATTCAGATTTTGATTAGAATTTCTATTGAAATTTGAATTTTGATTAAAATTTCGACTTTGATTATTTTGATTAAAATTGCGATACGTATTTTGGGTATTTCGATTGAAGTTTGGGTTTTGATTAAATCTGTTTCGTTGGGAAAAATTAGGGTGGGATGGGGAGCTATTTATATCTCTATAGTTGTTTCTACTGCCTTGTTGATTTAGGCTTTGCACCTCGTATCTCTGTCTCCACTGCGTTCCCTGACCTTGCCTATTTCCCTGATATTGATTATTTTGTCTAGTCAAGTTATTTCTAAACTGATCATTTTGTGAATTTTTATTTGTTAATTTCTGAACAAATTGAAAACAGGTTGCTGCTGTGTGACCTATTTTCTGACAGATTTGGCATTTTATTGGCTCTTCCCGTGCTAAATTTATTTTATTTCTTTTGCAAAATCTCGACTATTATATGATGATTTCTCAACTTCTTGGACTAGTGAATTTTGTCTATTTCCTCTTCGCAGTTCGTTTCTGGCTGTTAAATTTATTTCTTCTCGTATTGCTCTTTCTACTATTTCATCAAATTTATCGGCTGTTCCTATTCTTATTACTAATTCTGGTTTTAAACCTCGTAGAAAACAATCGATCACGTCTCTTTCTAGATTTCTTTCAAATTCAGCAGCTTCTTTACCATTATTATTTTGTTTATGGCATTCGAGGATTTCTGCTGCTATTTCTTGTATGCGTGTTGCGTAGGATAGAACACTTTCATTTTCCCACATATATATCCTGCCTAAATCTCCTTGTAATTGGTATGCGGTTTTTGATGGTGAAAAAATTGTTTTTAGCTTTGAAATAAAATCTTCTAAATTATTATAATAATTTCCTATTATACATCTTCTGGCTTCACCTGTAAGTTTGCTTCTTAGTAATTTGACCAAATTTGCTTCTGCATTTGAAACCATTTCTTTGGCTTCCTTGCAAGCCTCAATAAAAATGGTTAATGGCACTTTACTTGAGCCATCAAAGTATGGGACAATCTCTAACGCATCTCGTAGAGATACTTGTTGATTTGTAGGTAAATTCATCATTTCGATGGATTGTATTGGTAGATTATTTGGTAAATTATTCGGTGAATTATTTGGTGAATTATTTACTGAAACTTCTTTATCAGATTTCCTAGAGGTCGATAACGAGTGTGAAAATTTTAGCGAATTAAGAGCTTGTTCAATATTTGTCGAATTTTTCTCTGAGTGTTATATCTCCTATGGTATCGTCAAATGAAGGGTTAATTTGTGGTGTATCGTTGTACTGATCTCCTGCAATAATTATACTATTATTGCGTTTGATAAAAGTTTTTAATTTATCAACAAATGGACTCTTAGAGTTTTTTGTGTCAATAATTGATTTGTTTAAAGTACTTGTTTCAGCGTCAGGAATACTTCCTATGCTAATATCTAAAAGATCAGTTTGATCTAAATTACTTGAAGATTCGGAATATTGTAAATTTCCTTCTGGAGTTTTTCGTTTTGGTTTAAGTGGTACTTGGGAACTTTCTTCAACTTCTTTTGCTAAACTTCGATTTTTCCTTGTTCGACTACGTGTTACAGTGCCCTTTTTACTGATATCTCGTGGCGGAATCGACATTGGTATTTTACATATTAATTATTTCTAGAAAATGGCTTGTTATTGTATTCTTATTTCGGAACAATTTTTTCTAAGTCTAAAATTCTTTAATCAATTTAACCTTATTTTTTCCTAAACTGCAAATATTTGTTATTTTGGGTAGAAAAATTTTATTCTGCGCAAAACTGGGTTCCTCAATTTCTGTTTCAGATCCTGAATCTGATGATATATCAAAAATTTCGATAGTTGGAACAATACTTTCGCGAGAATTAGAAATTTTCTGATTTGTTTTGGGGTCAAGGTCTGAACTGCTGTCTGATATTTCGGTTATTGGAGATAAATTTTGGGTGGTTTTATTACTTGTTGATTCTGCCTCAGAATTTCTTAACTGAGAACTTCCTGGTTTGGATTCGGCGGAAGTTTCGTTGATTTTTCTTTTTCCATATTTATGAGAACATTTATTCGCTATAAATTTTTCTGTTTTTTCTAACAATTGTTCAAAGAATTCTGAGAATTCGATATCGTTATTGATCTCTCTAATTTTGATATCTTTTGACTTAAAATTTCTTACTCGGGGACGTTTAAAAGTATGTTTTCTTAATGGTAAAGGCATTTATTATACAGTGCTGACAAAATATGACATAAAATTTCAAATACGAGTGACGACTCAATTTATATATATATATCACGATTATATATTTTATTTTTTGAAAATTATTTACCTAAACAATTTCTAATGAAAATAAATTTTATTTTGAGTATCTCTTTTTTTTTTTTTGTTTTATATTTGTGTAGAATAAATTTCAATCCTGAATCAAAAAATTCTAATTTGAGGATGGCTGAGCGTGTTACCGCTAGCCCCTGTTCAATATAACCCTCCTCGAGCGACTGGTTACGCTATGAGGGGTTAAATCCTCAAACGAATTTTTCAATTTTCAGTAATTGAATTATTTAAGATAAAATTTATTAAACTAATCCCAAATCCACTTTCGAGACTGTAAATTGAGGACGGCTGTGCGTTTTACCGCTGGCCCTTGTTCGATATAATCCTCCTCGAGCGACTGGTTACGCTGTGAGGGATTATGTCCTCTACAAATCTCAATCGCAGGGTTGAAATCAATTCAAAAAATAAATTTTATTTTTAATATCCTTTTTGTTTTGTGTCTATGTTTTATAGTTGTGTAGGATAAATTTCAATCCTGAATCAAAAAATTCTAATTTGAGGATGGCTGAGCGTGTTACCGCTAGCCCCTGTTCAATATAACCCTCCTCGAGCGACTGGTTACGCTATGAGGGGTTAAATCCTCAAACGAATTTTTCAATTTTCAGTAATTGAATTATTTAAGATAAAATTTATTAAATTAATCCCAAATCCACTTTCGAGACTGTAAATTGAGGACGGCTGTGCGTTTTACCGCTGGCCCTTGTTCGATATAATCCTCCTCGAGCGACTGGTTACGCTGTGAGGGATTATGTCCTCTACAAATCTCAATCGCAGGGTTGAAATCAATTTGAAAATAAATTTTATTTTTAATATCCTTTTTGTTTTGTGCCTGTGTTTTATAGTTGTGTATGTTTTAATAAATAAAAAAAATTTAATAAATTTAATTTATTAAAAAAAAAATTTAATCTGAAAATTTTTAATTTAATAATTAAGAGTAGTGTAACTTGTGTTGGTCCTCAATATTAATATTTTGTGGACTTTAAAGCAAAAAAATTAAAATTTTCAAAAACATATTATTCTATTTAAAATTTAAATTAAAAAGAAAATTTTAATTTATTTTTATATTTAATTTGTACGCAAGAATACACTTTATTCACACCTGTCATATTTTGTCACACTTGTAATATTCTTATCACTTATCATATGAACTACTAATATAAGAGAAGGAATATTCGCTCAATTATTTCGTTAAAATCTCTCTTAATATTAATTTTATATAAAAAAAAAATTATCGAATTTATTTAATTTTTCATAAAATTTCAATAAATTATTATATTATAATATTATAATTTTATTTTAATTTAATTCAATTACAATTCAATTCAATTCAGTTTCAATTCAATTAATTTTATTTTAATTCGATTCAATTCAATGTTATCTCAATTTGATTCAATTCAAATTTTATTTAATTTTAATTTAATTTTAATTTATTTCAATTCCAATTTAATTCAATTCGATTTCATTTTACTTTAATTTAATTTTAATTTAATTTAATTCTAATTTGATTAAATTCAATTCAATTTATATTACTTTAATATAATTTAATATTAATTCAATTTCAATTTTAATTTCATTTAATTTAATTCTCATTTGACTCAATTCAATTTCATTTTACCTTGATTCAATTCAATTTTAATTTACCTTGATTCAATTTATTTTCAATTCACTTTTATTTAATTTTAATTTTAATTTAATTCAATTTTATTATACTTTACTTTAATTTAAATTTAATTTAATTGTAATTTAATTTAATTATAAATTAATTTAATTATAATTTGGTTTTATTTTAATTTTGATTTTATTTTAATTTGATTTTATTTTAATTTTGATTTTATTTTAATTTTGATTTCATTTTAAATTGATCTTATTTTAATTTGATTTTATTTTAAATTGATTTTATTTTAATTTGATTTTATTTTAAATTGATTTTATTTTAATTTTATTTTAAATTTGATTTTATTTTAATTTGATTTTATTTTAATTTTGATTTTATTTTAAATTGATTTTATTCTAAATTGATTTTATTTTAATTTGATTTTATTTTAATTTTGATTTTATTTTAAATTGATTTTATTCTAAATTGATTTTATTTTAATTTGATTTTATTCTAAATTGATTTTATTTTAATTTGATTTTATTCTAAATTGATTTTATTTTAATGTGATTTTATTCTAAATTGATTTAATTTTCATTGCTGGCTTATAACTTTCCCGGCCGATGCACCAAAAATTAATAATAAAAGGGTATGTGACGTCCTGTCACTCACCTTCTACCATTATAATTAAATTTCCCCGTTTTTTGTTCGCTTAAGAAATCGGAAGGATTTCTTAATCGAAACAAGGGTTAGGGATAGCCAACAATAAATAATTAATCAAATAAATTTTACAATTATTAACCGTTTATTAAACAATCTACATAAATGAGAGAGAGAGAATATTCCTTTTTAACTTAAAATGGGGACTTACTACTTTAATTTATTTTATTCCACCTGGATCTGTGAAACTGGAACCACTAAACTGCTAACACTGGAACTGGTAACACTGGAACTGGTACCACTGGAACTTGTACCACTGGAACTTTTGTACCACTGGAACTTTTGTACCACTGGAACTTTTGTACCACTGGAACTTTTGTACTACTGGAACTTCCTTCTAATAACTGAAGACACTGATATCCAATTGATCCCCCGTTTTTACTTGAGGACGAATATACCGAAGAAACGATTCACTAATTTGACTGTTAAACTCTCCAATTTATTCTTAAGGGGAAGACTGTTATGTATTGGGGAGGACACTTGATGATACCGCTTCCGATCTTAACCCGACGAGAACTGAAGAAAAACTAACGACGAACTTACTTTTTGCGGATTCTCAGTCCCTTTTATGGGCAATTTTCGGTCGATTGTGATCCTGGTCGCCATTTTTCAATCGATAGTTGGTTTGCCCTGGATATTTTTACCAACCTCTGGTTGACCCTTCCTCGACCTTCGCACGTGGCTGATCTGCTTGGCTTTTTGCATATTGAAGAAGAAAAAGGGGAAGAATATATTCGAATAGTTTTCCTCGTCTGGTTTCCCCGACGTTCCTTCTTTTCAAAGCGACTAGACTTTTTAATTTCCCTGTCTTGCTCCCCCGGTCGATATTCTTGTTTACTTAGCGCATTCCGATGGGGTTTCCTCGTTCACACCTTTGTAAGGGTTTCGACGATTCATTCATAACCGGTGTCTATTTATAAACTTACTATCTCTCTCCCCCTATTACAATCATAGTACTCTACATTTTATTTCGTATCATTAATAATTTCCAATACATATCTTTTCTGCATGTTTTATTCCGAATAATAATTATAATATTATAAATAAATGTTAATGGTCACAGGACGTGACACTATCATTTTTATGATATTCGGACTGAGTTTATATTCCAAAATAAATAAAAACTCTATAATTTTAAATAATCTGGAACCACCAGAAACTTACCGAGATCTCAATGTCCTGGAGATAAACACAGACGAAGTTAATCTTGATAGAACCCCACAAACACTATCTAAACCATTAAACACTCTCGTTTAATAAGAAGTTTTCCTAAATAAAAAAAAAGGGAAATAAAAAAAACACCTATCCAATTAGTACCTCACTTAAGTAACAAGTTACTTCTTACAAGTTAGTCCTCACAGCATATTCTTCACGGCAGAATCTGTAAACAGGCAATAAAATTAGAATCAAATTAATATTTAATATTCCATTGATATTTACCTGCTCAATCAAAAAATTAACAACTTTCAAACGCATCCTGTCAACCCGTAGGATAGTTTCTATTCCACCTTCATCCAATTGCCTCTTAGCCTCAGCTGCTCTACGATAGCACCAAGTTCTATCAAACCCAGCCCATAGCCAAGGTAATTGAACACGCGTACCATCACCCAGAAACAAAAATTTAGGCGACGATAAAACTCTGTTGTCATTCCCGTCATACCTAACGCGTTCATTATCAACCTGTAATAAACAATTCATATATCTATTTATATGTATTCTTCTCCCTATTGTTCTTATGACAATACAAAATGCTTACCAATACAAGAAGAGACTCTTCATTAAAACGACAGAATCTCCCGCCTATTTTGAACACCCCACCTGGTTGAGAGCGATATTCAGAGACGATTTCAGCTCTTAAAATTTCTTGTTGTGCCAAAGGAAAATCAGCCCACCATCCAGGACTATAATGGTTCACACCTTTCACAATTTTAATACAAAAAACATTCTGATGAGGAACACCTTTCCATACGTCACAAGACCACTGTCTCAATTCAAATCTAGGAATTATACCGTCTATCACCTCCGATTGGAAAACAGATTCTTCATTAGGAGCAACAACTTCACTTTGGTCAAGATCTTCATTTTCATCAAGACCTTCACCATATCCACCAACATCCGCATGCACAAGACCTTCAAATCCATTATCACCTTCTTCTTGTCTTTCATTCAAAAATACAGACTCATCAAGAGTCTCACTTTCCTTTTCTGGCTCTTCGAAGAAACTTAAATCTAAATCAGCCCATAAGTCACTATCCACACATACTTCACTACACTCTGGAATCTCAAAATCAACTAGAGACTGCAAATTATTATCAAAACTAACCGATAATGGATTTCCATTTTCAAATAATCCTAAAAACTCATTTTCAATATTCTCTTGCTGATGCAATTCCATGTTCGACCGAAAAAAGACCCAAACTTCGACTGATGGCCTTTTTCCATCCTTAGATAATACCATACCCACTTCTATTTTTCTAAAAATTTCCATCTCTTCTATCTAAATTTATAAAAATTCACTGAATTAGCTACACTTCGGACATGATCTGGAATTTTTCGAAGCATTTTACGACCCTCTAAAATCATGTACAACACATAAGCCGCCACTTCAATACATACGCTTCAAACATGATCTGGAATCTTTCTAAGCATTTTACGATCCTCTCAGACCATGTACAACACATGAGCCACAGCTTCAAATTCAAAATACATAAATAAACGCCAAAAAACATACTCCTAAATACAATCATTTTCACTAAATAAAAAATATATATATAAATTAGAACGACAAATAAAAAGAAAATACCACCTGCCAGCTATACTTGTATAAATTCAAATTCAATTTCAAATATATTCAAGCCAATCATTACTTTTACATAATTTTTTGTTTTTTTGTTTTCACAATTGCATAATAATAATGAAAGCCCAAATTTCATCAATTAAAAATCAAGGCCATGAAAACTCCACAAGAAATAGCAGAAAACAACAAACCATTTGACGGTGTTTGCCTAGAAGTTTTCCTAGAGACCTATAACGTATTATTCATGACCAAATATTTTGATTAGCACCACATATATCAATTATTTATATCAATAAGACACTCTCAGCGATGCGTGTATGAAAAATTTGTTATCTAACCAAATTATCTGATCATGAAAAACAAAGATACCAACATCGAAACGCTTGACACTCAATCGGACAAATACAACCATTCAACACAGTATGTCTTTTTTTTATATGATAAAAGACTATTGTCTATTTGTTGCACGGCCTTTCGATGCACTCAATGCCTCGAGAAATTTCTCAATAATCAAAATCTGGTACGAAACGGAACAGAAATCGAAATATAATCAAAAAAAGAAAAGCATGTATAGCAAAAGGGAAATAGGGGAAATTATTTGTCATATGTATCACGCATGAATCCAAATAATAAATAATTCGCAGATGATTTTCCTTATTAATGGCATGACTATTGAAAGCATACTTTGGTATGCCCAAAATATTAAAAATAAAACAATTTTTTTTTTATCTCCTCGCAGGAAAATGCTGCCAACTGAGATGACTGCTCCCAAAATTGCACGAAAAAGCAAAACAAATCTATTGAACTATTATTCTGCATTCTTACATAGTTTATACATGAATTATTTTTGTTGCATTAAAATAAACGCAGATGAACAAGTATTATTCAATCCAATACTAGGAAGACCGTTATGCGTTGAGTGCTATTTTGTAATAACTGACGACGAACGCGATAATATTTGTGAACTTACGGACAGATGTACGCCATTCAGCAATTTATCAGATACCAATTGTCATGCTTGCGACAAACCAGTATATTTTTTTAGACAAAGAGCAGATAATTGCGAGAATTGTAGAGCTTTTATTGATTTCAAACTAAGTGTAGAAGATCCAAATTCACATGTAGTACAGCAGTCGTTTATAGAATCCGATTCAGAATCGTATTCGGAACCTAATGAGGTCAATTATGATTCTGAAGCTTCAACAATAATCTTCGAAAATTGATAATGAAAAACAATAAATTTAACATTCAAACAAAATCATGTTACCCTTTTATAATTTTAATACTACTATAATAACGATAAATAAAAAAATGGAAGTTCCATTTAGAACAATAAATGCAGCCACAGTCGCTAGCCCTATGCAATTGATTAATAAATTAAGCGTAGAATACGATTTTACACCTCCAAAATACGAAATAACATCTTTCAATTTATTTAATATTCCGACTTTCATCGCAAAATGTACGTTGACTAAAGATTGTTCTAAATATACATGTAGCAGTGACGAAGCTCCAAATATCAAACAGGCAAAACACGCTGCAGCCAGAAAATTATTAGAATTGTTAAACGAAAATTATGTCTTTATCGAACAAAACGGTTCAGGAATCAAAACAAACAGTTTTGGAAATCGTAAAGTGTTATATAAATGGACTGGGGCTTGCGAGAAGTGCTATCAAAGAGGTCACTTGATTTATACGTGTAAAGGACCCACGAGAAATAAAAACCTGCGACTTCATTAAAATATTATATATTTCCATTATTATATAAATTATGACTGCATACATATGAACTTTTCACAAATAATATTTCGATAGGAATCATATGCGAGACACCTCTTATCCTATAACAATATTTTTTCAGGAAACTAATGAACTCATTTTAATTTTTCCTCTACCGAGGATTCGATCGTTACAGTTCTATTCTATCACCTCCACGATCGAATTTAGGGGGGGAGGTGTCACGTATCCATGACAGTTATATTATATATTATAATCATATAAAACTATTATGCTATTATATCATATAACATGTTTTATTGTTGCTATAAATATTGTTGCTAGATACATGTAATTGTTTTTATAAATAATTTCACTATTACTATTAACTAAAATATCAATAAACAATTGATTTCATTGATAAAATACTAATTACAACAAATATTACCTTTTATTATTATTAACTATCATTATTACTATTGTTAATGATAACAATTAACAAAATGCAACAAATGTTATACAGCAACAATATTACTTCAACCTTTATATTTAAAATTATTAGTAATCTCTATTATTATTATTATTTAATATTATAATTAACAATAATTCAATCACGACCCTCACGGACTTTGAAAATCGGTGTGAGACCCTAAGCTCACCAGCGCAGCATACAAGCAAAGCTGGCCCATGGTTTCAATTCAACACACTGACACCTAAGATACCAATGCACTTCGAAAAAGCTATTGAAACTATACAACTCGAACCCCCATGCTTCCGTTCTACGGATTGAAACCACAAGCGACAATATATACCAGATGTCGAGGCCTAAGGAGAGTCGTCGAAATCTACGGAGTCTAAGTGCGGATCAAATTTCAAACCGACCCATCGTCGCAGTGCCGGTAATAAATCGTCAAGTCGCCAAAGTCACAACAAGGTAGCAAGTGACATATTTGTAGCCGCAACATAATTGTTTCAAACCAGGATTACGTGTCAGTATGCGAAACCAAATAAGGATAATCTACGAGTAAGTGTTGGAGTTACCTATTATTGGCACCAGGAAGGACTAAGACCAACTAAAGGAATATTGTACCTAATAGGCACCTGACATCAAAACAAACCGGTTGGACAAAACTAGACTCACCCAACCGAAAGGAAAAACCAGCCTGCCACCAACTCTTTTTTCGTTTGGGTCAATATAGTAATTTTCAATAAACTATACTTGTTAAAATTAATTGTTATTTAATTTATTTGGCTTGTCCTCTACCCGGTAATTTATTAATTACAATTAATAATAAACAGAGGAATATAGGTAGGGTAATTGGCTCTAGACTTTAGGTAGGAAATATTTATATTAATTTAAAACTTAGGACGTCACAATACAAAAAAAACGTTTAGATGGAAAATTGTTTGCCTAAATGAGGTCTATAAATTCTCATTAAGACAATTCGGGACAGGATGTATATTTTATGTTTTGATTTTAAATATTAAAAAAATTCGATTTTTTTCACCAAAATATGTGAGATACGAAATAAGCGTTGTTCTTCAAAATCGTTTCCTTAAATAAAGTCTACGATTGTTTTTTCTTTTTGAGAGATTGGGAAGAAAATTAAGAGACCTTTACTTTTAGGGCTAATAACTTACGCCCGGTAAAACGCTCGCCGCGTCTGGAGGCGCCCGAATTGCGCGCAAGGCAGCGCGAGGCTCTTCAAAATTCCATAACTTCCGAATCAATGATCCAGCCATTTGGATTCAATCGTCATATTTTATAACAGACTTCAAAGAATCTAAATCCATGAAAAAAAAAATTTCTAAAGGGGCCAAATTTGGAAAAAAAACGATTTTGCGTTTATTTCTTTACTTTTGTATGTTAAAAAATATTTAAAACAATTTTTTAGCAACAATCTCTGTAAAGAAGAGTCAAAACCATAATTTTCGTAATTTGGAAAATTTTTCGTGCGAACAATTGTTTTCAAGATGAACAGGCTTGAAAGTGCGCGCTTGCTATGTCGAAAATATCATTTCTTAGAAAATTCGAAAAATCGTATACTTGTAAAAAAAATTTTTTTGGCCAAACAAAAAAATACGTGTCGATTTATTGTTGATAAAGAACCGAAAAAAAATTAACTCGTTTAAATCTGCGACATCGACTGTCAATCTAATATGGAATGAACCACACTGAAAAAAAAATTCGACCATACAAACATAATTATGGTTCCTTGACCTATATTATATTGGAGATTTACCGAAAACCAAGGTTTGCTTGTATCAGTTCAGCCTGTATGTGCATTCCAACCATATGAATTACTACTGCAGCAATATTTTTGGTTAACTGTCAAATATATTTTGTTAAATTACACGGAGAAAAATAGTTGAAGTAATTTTACTCAACTTCCGATCTAATTTGGGACATAAGGACAAGTTAGAAGTTATTTAGTATCACTGTATTTATTTGTGATATATTAAATGTTCGAAAATGAATCAAAGTTAAGTAAAATTCAGAAGTGTAGGGTGAAGTATGAAAGCGTGCATTAAAAATTTTTAAATATATATATTATTACTCGTAGTATAACTATAAAAAACCAATCTTTTATTAAATCACAAAAATAGTAGAGCTTTCCTTTCATTCTACTCTACGCTTCAATCAAAAGTTGAGTAAACCGTGAATCGCAAGATTTATTCCAACAGCTACATCTATTCACGCAGGAACGAATGAAAGTAATCTGCGCCTTGGGCACACATAAAAAATTTTTAATTTCAAAAACTTAAATTCTTAAAACTAATTGATATTATGAAAATGTAAACAAAAAAAAAGTCGATAAGTGTATTACATAAAATATGAAATATCACATAAATTACTCAGGCAGAATAATAATTTGGAATTCGCAAATGTAAAATCCATATTTTGAAAATATAAAACACAGAAAATAAAAGAACCTTCTTTTAAATGTTTTTTATACAAGATACTTCTTAATAATAATGCAATTTTTTAATTTACATTTGAAAATTTAGTTTCACTAAACTTCATACGTCGTTATAATAAAAATGTATACTAAATGTAATTAAATAATTATATTATATATATCAATAATCATAGTTATAATAATTGATTAATTATATTAATTTTTAAAAATATTTTATTAATCATTTATGAAAAAAGTTGTTTTATTTTTACTTGAGTAAGGCTAAAAAATTCTATTGACGGCACTTACTCTCACAAGCTCTGAATAACTTATGCAGTCACTATATTAGAAAATTCCAAGTTTTGCTTCTCAGCATTGTAAGCGAGCGTGTATGTGATTCGACGAAAGCGTATCGTACTATATATAAGTGTAGTTATTAGGTGTATATATGTAAAGTTATATATTTAAGTGTATTTGTAATTTGAATTGTGATTGGCTACGTCTGAATGGTGTGAATGTATTTGTAAGTTGTTTATGTATGTACCGGGTGACTATTGGCAGGCTTGAGCTAAGAATTTTATTTTTATTTTAGAGAACCATACCATTGCCACGCTGAAAGAAATGGTATTGTGTTTCTACCTAACCGAGTTTGTTAGAGAATTTCTATGCAAATTAGAAAGAAAATCTTCTTACTTCAGTTATATTATTTTGTGTGTTAATAAGTATGAATAAGAAATTAACAAATACTAGTTGAGCTAATAAAATGTCTTTAAATTAGCTATCAGCTCAGGAAACTTTCATAAATGTCCTTCTGATTGTATTATCCATCGACTGTTATGCTGATTTAGCAAAACAAAATGGTTTGTTTCAAGGATGTATATTGGTGTGCGTTCAAACGTTTGCAGAGTGGTCGTATGTGATCATGCAAACAAAACACGTATTGCTGGTATCGATTTAATTTTTTTTTTTTTAGATTTATAGTCAACCACTGATATAATAGTTTACTTACCCCTAACCTCTGAAACTACTACGCATCACTAGCAGACAAGCGTCTGTTTGAAGTTGAGCTGATTTTCCAAAACAGAGTTTGGCTAAAGGAACCATAACCATGTTTCATCTGTTGCAGCCATATCAGTTTGGATGTGTGTATTGAAAATATATTACTGATGCAGTAGTATCCCTTCAACTATAACTGTTTTTATGAAACACCCATACAGTTTAGCTGTATCTGAGACAGCCAAACTCTTTTGCTAATTTAACCAGAAAATTGTTTGTATTCACGATAAATTTCTTTCAGTGCAGTTCAAATAATACGCCCGATACTCATTTTACCCAACTACGGTTTGAAGCACCTCAAGCGTCGGTGATATACTTATACATTTCATGTTAACCCACTGACGCATGTTGGTGCCCTGTCGTCGATAACGTTTTACTCAACTCCTTACTATTCCCTATGTAACGCTTATTGTTATTCACTTTGGGTGAATTAGGTATATATCAAATTGATTTTACCCGACTAGGATTTAATGGATGTTCAAATGTCCTTATGTCCCAAGTTTAATTGACAGAGTGGAGTAAAATTACTTCAACTATTTTTCTCCGTGTACTTAAAAACATTCAGCTATATTCATATGGCTAATAAATCCCAAGCATTTTGTTCAGTGCATATACAATATGTTCAAATTCTTTAAAAATTGTACATAATATTGGCTTTTCTTTATGTGAAGCTAAGTATTGAAATATATCAGTGATTATTTCTATGTTGCATAGGTAGTTGAAGGCAAGACTGTCACAGGATAAAATACCTTTCTTTAGAAATGAACATTTTTCAACTTTAAAATTGCCAAATCCTGCTTAAATATGTAGACATAAATTTTTTTTTTTTTTTATAACATTCTTTCGTAAAATTATACAATACAGCCAAATTTCTTTTGTTATGAAGTGAAATCTGTAAAAATTTAATTTGATTTAACATTTTTTCTTTGGCATATTTTTCTTGGCATTTTGTCCACTGTGATACTTTTTTAGCAAGATGAACTGAAAAAATTGACAGTTTTTTTTGCAATGACCTAGAACTTTAAAGAGTCCGTAGTGTTATACAAAAGATTTTTCTTAATCGTGGGTATAGACAATGAGGCTGCTTATACAGAATGTGCACAAAAAGGCCAGAAATTTACATATAATATTGCACATAAAGTTTTCATTGGTAAAGAAATTGAGATGCAATTGTACATAGAATGTTTCAAAATTTTTCGCCTAGTTTTTTTGAGTGAAATTTACATTGAAATTTTCTGATCAAAACTGGATGAATTGAGATTATAAATTATACATTTTTTAGAGAAATTAATTTCCAAGTGTATATGAAATGTTTCTAAATTTTTTGCCTTGTTTTTTGCAAGTGAAATTGTACATCGAAATTGTGGATTATATAGAAGAACTTTTGAAATGGATGAACACTTGATACACATTAGATAAGAAAAAGTTTTTTTGCGTAAATAAAGGTATGAAAAAACGTAGAAAGCCGTGAAAAAATATTCTAATTAATATTATTATTCTAATTAAGGGTCAATGTAAGTCAAGAATATAAATGTTTAAAAAAAATCAAGATAGTTTTGATTTTTGAATCAAAATTTATATTATTTGCCAGGCCTCCCACGTTTTTAACTCTAGAAATTGAAAAATAGACACGTTTTGCGGTTTGAGATACGAACATGATAATTAACAAATGTGTCACGGGAAATAAATTGATCATACATATACTTTGAATGATTTATGGTAAAGAAAAATTTATTAAATTTGGTACCGAGTTAGCTCAGGAATCTACAGTGGTTGAAATTTGGAATGTAATATTCATAATCCTCTACAGCATCCATTTGTTAATTAAATTCGGTGTATTTTTTTTACACGCAAAGTATTAAATTTTCAAGAGAATATTGAGGCTTGACTTTTTAATTTTTTCTGCGTCTAATATTCTACGTGAATGGTTAAAGTTAAAAATTAAAAGTTTTCAACAATATGATTTTTATATTTAAAGAATTTGAAAATCTTTCTGTGAAAAAAAAGACGCTTTCGACTGCGCTGAGATTCGAGCCCAGGTCTTTCGATTGACGGTCGACTGCTCTAATCACTGAGCTACACAGGCGTCCGACATCTCCTTCTTCCACGGTAAGATCTCCTTATATCGCCTAGTGACTCTACAGAAAGATTTTTCAATTCTTTAAATATTGAATACATTTGCATTTATTTGCGATATAAGAGTTTGAATTGTCTACGAGAACACCTGTCGACAACGTATCCTATCTGATACGCGACTAGTGATCCCCCGATAATGTAAGCAGTGACAAAAATTTCAAACTCAACTAATTAATATGATTTTAATTAGAAAACAATATTAATAATTTGATTTATTATATACAATTTAATTGATTCATTCATTATAAACAAAGGTTTCAAAACAAGTACTAAGTGGTATTACACCAATAATTCATAACGTTTGGTCACCTCATATCAACAATTTTTATTGTGTATTTTTAAACGTTTTTGGAAATCCTTACACATCTCACGACTAATTGTAAGTATAAAGAAGGTGTACGATTTGAATTAAACTTTTTTCTAACATATCAAGAAATTGAATATAATCTATTACATCTTTATTCATCGAGAGATCCAAGTATTATTGTAGTGTAACTTAGACAGCAACGAGAAACCGCGGCGTGTTATGATGCGCCAGAGTATGGAGTACATTTGAAAACTTGAACACTGACATAAACTAATATACTTACTGTTCCAAAAACATTGAATTTCAAAGATTCCAAAAAATTTCATCATGTCTTCATCTGAATTTTTGTATAACGAAACGCCAAGAGAAATAAATGTCTGATTTACAAAGAGCGTCAGAGAAAAATAGACAATACTTTTTTAAACGAACTTTTTCAAATTCGTAATTGCTTCATGCTGGTCCCACAATGTGTACTAAGATTCGTACATATGGTCGATGTGCGTACGTTCTGACGTCATCAACGCGTTGTTACCAACTGCTGCTGTTTCGTTGATTCACGTTCCACGCTCGCAATGCCTGCTCGTTGCAGACTCGAAACCGCCAGTGGATATCTAGGCACGCATTGAGCACCAATGCATCTTCAGTCGTGACTAATGTCCCGGAGACTAGTATATAAGACTTTTGACACTTATGGGGCTAAATAAGGACCTAAAGAGACGATTCCACTAGCAACTGATGAGAAATGAAACTCCTGATCTGATGAGGACCACAAAGTTATGCCCCTAATGTGGCCCCTATAAGCCCAGATTTTATTTTCATGTGTATTATATTCTTACTTCTTTAAAAATATTTTTGTTTCAAGTAAACAATATAATCAGAAATGGAAGATTTGTTGAGAAATATTAAATTAAAGATAAGCAGTATAAATAACAAATGTAGCTCATATAAATGTACCTTTTCGTCTCCCTTCGATAAATAAGGAATAATAGCAATGTACTTGTGTTTTCGAAGACGTAAGGTGCTTTTAGCATTTGTTAATAAATTTATTCAACTTCTATTGTAGTTCATTTCACTTCACCAAACCCCAAAATTGGAATTAGACGCCACAATAACATTAAAGCGACTGATTTTACAGCTAACCTTTTCTGGTCCTCATTGGATTCTCATCGCAATTCCTGTGACGTAGCAAAGAGCAACCAGTACTGAGATTGAGGAAATAGGATGGGCGCACTGAAGGGCGAAAATTTCCTTAGGAATACTTAGTTTAGGGAAATTTGATAGTAAATCAATATATAAATCAATGATGTGTCAAAAGTACTTCACTATTAAGAATTTTTGATAAAATATAAGATATAATTGAATAAATTATTTAAAAAAAAATTATATTATAAGTCAGAAAAAAGTTATAATTTATTGAGAATTCTTAAACGCATTTTAAAGATTGGAATTTATAACATTTAAATTAATAATTTCACGGTTGTTCCAGACATATAATGGAAGAACGAGAAAACATCTGCCTCGGCCTGGATTTGGAACCAGGGTCCCTACTCTTCATGAGATACACGAGGTCTGTCCGGAAAGTATCGGGCCTACCTTTATATCTCCGCGCTGGCGTTATTCTTCATCATCGAGTGGGTGGCATCCTTCAAAGTAATGAGACGGCCCAGCCCCGAGTATCCGCCTTTTGCGACAAAACGGGGGTAAAATCCGCGAAACTAAGGCCACTTTAGGAACAAGTAGATTCCCACGAGACTCGCACAAAAGAATTGCGAGGTATGATCCAGTATTTGAGCAGCAATTAATGATTTACCTCCAAACCGGAAGTGAACGCGACGAGAACGAGGTAGTCTGGTTTTCACAGACATTTTCGTTCGTACTCCCAGTGAGCGCCACATTAACCTGTGGTTGCTGCCGCACGACCAATCACCCAGGTCAAGCAGCATAATGCATGATCGCTGAATGGGCGTCCCTCGCTCACATTTCTTTTATTTTTTTTATTCTTAGTTTTTATAGGTTTGTTAATTATTGCTAATAAATGGAAATAAACAATTATACAAATACGACAATTATAAATAAACATAATTGTCATTGCATTATGAAATATTATAAATAATCAAATATTATAAATAAAGATAATTATTGTCATGTGGTAAATTTGGTTAATATTAAATACAATAAACAAGTACAGTTATAATTTGAACAGAAAATGACAAAAGGTTAGCATTGATTATCTGAAAATAATTTTGACTGGTAAATCATCAGCAAAATGCCAAATTGGCAAATGAACAATGCGTGACCATCTGATCATTTCTTTTATTTAAAGGCTCATTTTTATTTTTGAGAATTATCAGCATGTAATAATAATCTCTTCAATCTTTCTTAGAAGATTTTGAATTTTCTAACAACGTTCAAACCTTCACACACTGCTGTCCAATGGGAGCCCGCGCCTACGCTAATAGCACGCGCCAAGCGGGAGGTGAGATGGGGGAAAGGCTTTCTCCTCGTCGTCGCGTGGCATGCTTTCTCTTATCAACGCATATCAATTTTTGAACACCTCTACGAGACGAAAAATCCAACGATTTGAAATTTGAAAAACATCATCATGATCTCGAAAATGTCAGCTTTTTCCTGATACTGATTTCCAACCCGAAAACGGTCGTAAAAAGGGGGAAAACATCGTGCATAAAATTCTTAATTTATTGATTTAATTGGACTCGATCGCGGTCGCTAATTGAGGCGCGCGCATGTTAATTAAGGGGGGAAATTAATAGAGAGATGGAAAACCGAGGTAACGTGCTTGGTTGCTGATCCACAAAATTTATTACAGGCGCGCTGCCGAGAAAGGTGAGAGCACGTCTCGACACCGGGGCGTTTTACAAATTGTCTCAAGATCTCGGGCTCGAGTATGTTCACTTGCATCTCACGATCAGGTGAACAACTTTGAGAACCAGATCGTCCATGGTTCCTGGTCCTCCCTTATTCGTTAGGGATTTTTTGGATCATTTTTTTTTTAAATAAAAAAGTTATCGTAGATTGGATTTTTCTCAAATTCACGTGGGTCTTCTTTTATAAATCAAAAATAGCGAGCAATAAGCTCGAGCAGACACTACTGGATTATGGTCAACCCCGGAGGCAAGTATCCGTGCACTCACAAAAAGTGAGACTCGGGAAAGCTCCCATCCTTACAACTTTTCTTTCTGCCGAGCAGTGTCGGAGCCCTGAGGGCACTTCGCTGCCACGGTGCTTCCCTGCACTTCCCTAAATAAATTCAAATTGGGTCAACCAAGGTCCAGTATAGTTGTGATTTATTTTTGTGGGAGGGAAAAGGCAAATGATGACCTCGTCGGGAGCTTATGCTCATAATTTCCAAAATTTGGAACCGACTTTACTGATGCTTTCTTAACTAACTAAATTTTTAAATAAACGGTAGGGCGCGAAATCAAATAACTGAGGTATTCTCAGGGTAATTTATCTGGCAGAACAAGCTATTCCATGATCCAAAAAGTCAAACAACGTTATTTTCAGATGTAGGGAAAACCCAAAAATTAAACCGTGTATTTGAAGGCGCAACTGCGCGAAATCTTGGTGCTTGCTAATTGAAGTTTTTTTTTATGGTTTTTAGATTCTCAAAAATCAAATATCACGGGCAATATATCCGACGATTCCTCCGTTCTATTTTGCTCGTTCGGAAAAACTGAAAATCGTGAGTTTCTTTGCTGTTCTCACTCTTAAAATAAAGAATAAAAGCTCGCGAAATTTTCACCCTTCGTGTGACCCACACGTAGATTTTGAAATGACAATTTTGGTCTAAAATAGAGCAAAGTTGCCTTTCCAAAATTCAGGAAATTGATATAATTAGAAATTGCAGATTTGAAATTTAAAATCAGAATCTAAAAGCGAAACTTTTGACCAAATCGGGCAAAAATAACTTGATAAATTTTTAAAAATTGATAAATTAAAGATCGTAAAGGTCGAAATGTTTCAACTGGCGCCCAACGTGGGGCACGAAGGTTATTGAATTTGAAAATTTCGCGAAAATACGATCATTTTGTGTGTAAATGAAATATGTTTTGTTATACCGGGTGGTCATTTCTAGCATGATCGTGGCGTTTCGTCTGGTATTTTATTTCAATTTAAAATATTTTATAAAGGTGAAGAAAACAGATTCACCTTCAAATTCCTAGGTTGTCAACAGCCAAAAGTCAGTTTGACGTCACTCAGCTGACTTTGACGTTTGACGTTGTGTTCTAGCACGTGTTGCCATAGAGTGAGCGCGAAGGTGAATGCCCTGAACAGTAAACAAGGAGACAAATAGGTCTCACCTTAAATGAGCAAGCATAGGAAATAATATTCTATTTAAAATTATATTTCTTTTGATTTGGAAATAAATTCTCGGTTGCAGATTAAATAAAATCTGACGAGGGATAAAAATAAGAATTGTTAATTTTTCTCTAAGCAACCATCAATTGATCATAATAATTAATGGCATGTGAAAAAAAAATTTTTTTTCATTAATAATTTTTTTTTATTTAAACAAATTTGAAATCGATTTTAAACAATAAAATTTTTTTTTGCTTGAACTCTGGAATGAGAATGTTGTATTGATTTGATTTATGAGTTTCTTTTTATTTATTGTCATCAAAGTGATGATTTAATTCCTCTAAAATACGTTAACACTGGATGAGTTGTTCAAAACCAGGACAATCCATTAACATTTGATTTGGTTTCTTTTTATTGTCGTGATGGTGAATCACTTAATTTATAAATTATAATTAATATAACATAAATATATATAATATAGAATTCTTGTTTCTTCTTTCCTGATTTGATTCCAAAATGGCCAACTTTAGCGAGGGAAATAGGAGAACTTTTAAACAGTCTCAATCAATGATGGCTGGCAGTTTTAATATGGGAGAGTTATTACGGAACACGACCCAACTGTTAACAGGAAATTGCAATGTCTCGAATGGTCAGAATGAGGCGTTAGATTTGTCGATCAACGAAAGAAATATGTCGCGCGAATCAGTAGATACTGAATCCAATTGTTCTTCGTTGCAAGTTGACGAGTTCGTTGATTCGGACGAAGAAGACATTGCTGAGCTTGACCAAATGTTGCTCAAGCTCAAATCTATTGGCGTGAAAATAAAAAGCGTAGCAAATAATCAGGCAAAAGTCATAAACACCGTTAAGAAAAATTCTAAAAAATTATTCGCATTAAAACACCATACAGCGAGAAAGTTTAATGAATTTACAGGCTTGATTGTAGATAGAATGGATAGCACCGAACAAGTGCTTAAGGCCGAATGTGATTATAAAAATTTAGAACTAGAAAAAAATATAAAACAAATAGAGGCAAAAGTTAACACACTGAGTGAGACCTCTGAAGAACTTCACTGTGTAAGTGGAGATTTAATTGCAAAAAAAATGGTACACGAAAAGAGGATTAAGCATCTGGAAGACCACCAGTTTGTTTTAGAAAGTAAATTGCAGAGAAACCAGGGTAGTTCTTCGGCAGTCTCACCATGGTTAAATAAATACCCGATGCCTAAATTTTCAGGGCACAAACGTGAAAGGCCGATGCGATTTTTGAAGGATTTCGAGCGTTACATTACCGCTATTGATATAAATACTAATGATTTTAATTATGTAATTTACGCCTGCTTAGAAGGCATAGCGAGAGAATGGTGGGAATTAGTATCTCAAAGCGATGAAAATATGAACACTTTTAAGGAAAAATTTATAAGAAAGTATTGGAACGAAAATGTGTGCTTCCAGATTAGCTCAGAGCTGCAATTTGGAAGACACATTGCCAATAGTAATTTGTTTAGAGTGGAGTACACTATAAAAATGATCAATAATGCTAAAGATTTAATCCCACCACCCTCTGAAAACGAAATTGTGTCAAAATTATCCAGGCATTTCAATGATGATATTAGAACGGCCATTATCATCAGAAATATTAAAAATTTTGAAAATTTAATTGAACTGCTTGATGCATTCGATCAAGCAGGCCCTTCTAACGCCAGTTCTGGCAATAATGGCCGCAATTTGGGCCAAGTCAAAGATCCTATCCATATGTATATGGAAGGACGCAATTTTCTAATCAAAATAATTTTAGGAGTAGAGACTTTGCCCCAAATTCATATAGAAATGATTTTAGAGCGGAAGGAAATTTTACTCAACAAAACAGGAATTTTAATTATAATTATGGGCACGGTTTTGCCGGGAATAATTACAGAAATAATAATTTTTCTTCTTCTAATACTGCGGCTCGTTTCGAAGGGCACCGCAATGCTCCCACGAGCCATCTGGACACAAACCAGGCCAATGATAATAATAGACATAATGATAGGCGTGAAAATAATTATAGTAATAGACCGAGTGGCAATGGATTTGTCAAAAACGGTGTATACCACCGTCGCGAAAATGTCAGTCCCCCGAATACGGCCGCCTATGAGTCTGGACGATCTCAAGGCGTGAGCGGTCAGGAGGGGATGCGAAAGGTGCGGGTGGTTGCTAATGCGGCAAGCGAAACACAAGGGCATAGCAACGAAAATTCAAATGTGTCAGATAATTGCGAACCTGAAATTTCGAATCTTACGAATAATGTTGATACAACTAATAACCAGGGAAACTAGATAGCCCTGGGCAGTTAAATGTTAATATATTAGTGGCAATCTCAGGGTCTAATATTATAGAAAGACCTCTAGATTTAGATATGAGAAAAGATTTATTAGAAAATGAATTGTTGAAAATGTCGATAAATGCCCGAACATTTTTGTAAGAATCCAGGGCGTTAAAACAGAGGCGCTTATCGACACGGGTAGCGAAATAACATGTATTTCGGAAAACTTCTTTGAAAACAATAAAAACAAATTGAAAAATTGTAAAATTTTGCCAATCGTCGGCACAAGCGTCGTAGGTGCCACAGGTGTTAAACCGATTAAATTAAAGCATCAATTATATGCAGATTTAAATGTAAATAATGAAACGTATTCTTGCGTGTTTATTATAGTTCCAAAATTGAACAAAAATTGTATTCTGGGGATTGATGTACTCAAGAAGTTAAAAGGAAGGATTAATATGGAAGAAAATTATGTGTTCCTACGTAATGAAGATAAAGAAATTAACATTTAATTTATAAATGATGAAGAAAAATGTATTCGGGTAATCCATGAAATAAATATGGAGCCCAGTGAAAACTTAACGAATATTGATCCACAGGACTTCACAGATGAAATTAATTATCCACAGAGATACGAAGAATTTGGCAACGTAAAAGAATACGACGAAATAAATACTGCATAACGGATGCGGAAATGGAAGAAAACGTGGCAAAATGTGAACTGCTCAACGGCGAAGAAAAAAAGAAATTCTGGGAGATTTTAAAAAAATATAAAGACATATTTTCGAAGAAACCTGGACGGATTTCTATATATGAACATGTATTAAAAATTAAAGACGATAAACCCTTCATAATTAAAACGTATCCAATTCCAATGAAATTGAGAAGTTTAGTTACAACTGAATTAAACAATTTATTGGAACTAGGGATAATACGAAGATCAAACAGCCCATACATAAACCCACTGGTGACCAGTTTGTAAAAAGATGGAAGCGTTAGGATATGCTTAGATGCTCGTAAATTGAATGAAATTATGATTAATGATTATGAATGTGCAGAACCTACTGAGGTGCTTTTTCAGAGGTGTGGCGGAAGTAAAATAATGTCAACAATGGATCTAACCAGCAGTTTTTGGCAAATTCCACTAGCCGAGGAATCAAAAAAATATACGGCGTTTTTACACGAAGGTAAATGTTACGAATTTTGCGTGACGCCTTTCGGCCTAAAAACAAGTACGGCAGCCCTGGTTAGAGCCCTAGATTTCATCCTAAACGGACTGGGGAATTTTTATTTAACATTTATTGACGATATTTTCTGCGCCTCTGAGGATGTGCATCAACACACTGATAGAAAGGAATGGCTGTTACAACGATATTTATGATTAATTTAACCTTACCTTATTGCTGGCATAGATACAGCCATATGAGATTTGTATTTTAACCATCCGAATATAACTGAATAAATATGAACGAATCAACCATATTATTGGTTGCTATGGAAAAATGTATTGTTAGCCTTCCCATATTATATTTCTGATTCGACCAGTTTCACTTACAATATTTTGATTTCTGTATTAAACATCCTGCGTTGTTCAGAGAGACATATTATTTTATAAATACAATTATAAATTCCCAGCCTGCAACCGAATGGCTAAAACTCCCGAACCATTTCTATCAGTGCATCTGCAACATTTGGAGTTACTTTTCCATAGATTAATGGAAAATAATCTAACTATCAACCTGGAGAAGTCTCATTTTTTCAGATCCGAAGTCAAGTTCTTGGGACATATTTTGACATCGACTGGTATCAAACCAGATCCGGAAAAAATTGAAACTATCCATAACTTTTCAAGACCACGAAATTTAAAAGAATTACGTGGATTTTTGGGTTTAATAAATTTCTATACAAAATTCTCAAAAAATCATGCTGCAAAAATTGTTCCACTTCTGGAATTATTAAAAAAGGGAGTAAAATGGTCATGGAACAGTGACTTGGAAAGAACTTTTAACGAAATAAAATTATTATTTAGTTCTTCTGTCCTTTTAAATTACCCAGATATTAAAAAACCATTTTATTTACAAACTGATTACAGTGACGTGGCATTGGGTGCCGTTCTGTTCCAGCTCGACGTAGATGGAAATCCTTGCCCCATTATTTATGCCAGCCGAACTTTAAAAGGTACTGAACTTGCATATTATACGACGAAAAAGGAGCTGTTGGCGATAGTTTGGGCCCTGCACAAATTCCGATCATATATAATGGGAGGAAAAATTATAATCAGGAGTGATCACAAGGAGCTGACGTTCCTGAAAACGTGCAAACTTCTAAGCGGGAGATTAACCAGATGGACAATGGCTATCCAAGGTTATGATATCTCGATAGAATATTGTCCTGGTAAAAACAATTTAGTGGCAGACACTTTAAGTTGTCTTCCACAAAATGAAAATGCATCAAAAATGGCCAACAAGGATGGCAAAATAATTTTATACGCTCTGGCTAAGAAACCATCGTCCGGTTTGCGTAATCGGCTACAAAATTTCGCCCAGGAGCAAGGATTGGACCCTATTTTGGTACAAAAAATTAAAGATGTTGAAGAAAAGAAAACAAAAAAATATGAGATACATGATGATCTTTTATATTTTGTAAGTGGTGAAAATAAGCGATTATGCTTAACTAAAAGCATCATTCATGACATAATCGACGAATGTCATGAAATATATGCCCACATCGGGTCCTTAAAGGTCATTAAAATGTTGAACGATTTCTTTTACTATCCGAAAATGGCCAAAATTGTCAGGCGACGCTTGGCTAGTTGTGATTCATGCCAGAGAAACAAGGTTACAAATCAGACTTGTTTCTCTGAAATGAGAAATTATTTACCCGCAAGACCCAATGAAATTCTTTCAATAGATTTTTATGGGCCATTACCAGCATCAAAAGGTGGATTTAAATACATTCTGTCTACTATAGATGCTTTTTCCAAATATGTGGCACTGTACCCGCTGAGACGAGCCAACACGAAGGCCGTGATAAATAAATTGAAAAAGGACCATTTTACGAAATATGGAAAACCGTCCAAAATAGTAACTGACCATGGGACGCAATTCACGTCCCCCGTCTGGTCGGAGTTTTTAAAAGGACAAGAAATACAACCCGTGTTTTCTTCAATAAGACATCCAGAAAGCAATATTGTCGAGAGAATACACAGGGAATTGTCCAGGTTTTTCAGATCTCTCATTGGAGAGAATCATCGATCGTGGTGGAGCTGGATCAGCATTATTCAAAGCTGTATGAATGAGACTTACCACGAGACCACTGAGTTTACTCCAATTGAATTACATCTTAATAAAAAACCAAAACGAGCTTGGGAAAATTGGTTGAATTTTCCCCAAAAAGACTCGAATATTAGTTATGAGAGAAAACTGGAAATGGCCAAAGAAAATATCTCCAGAAAAGGAAAGAACAGGGCATCCAAATTTAATGCAGCGCATCGCTTGGCCACATTAAAGGAAGGAGATTGTGTTCTGGTTAAGGCTATAAATGAATCCGACCCAAAAAAGAAAATTCTCAAAAAATTTTTACAAATTTATGAGGGTCCATATCAAATTAAAAAACAGGTTCGACCGGGAACCTTTATATTATGGAACCCTGAATCCAAAGAGGAAAGAGGAATGTTCCACACTCAAGATTTAAAAATTTATAAGAAAAGAGAAGCAAACTCTGAAGACAATGAAGAAACCGAATCAGATAATATCGGGTAATAATGACTACGTCATTTAAACTTTGTATATATATTTTAAGGATAGCCTGTAAGTGCACATGATTAAGCTTAGAATAATTAAAATTACGATTACACTGTATACTAAGAACTCAATCTAATATTTCCCTTTTTACCATTAATGTCTAGCCAATAAATAAGGGCCATTCTGAAACGTAAGGCAAGTTGTTTAATGAGAAAGAGAAAAGTTATGAAAAATATGAAAATAAAACAAAAATATTAATAGTTTTAAGGTCAGCCAAAAATGACTGTGTCATTTTTAGTTGTATATATGCATGCGTAGATATTAAGAGCAGTTAAGCATTACCAATAATCAAGTTGGCATGGCTAAGAAATTTAGAAATTAAATAAACTCAGTACAATAAGTTATAGAATTAATAAATTAAGCTCATAAACAATAAAAAATTAGCGTGCTCCATTTTGATGAATATGGCCATTTTGGAAATAATTAAATGATTTTTTTTTTACACATAACAAGATACATCTCTTTTTTCGAAACGAAATAACCTCTTATGAGAGAGGAATATTTCGTTTGAGGGGGCGTTGAGATGGTTCACCATAGCATGAAACCATTTTTGCTTTGAGTAAGAAAAACTATTATCAACTCAAAATTTTTTTTTAGTCCTTACAGTTAATAACAAAATAGTAATTTTATGACTATTATCGAATTAGTAAATAATTATTTTCCACTTATATTTTTTTTTATTTTAAAATTTTGATAAATATTATTTCAGAACAAAATAGAGAAAAACACAAAAAGAAAAAAATATATACACTTTTATACTAATTTTTTTCTAGAATATAAGTATTATTTATTTATAATTGTATAAAAAGATTCTATGCACGATTAGGGTGCCGCTCAGAGAAACGAATTGATCCTTTGCGAGCAAAGGATCACTTCGTTTGGTGGGGCGTTGAGACGGCCCAGCCCCGAGTATCCGCCTTTTGCGACGAAACGGGGGTAAAATCCGCGAAACAAAGGCCACTTTAGGAACAAGTAGATTCCCACGAGACTCGCACAAAAGAATTGCGAGGTATGATCCAGTATTTGAGCAGCAATTAATGATTTACCTCCAAACCGGAAGTGAACGCGACGAGAACGAGGTAGTCTGGTTTTCACAGACATTTTCGTTCGTACTCCCAGTGAGCGCCACATTAACCTGTGGTTGCTGCCGCACGACCAATCACCCAGGTCAAGCAGCATAATGCATGATCGCTGAATGGGCGTCCCTCGCTCACATTTCTTTTATTTTTTTTATTCTTAGTTTTTATAGGTTTGTTAATTATTGCTAATAAATGGAAATAAACAATTATACAAATACGACAATTATAAATAAACATAATTGTCATTGCATTATGAAATATTATAAATAATCAAATATTATAAATAAAGATAATTATTGTCATGTGGTAAATTTGGTTAATATTAAATACAATAAACAAGTACAGTTATAATTTGAACAGAAAATGACAAAAGGTTAGCATTGATTATCTGAAAATAATTTTGACTGGTAAATCATCAGCAAAATGCCAAATTGGCAAATGAACAATGCGTGACCATCTGATCATTTCTTTTATTTAAAGGCTCATTTTTATTTTTGAGAATTATCAGCGTGTAATAATAATCTCTTCAATCTTTCTTAGAAGATTTTGAATTTTCTAACAACGTTCAAACCTTCACACACTGCTGTCCAATGGGAGCCCGCGCCTACGCTAATAGCACGCGCCAAGCGGGAGGTGAGATGGGGGAAGGCTTTCTCCTCGTCGTCGCGTGTTATGCTTTCTCTTATCAACGCATATCAATTTTTGAACACCTCTACGAGACGAAAAATCCAACGATTTGAAATTTGAAAAACATCATCATGATCTCGAAAATGTCAGCTTTTTCCTGATACTGATTTCCAACCCGAAAACGGTCGTAAAAAGGGGGAAAACATCGTGCATAAAATTCTTAATTTATTGATTTAATTGGACTCGATCGCGGTCGCTAATTGAGGCGCGCGCATGTTAATTAAGGGGGAAATTAATAGAGAGATGGAAAACCGAGGTAACGTGCTTGGTTGCTGATCCACAAAATTTATTACAGGCGCGCTGCCGAGAAAGGTGAGAGCACGTCTCGACACCGGGGCGTTTTACAAATTGTCTCAAGATCTCGGGCTCGAGTATGTTCACTTGCATCTCACGATCAGGTGAACAACTTTGAGAACCAGATCGTCCATGGTTCCTGGTCCTCCCTTATTAGTTAGGGATTTTTTGGATCATTTTTTTAAATAAAAAAGTTATCGTAGATTGGATTTTTCTCAAATTCACGTGGGTCTTCTTTTATAAATCAAAAATAGCGAGCAATAAGCTCGAGCAGACACTACTGGATTATGGTCAACCCCGGAGGCAAGTATCCGTGCACTCACAAAAAGTGAGACTCGGGAAAGCTCCCATCCTTACAACTTTTCTTTCTGCCGAGCAGTGTCGGAGCCCTGAGGGCACTTCGCTGCCACGGTGCTTCCCTGCACTTCCCTAAATAAATTCCAATTGGTTCAACCAAGGTCCAGTATAGTTGTGATTTATTTTTGTGGGAGGGAAAAGGCAAATGATGACCTCGTCGGGAGCTTATGCTCATAATTTCCAAAATTTGGAACCGACTTTACTGATGCTTTCTTAACTAACTAAATTTTTAAATAAACGGTAGGGCGCGAAATCGAATAACTGAGGTATTCTCGGGGTAATTTATCTGGCAGAGCAAGCTATTCCATGATCCAAAAGGTCAAACAACGTTATTTTCAGATGTAGGGAAAACCCAAAAATTAAACCGTGTATTTGAAGGCGCAACTGCGCGAAATCTTGGTGCTTGCTAATTGAAGTTTTTTTTTATGGTTTTTAGATTCTCAAAAATCAAATATCACGGGCAATATATCCGACGATTCCTCCGTTCTATTTTGCTCGTTCGGAAAAACTGAAAATCGTGAGTTTCTTTGCTGTTCTCACTCTTAAAATAAAGAATAAAAGCTCGCGAAATTTTCACCCTTCGTGTGACCCACACGTAGATTTTGAAATGACAATTTTGGTCTAAAATAGAGCAAAGTTGCCTTTCCAAAATTCAGGAAATTGATATAATTAGAAATTGCAGATTTGAAATTTAAAATCAGAATCTAAAAGCGAAACTTTTGACCAAATCGGGCAAAAATAACTTGATAAATTTTTAAAAATTGATAAATTAAAGATCGTAAAGGTCGAAATGTTTCAGTAATCCCCACTTGATTGAATAACATGGTTCCAGCGATGTTTCCTCTTCTCGAAACAGTCCTGGAACTAACTTTTAGGGATGGCCTTGAGTACGCTCGTCGCATTATTTTCAACCGTCGTTTTGTCATCGAATCGATGTCCTTTGAGTGGTTTTTTGAGTTTTTGAAACAGCCAAAAGTCACAGGGGCTATGTCGGGACTATAAGGAGGTTGTCGAAGCAATGCGATCATCTGAATAGTTTCCGAACTCGTTTTTCCGAGCTGAATGCAAAATTTGATGCAAATTCGTTGATCTTGTTTTTCAGTCCTTTGTAACAATCACAAAATCCGCGGAACTCAAAAATAGCTTTGTAAACAAAGACACGCTGTGCATAAACTATACGTCCGGAAGATGTCAGCAAGCAACTGATAGGTTCGTGAGGCTTTACTGTTGACTTTCATGCCCCATAGAGGTTGCTCGAACACTATGGCGCGGAGATATAAAGGTAGGCCTGATACTTTCCGGACAGATCTCTTACACTATGCGATTAAGGGGGGTTTCTTCTTTGTTCAGCCGAAAAAACGTACTTTTTTTAGAAATTTTTTTTGGGGAACGTATTTAAGATAAACACTTGAAATTTTTTTCCAGTTGTAGGTACAAGTTTATTGTACAAGTACAAAAAGTTTTTTTTCACTTTATACTGAAGCAAAACTTTGAACGTGTTTTTCTCAAAACTATATTTTTTGGCCTAGCGGAAGTGATTTAAGCCAGACGAGATGAGCAATGGCCACGAAATTTTCAACAGTCGTGTATCAAGGGCTTAGCAATGGCTCGTACTAGAATCTTCAAAAAATATTAACATTTTTTCATTTTACATAACAATTTATATCGAAAAAAGTGGGAAAAAATCGAGTTTTTCATTCAAAATCGCATAATTTTTTCATTTTTTTTTCGAAATCCTAGTACCGGCCAAAGACAAAAGTATACAAAGTAAGAATATATTTCATTTTTGTGTTTTAGATCATCTAAAGCAGCGGCAGGACTTCCGAGAGTGGAAAAAATTCGTTTGGCGCGCCGCCATTGCTCAATGCCCCCCCCCCCCTTTGCATATTTCTACTGAAAACTTTTTGCACTTGTACAATAAACTTGTACCTACAACTGAAAAAAATTTCAAGTGTTTATCTTAAATACGTTCCCCAAAAAAAATTTCTAAAAAAAGCACGTTTTTTCGGCCGAACAAAGTAGAAACCCCCCTTAAGCCACTGAAGCCTCAGAAAATCCTTCCTCGTTCTTCGTAGTCGCTTACATGCTGATATTCTCTGTAATAATGCTCATAAGCTCTAATATTAAATGGAGACACTATGTTTAAACACGGTACTAACCCACATGTATTAATAATTATCATTTATTGAAGATTATTCAACGCATTTCAACGTCTGTAATTTGTAACATTTGAATTGCAAATTTTACGGTTCTTCCAGACAAATAATTAAAGAACAAGAAAAATCTGCCTTAGTCCGAATTCGAACCGGGGTTCCCAGACGTTAAACGAGTTGAATAACGTCTTCAACAATCACAATTCTCAATACGCATGGGTTAGTACCGTGTTTAAACATAAACAATGTTTCAATTTAGTACTATAACTTATAGGCATTATTACAGAGAATATCAGCATGTAAGTGACTGCGAAGAACGAGAAAGGATTTGCTGAGGCTTCAGTCACGTAATAGATTAGTGTACATCTCTTGAAGAGTGGGGACCCTGGTTCGAATCGGGGCTAAAGCAGATTTTTTCTCATTCTGCAATTATTTTTCTGGAAGAACCGTGAAATTTCCAACAAAAAAGTTTATCTGAGAACCCAATTTTTATTGTAATCTAAAAATTGTATTATATCTCAATATAATGTATCGAAACGCCATCTTTTTAAAAATAAATAACTGAAAAACATTTGGTCTGAGGTTGGTCATTCTCCAATGAAGCAATTTGATTAAACGTAAAAATTAACCGCTTTTACATCAATTTAATTTAATTATATATTATAATTTTCATATTATATTTAATTAATTATTAAGTGCACAACTTTGCTCCCGCCGTTTATACCGGGAATTGAGGCTTTATTCTTAAAAAGTGATTACCTATTTATGATTCCAGGTACTGTTCGTCGCTAGCCACTACTTTTTTTCCATTTTTTTGGCAATTGTCAGATACCACCTTGAAAAAACGATGCGTTTTTTGAGGCGATCCACGAATCGATCCATCTTATGACTTTCTTATTTGAGCGGAAATGCTAATGAGTCAGGCCGTGTGCCATCGATCGAAACAAATGGTAGCCGGAAGGAGCAACACCTGGAGAGTACGGCAGGTAGGCTAAGACCTCCCACTTTAGCGTTTCTAAGTAGGTTTTCACCGGTTTTGCAACATTGAACCGACCGTTGACATGCTGCAAAATCGACGTCTCTTGGCTTCAACGCGTATGGAACCCAATTTCCTTGCTTCTAAATCATTCCCATGGCTTTAAGGCGTTTAGAAATGACAGAAAATAAAAATTTTCCGCAAATGACGAGAATTTGTCTCGAAAACTGACATCTTCGATCGAGAATAAATTTATGATACAAACAAAAATTCACTAATGCGGTGCTGTCGTTATGTTGACAGATGTCCAAGCTAACTGTGTGACATTTTTGATTTGCCTATTTCGACCATCACTTACCGCTGCAGCCATCTATCTAAAACGGGGGAAGAAAAGTTGAACACCTAATATATTTATGGTATTTCATATAATTCATGAGTAATCGACTAGAAATTAAAAGACCCACGCTCAAATATCGGTACAGTCCAAAACATCTCTTTTTCCACAGAAAGATTTTAAATCCTTCAAATTTAATTAGCATCTAATTTGAAAGGATTAATCTATATAATTAATATATGGGTGATTTCATGGGAGATTTACAGTCAAAATTTTTTTTTCGACGAAATATTTTTTTTTGGCTTTTTACTTCGAAAGTAATCGACACATATTCTGTTTTTCAATGTGATACTTGAAAATTTCGAGATATAATTTTTTTAAGTTTGGCACTCGGGAAAATTTTTTTTTTTTCAACAGCTCACTGTAAAAGCAGTTTTGAATATAAAATGTAACCCTTGCACTTGAAATGGGCGAAAGAGTACAAGCTTTCAAAAAAGTTATAGCACACATTTCGTTGGTTTTTTTGTAGCTTAAGCTTGATTAGGCATGCTCGGACTCGAAGCACGTGTGGCAGTGAATGCAGTGACCGCTGTTTTAGTTTTCTGTGAATGTTCCTCAAGTGTCCACCTATTTCAAATTAATACAGAAATGTCAAGTTCTCGATTTAAACATGTCTGCTGCAATCCGTTCAATAAAAAAATCATAGTGGAAAACAGCAGAAAAAAATTTGCGTCTTAAGTGTATCATTTAGAGTAATTTTATCGTAAAACTTCAATCATCAATTCATCATTATAACTAATGATTCGTTTTGAAATAGTCTACGCACAAGTTTGAATGTACTTGCAACAAAAATCTTTCATCTCCATTTAATTTGCTTCTATTCGGCATTGTGTACAAGAAACATCATCCGGTTTGGAAATTTTCAATTTTTCAAGTATCGAGGACAAAACGCGAAGCAAATTTTTTTTTGCTTTTTTCCACTATGATTATTATTATTAAACGGATGGCAGCAGACATGTTTAAATCGAGAGCTTGGCATTTCTGTATTAATTTGAAATAGGTGAACACTTGAGGAACATTCACAGAAAACTAAAACAGCGGTCACTGCATTCACTGCCATTTCCCGAGTGCCAAACTTAAAAAAATTGTATCTTGAAATTTTCAAGTATCACATTGAAAAAAAAATACGTGTCGATTACTTTCAAAGTAAAAAGGGAAAAAAAATGTTTCGTCGAAAAAAAAATTTTGACTATAAATCTCCCTTGAAATGACCCATATATTTATATTAACCCATTAACGCCCAAAATCACAGACTTTTTAACTTATTTTCGTCCCTTGTTGATAAAGCGAAAAAGGGGATAGATCATGACCAAACCTTGTATACGTAATATTTTTGGGTCTCCTCTTTAGATTTATGAAGTCAAAATTACATTACCGTGCACTGGAAAACCAATATGGCGGATTTTATTTAAAAAAAGTACCAAAAATTTGAAATTTTTTTTTATTCTTTTTTTTCAAATGGATAAAGCATATTGATCTATTTCAAACTATGGACAAAGGTGGACAAAATAGTTGTAGTTTATGAAAAATATTTTTTGGGCCAGCTCCTTATGTTTTATCTCTTCCAAAATGGTGTAAAACTATGGAAATTTGGAAAATAGGCGTTTTTTTATGACATTTCTAAGATAATTGGATAATACACATCTTACATATAATACACATACATACATAATGTATACATACACAATAATACACATCTTATAGTATATCTAATGATCTGATTAATGGCGGATTCAATATGGCGCTTGGAGAACTTGGGAAATACCGAGTTTTTTCAAGATTATCGTTAATGAAAATTCCTGAACCTTTATTAAATTCAATTTTCCTATGTTTCTTGGCACAGTATATGAAAATCCGGTGACAGTGTTATAAAATCCAAAATGGTGGATCCAATATGGCGGTCCAAATATTGAAGATTTAATAATGTGCTAATCAAAAAAATATTTTCGTATTTTATGTAAAATTTGTGATCAAAAATGTCTCTAGCCATATTTTGATTGAGAGCGCTGATTCAGCGGAAAAAATTCGTAAATTTCTGAATTTATATTTCACGATCTGCTGTTTGCTTTAGCTTTCTTAATATAAACGAGAATTTGCTATGAAAAACATACAAAAAAAAATTATTATACAGAATTATATCGCCCGTTTGCCGGTTCGTATAAACGTTTCCCAACACTTACCACGTGAAGGTGGGTGGTCAAGAGTTTCTTTTTTAGTTTTTTTCTTAATTTTTCGGATTTTATATTTTTATTGTAATTTTTAAGATTTTACGTTATTTTTTTGTATATTTTTGTCTATTTTTTTTATAATTTTTCAAATTGTACGTACTTTTATATTTCCTATAACTTTGCTACTCTGAAACTCAAGCGTTGGAGAATGTGCCATCAACGATAATCTTGAAAAAACTCGGTATTTTCCAAGTTCTCCAAGCGCCATATTGAATCCGCCATTAATCAGGTCATGACATATACTAGAAGAGGTCTGTACATAATTTATCAATCAAAATTTGACAATTTGATCGATGAAATTCCGTGTATCATCCAATTATCTTAGAAATGTCATGAAAAAACGCCTATTTTCCAAATTTCACCTAAGATTCTAATGGACTTCGAAAAAGCTATTGAAACCATGGAACTCAAATTCCCATACTTTCTACCTACGATTTGAAACTACAGACGACAATATAAGCCAGACTGCAAGGCCTAAACACTAAGTCTGAGTCGGAGTCTGAGTCTAAGTCTAAGCGCGTCGGAGTCTGAGTCTGAGTCGAAGCGAGTCTAAGGGAGCGTACAATCAAGCAGCATCGCTAGAACCAGTTTTCGTCGCCGTACCGCAATAAATCTAAGTGGCCGTAATTTCCACGTGTTCGGGAAAACCAATATAATAACAACAGAGTGAATTTAAATAAAACTGGATTTAGTGCCATTGTAATCAAGGCATCAAAATAAGGATACCTGTTTAACAAAGGATTGACCTGCCACTGTTGATCAACAAGGATAATTAGGGGATGTACCCGATTAGCAGAGGATAAATATAACTTAAGGGATTATCGCTTTCAAGAGGCCACCTCATCAAAAAACAACCGGTAAGTCAAATAACTTTGTTTTTATTAAAATTCTCTTTTCTTTTGAGCCCTTTAGACTCACGGTGTGTTTTCTTCAAGGTTGGACCAATCAGACTCGACCAACCAAAGGAAAACAGGCTGCAACCAACAACTAAAAAGTCGCTTGGGTTAAAATAAATTTGTATTTTTATAATAAATTATCATTAACAATAATTGTAATTTGATTCATTTGGCTTGTCCTCTACCTGGTTAATTGTTAATTTTAACAATAAACAGAGGAACATAGTTAGGGTAATTGGCTCTAGACTTTAGGTAGGAAATATTTATATTAATTTAAAACTTAGGACGTCACAGAGCTAATTATTCTGGTGCATCGGCCGTTGGCAAACATCAAGCCTTATGAATTTTTTGCAAATTTGTTCTTGAATAGTTTTCACATTTTTTACAAAAATCTCCTGAAATTTCTTTAAAAATAATTTCAGTTTCAGCAAAATTCTTCTAATAACTAAAATTATTTTTTTTTAATAACCATTGAACAAGTCGACAAGTTGGTAGCAGTTTTAAGTTTCTTTAAAAAAATTGAATACAAGAAAAACAAATATATTTTATTTTGCAACTTTAAATAAATAAATTATACATAAAAATATTATCAAAAATTATTATAATAATCATTCAAATTCAAATTCAAATTTCCTGTATTCAAGTTTTTACTATCATAATATAATTTTAATAGGTGCCTCTATAAAATAATTTTTTTAAACAAAAACAGTGCGTACGAGATTTAATTCAATATTGAGAAATATTTTGCCTCCGCATTTGAGAATCATAAGCTATTTTGTTTTATTTAATCTGTGCCTACAATTATATTATATTGATTTTTTCTTCATTTTCGAAAAATTTTAAAAAACAAATTTCATATTTTATAATTTCAAATATTGCGCAGCCAAAATATTTTTATTATGATATAAAATATTTAGTAGTTATAATAATAAAGTATAAACAATTTTTCACCGTATAAAATATAAGATTTGGATTGTTTAAGACAGGTTAAAACATTCTTTTACACAAATTTGATGCTCTAGATACATATATCATGAATTTTTATACAATTTTACACAAAGTTTATAAAATTCATAAAAATTAAATTTCTGTTGTTTCTTCTTTAAATGTTTATTCTTATTTATTAAATTATTGAATTTAAATTCGTCAAATATACAAAAATTATATACCTTTTATCTAAGAATTTTTTTTTTTTTTAAATAAAAAATCGTTGAACCTAAACCGATTAAATTCAAAAAATTATATTTTTCATCGTCATGATCTTGAATCAATTTCTAACGATCCACAATTATTAGAACCTCTAATTAAACAATATAAAGAAGAATATTCGCCTATTTCAAATAAAATGACTACCAATAACCCACAAATTATAACTGTTGCTCATAATCAAGTAGTATCATTGCGAGATGCACTAGAAATTGTGCCAATATTTACAGGAGATAATATATCTCTGGATCAATTCATAGAAGGATGTAGAGAAGCAAAAGATATGCTTCCTGCAGGGGCAGAATCAAACTTAACTAAATTAATCAAAACAAAGGTCAAAGGAGAAGCAAGAAAATGTGTCAGTGGAGGACAATACAGAAGTGTAGAAGATATTATAGATAGTCTTAAACGCGTTTATTCCTTGAATAAATCAGTATATCAATTACAAGGTGAATTAGGTAACATTTATCAATGGGATAGTGAGAAAGTAATTTCCTATGCAACTCGTGTTAGGGAACTTGGAGAAAAAATATTAGATGCCCATAAAGCAAATAATAATGATAGAATAGACGCAAATTTTCAAGCAGCCCTTGACAGCGATATTCGGGATTGTTTTTTAAGAGGATTAAAAACCGAAATTGAATCCAGGTTACAAGGTGTACATAATTTTAAAGATACGGTAAACAACGCTCTAGAAATAGAAAGAAAAATCTCAGCAACTCCAGCACTACGATCCGCACGTACACCATATAGGCAAAAAGAAGATAATTTAATAGGACCATCAGAAAAACGAGACAGAAATAGGATAAATATAACTCAGGAAGAAATTTTTTGTCAAATTTGTGGAAGAAGAGGACATACAGCTCCCACCTGTAGACAATGGAACCAAATAACCTCAAACAGACAAGGATATTCAAACAATTATGGAAGAAAATTGCAGCCTATAAGAAATCCTCTATATAATAAAAATTTTTACGACAGGAATAACCAACGGCAACCTTTTAACAGAGGTCCACAACCGAACGTGAGTCAATGGACCCCCCGCCAAAAAGATATAGGTCAATGGTGACCTCAATCATCTGCACCAAACCCAAGTTCATGGCAACAGCAAACAACTAGCAATTTTAGAATTTCAAAATGCTTCAGCGAATTATCCAAAAATAAATAATAATAAAAATTGTAATTACTGTAAAAAAATAGGTCATACAATTGATGAATGTCGGCGTCGAGCATACAACGAATCGCTTAAACAGCAACAACAACCTAAAAGAGCTGAAAAACAGAACCAGGGAAACTCCAGACCCCTCCCCGATCAGGGTGCAATGAGGGAGGCCATTTAAAACATTTTACAGCACCCACTTCAAATCAGAATATTATAAATACAAAAATAAATGTACACTCCAGACAACCCAATTCCTTCTATTATGGTATCTGCTGATGGTCTAAAAAACCCAGCACGTATGATGATAGACACAGGAGCAAGGACGAAATTTAATAAAACTAAATATAATTGATCACAACGTGGAAATAAATCAAGATGAAATTTTACGCCTTACAGGTATAAATAGTGTACCAGTTTATACATTGGGTCAGATAACTCTCAATATTTTTGGATATCCCACAATTTTTAACTTAATTCCAAATAGTGTACCAGTAGAAGAAGATGGAGTACTAGGATCCGAATTTTTCACTGATAATGACGTCAATATAAATTATATATCAAAATGTTTAGAAATACAAAATAATAAATATCCATTTCGAAATCCGGAGACCATAATTTTGCCAGCAAGATCAATTTCAACTCTTTGTATCCGAATTTCAAATACAAATCAAAAAGAAGGATTTATACCTTTACTTAATTTGAAAAAAGGAATATATGCAGGAAATGCTATTGTCAAAAATCATGGTGGAAAAGCCTATATAAAAGTAGCAAACATACTTTCTATACCTATAGAAATAGAAACTCCTATAGTTATGCTAGAAGATTTTGAAGAAATCACAATGAGTAGTACTTCAATTAAACCAACTACAAATCAAATTAACACTTTTAGGAACAAGAATCATAACAAATCCTGAAGAATTAATAGACAAATTTATAAATTCTAGTGACACAGAACAAATAATATCTCAATTTTATAAAATCACAGGAGAAAATAGAATTAAAATAATCAAAGAATTACTTCGTTTAGATCACTTGAATCAAGAAGAGTTCGATCATGTAACAAAATTAATTATTAAACATTCAGATAGATTCCAAATACCAGATGAACCTTTAGAACCAACTAATGCTGCTATGCATTCAATTCCTACAGTAGATGAACGACCAATTTTCTCAAAACAATATAGATTTCCACCAGCACACAAAGAAGAAATCACTAAACAAGTTAATGAACTTTTAAAAAATAAAATAATTAAGCCTTCTCAATCACCGTATAATACACCAGTATTTATTGTACCTAAAAAACTAGATTCACATGGTCAAAGAAAGTGGAGAATGGTTTTAGATTTTAGGAAATAAATGACAAAACGATCGGAGACTCCTATCCATTACCAAACATAATAGACATTTTAGATCAATTAGGAAACGCACGATATTTTTCAGTCTTTGATATAGCCACTGGATTCCATCATATCCCCATGGATCCTAAAGATTCACATAAAACAGTTTTTTCAACTCCATTTGGACACTTCGAATTTGATAGAAAGCCTTTTGGATTAAAAAATGCGCCAGCGACATTCCAAAGACTTATGGATATAGTATTAACGGGATTACAAGGAACAGAACTTTTTGTTTATTTAGATGATATTGTTCTATATGCAGATACATTAGAAGAACATGAAGCAAAATTCGATGAACTTATGAATCGACTTAGAAAAAGTAACTTACATTTACAACCTGATAAATGTGAATTTCTCAGACCTGAGGTAGCTTATTTAGGACACATTATAGACAAAAACGGAGTTAGACCCGACCCTAAAAAAATAAAATCTGTACAAGAATTTCCAAGACCAAAAAATGAGAAGAATATTAAACAATTTTTAGGTTTAGCCGGTTATTACAGAAGATTTATTGAAAATTTCTCTAAAATTGCGAGTCCCTTGACACAACTTTTAAAAAAGGATACACCTTTTGTTTGGACTGAAAAACAACAAGTAGCTTTTGATATATTAAAACAAAAATTATGCGAAGAACCTTTACTGCAGCGACCCGATTTTTCCAAACCCTTTATATTAACTACAGACGCATCCGGATATGCGATAGGAGGCATACTTTCTCAAGGAAAAATAGGACAAGATAAACCGATAGCCTATACTTCTCGTACACTTAACGATAGTGAAAGAAAATTTGACACTTATGAAAAGGAGGCACTAGCAATAGTCTACTCAGTTCAGCACTTTCGACCTTACCTTTACGGCAGACGTTTCACTCTAGTAACCGACCATAAACCATTAGTATGGTTCCAGAATTCTAAAGACCCCTGTTCTCGAGTAACGAGATGGAGATTTAAATTAGCCGAATATGATTTCGATGTTGTATATAAAGCAGGAAAAACGAATGTTAATGCTGATGCATTATCTCGAAATCCTGTCGAAAATATTAAAGAAACTGAAAATAAAACAAATACATTTGAATCTAAAAACAATAATGATTCAAAATATTTCATCAAAGAAAATAATAAAGAAGAAAATTATAAGACGAAAACAAAATCTAAAAAATCTACAAATTCTACGAAACATACAAATCCTTTCTATTCAATACAAACAGATATTAACGATTCTGATGGCGAGCCCGAACCTCCGGAAGCCATATATCCTTCAAAATTCGAGGAAAATCAATCCTCCAATCAAAATTCAAGTTCTGATGACGAAACCGAAAATTTGGTAATCACATATATATTATCAAAATTGAAGCAAAAACAATATGCAAAACTCGAGTCAAAAATAAATACAATATTGACTCGAAATCAAGCAAGGAAACAAAATGTGAAAATATATAACCAGCCAACATATAAAGATTTTTCAGACTCAAATGAAGAAAAAGACGAAGATAGAGACGACGAACCTCCTGAAAGAAAAGAAATACGATAAATTATCAAAAATAAAACTATATCAGTGCCTATATCTGGAAGAAAAAGAGGCAGACCAAGAAAAGATACACCAAAAATTGTAATAAAAGATAAGAACAAACCTCCAGAAAAAGAAACAGAAAGAAAAAGAAAATTATGCTCTTGAAGAAGATGGAAATGAAATTGATTCAGATTATGAATTTAATAAAGATCCTTTGATCAAAGAAAACACAGATTTAGATTTTTTTTCTGATGAATCCGATATTTTAACAGAAGACAATTCTCTACAATATAAGAATCAACATTCAGAAAATACTGAAGAAAGAATTCACGAAAACTTTAATGATGATTTATATTCACACAACGAAAATATAGCATCTAAAGACTTAGAAAATCTACCTCCACCAGAACCACCCCCCGCTGAAAAAGGACCTGCCGGCCATAAAATTAACGACAAACCGCAATATAATCGAATGTCGAGATCAACTTACAAAGCGTAAGGACATTTATGCTTATTTTATTTCAACCAAAAACTAACCACGACATAATGTATCTAAAATTTTACTAACACGTAACGAGTTACCCAACATTAAAAACCTTTGCGAAGGACATGCACAAGAATTTCGTCGAGGATTGCAGTACCATTTAGCATTACCAATAGAATGTGAATTAAAAGAAAATTTAAGTGATACATTAAAGAATATTAAATTATCAATTTATTCACTCCATTCAAAAGCAAAAATCCTTAAATTACCCACAATTAGTATAGCAAAAACACCTGAAATTAATAATATTTTATGGGAAGAAATTTTATGTACCAGAAAATTAGCTTTTTAGTACTCACCAATAAAAATCATTATCTGTAATGGAATCACACACTATGCCACTAAAGACCAACAATCTAACGTATGCGCAGAAGCTCCCTCATCGGCCTTAGGTGGACATAAAGGAGTTACTAAAACTTTTAGTAGAATACGTCAAAATTATTATTGGCAAAATATGAAACTAGACATTCAAAAATATATTCAAACTTGTTTAAAATGCCAATTAAAAAAGCATGTACGAGTAAAAACGAAAGAACCTATGATAATAACTGATACTCCTGGAACTGCCTTCGAAAAAGTTTCTATGGACATTGTAGGTCCATTGCCTGTGACACAAAAATTAAATGAGTATATATTAACAATTCAAGATAACTTCACTAAGTACTCATTAGCAATACCACTTCCTAATTCTCTCGCAAGTACTATAGCAGATCCTCTTGTAAAGAAATTTATATGTATTTTTGGATTACCTAGAGAAGTTCTTACTGATCAAGGAAAAAATTTCTTAAGTAATCTTATCCGAAAGATTAGCCAAAATATTTAGAATTCGTCAATTCAAAACAACAGCTTTTCATCCACAATCAAATGGATCTTTGGAAAGATCTCATCATGTACTTACTGAATATTTAAAACAATTTGTTAGTAAAAATTCTGAATGGGATGACTGGATAGAACTAGCTACATTTTCTTACAATACAAGCATTCATGAAGGAACTCGTTGCAGTCCATACGAATTAGTTTTTGGTAAATTAGCCAGACAACGTTCAAGCGAACCCCTTCCAGAACATGAAAAACTGGAAACATATGATGATTACTTGATTAAATTAGTAACCCGACTTCATGAAATAAGAGCAATTGCTAGAGATAATCTTATTGCAGCAAAAGAAAAATCAAAAAAGTACTACGATAGAAATATAAGCCCACAAAATTTCAACGTTGATGAAGAAGTATTTTTACTAATTGGTCCGAAACCTAAAAAACTCGAAAATCAATATTCTGGTCTTTATAGAATTTTAGAAGTTTTAGGAAAAGGCAATGTTAAAATTCAAATTAAAAATAAGCCAAAATTTGTACATATTAATCGATTAAAACTTTCTCGATTAAATAAAGAAGACTAAATTGAAAACTACTTTCAGATATCGTTACTCAATGAATCCCATCCACCGAAAAAGAATTAATAAATTTTGCGATATTCTTGTCAACAACATAAATATAGTGACAATTTGGCCATTTTTAATAAGAAATAAAATCTTTAACCGAGATGATCATGGACATAAATCTCTTACGCACAATCTTTTAGCATATTCTGAAACTGTAAAACCACTAATCTCTCTCATGACTGTTTTAGCAAACCCTTAAACATTTTGCATGAAGCGAAGCACTAGTCATTGATAAAAAATAATATACTTCTTTTAGGAACTCGAGAAGCATCATGTCGAGGATTTATTTACTCATCACCATTGGTCTATTTCTTATTCAAATTAATGAAGCCAATCAATTCATTCAAAATTCTTTATCTAAAAATCCTAACATTTACTTCAAACCTTTAGAGACTTTGACTTTTACTACTGGCAGATGGCATATTCTCTCTTATGTTAATGTATTAGGAGTTTTACATTTCCGGATCTGAAATACTCAATATTTTCAAAGAACCATAAAAATGATAAAATCGAATACCACCTGCCAGCTTTACTTGAATGAATTCAATTTCAAACATATTCGAGCCATTCATTTCTTTTACATAGTTGATTTTCTTGTTTTCATAATTGAATCGTGATAATGAAAGCTTAATTTCATCAATTAAAAATCAAGTAAGGATTAAATTCAAACCAAAATTCAATTTTATTTTATTTTTGTTATTTTCTTTTTTCTTCAACCTTTTAGGACCATGAAGCCACCACAAGAAATAGCAGAAAATGACAAACCTTTTGATGGTGTTTGCCTAGAAATTTTCCCAGAAATATATAACGTATTATTTATCACCAAATGTTTTTGATAAGCACCACATATTTCAATTATTTATATCAATAAGACTCTCTTAGAGATGCGTGTTTGTAAAATTTTTTATCTAACCAAATTATCTGATCACGAAAAACAAAGATATCAACATCGAAACGCTTGGCACTCAATTCGACAAATACAACCATTCAATACAGTATGTTTCTTTTGCGATAAAAGAATATTGTCTATTTGTTGCACAGCCTTTCGATGCACTCAATGCCCTATGCAACTAATTAACGAGTTAAGCATAGAATATGATTTTATAGGTCCAAATTACGAAATCACGTCTACATATTTCAATAATATTCCTACATTCGTTGCTAATTGTACGGTAATTAGATTTCTTAAATAAAAACTATGTCTTTAGCGAACAAAACGGTTCAGGAATCAAAACAAACAGTTTTGGAAATCGTAAAGTGTTATATAAATGGACTGGGGCTTGCGAGAAGTGCTATCAAAGAGGTCACTTGATTAATACATGTAAAGGACCCACGAGAAATAAAAACCTGCGACTTAATTAAAATCTTATATATTTCCATTATTATATAAATTATGACTGCATACATATGAGCTCCTCACAAATAATATTTCGATAGGAATCATATGCGAGACACCTCTTATCCTATAACAATATTTTTCAGGAAACTAATAAACTCATTTTTATTTTTTTCCCTCTTCCGAGGATTCGATCGTTACAGTTATATTCTATCACCTCCACGATCGAATTTAGGGGGGGAGGTGTCACGTATCCATGACAGTTATATTATATATTATAGTCATATAAAACTATTATGCTATTATATCATATAACACGTTTTATTGTTGCTATAAATATTGTTGCTAGATACATGTAATTGTTTTTATAAATAATTTCACTATTACTATCAACTAAAATAGCAATAAACAATTGATTTTATTAATAAAATACTAATTACAACAAATATTACCTTTTATTATTATTAACTATTATTATTAATATTGTTAATAATAACAATTAACGAAATGCAACAAATGTTATATAACAACAATATTACTTCAACCTTTATATTTAAAATTATTATTAATCATGCTCCAGTCTGAACAAAAATGGACACTTATCGAGTCATTCGTCACCGTGGTGATGAAGACGAGGGAGCTCGATGGGCGTGTAGAGCGCGTCAGCAACGGGGGCCAGTAGAAATCGCATCGCGGCCTGCACCCGCGGTCCTGCGTCTTGGACGGACTTGGCCGTCCGCGTCGTCGGGGGAGGAATTGCTTTATTTCTCCCCTGACTGGCGCGGCTAGTCAGTCTGCCTAACGGGCGTGCGACCGCGGATGGGAGTCCCGGGCGAATGGATGACGGAAGAGTCGTACGCGACTTTAAGCTGGAACCAACCGCCCGTGAAGTTTAAAGCCGAAAGGCGGTTCCGCGGGCGGTGTATTGGTTCGAGAGAGGGGGTTTTCTGGTTTTAACAGGTATGCCTAGCCCCGTCCTAGGAGAGTCCTGTACAACGTCTATAAAAGATTTCGCCATTTTTCCTCCTCACCAAAAAAAAAAAAAAAAAAAAAAAAAAAATATTGTTTTAACAATAATTGTCAAAATGCAACAAATGTTATATAAAAACAATATTACTTCAACCTTTATATTTAAAATTATTATTAATCACTATTACTATTAATATTTAATATTGTTATTAACAATAATTGTCAAAATGCAACAAATATTAAATAATAACAATGTTACTTCAATTATTTGATTTGCAATAATCATCAATCACTTTCATTATAATTATTTCATATTGTTATTAAAATTTGCAACAAATATTATAATAATGTTACTTCAAATTTTATAATAATAATGTTTGTAACAATTATCATTATTGTTAATATTCTTATTTGATGTTAATCAACAATCAGCAATTAATTATAAAATACGTTCTTTTAATAAATATTAATATTATGTTATTTTATAAACAAAAGCAATGTTTAAATATAATGATTAATAGAATTATAAACAAATCATAATCACCACTTATGTACAACAATAATTATATTATAGTTACTTTATTACTTGCCTATGTATACAAATAATGTCATTGACCCTTGCGACTAAATCTACCTAAAAACCTGATGGTACGGGTTTACACAGCCCTTGAGAAGATGTGAGTACACCCACACCACGAAAGCATGGCCCACACGGACTTGGAAAATCGGTGTGAGTCCCTAAGCTCACCAACGCAGCACACCAGCAAACTGGCCCATAGTCTCAACTCACCACACTGACACCTAAGATTCTAATGGACTTCGAAAAAGCTATTGAAACCATGGAACTCAAATTCCCATACTTTCTACCTACGAGTTGAAACTACAGACGACAATATAAGCCAGACTGCAAGGCCTAAACACTAAGTCTGAGTCGGAGTCTGAGTCTAAGTCTAAGCGCGTCGGAGTCTGAGTCTGAGTCGAAGCGAGTCTAAGGGAGCGTACAATCAAGCAGCATCGCTAGAACCTGTTTTCGTCGCCGTACCGCAATAAATCTAAGTGGCCGTAATTTCCACGTGTTCGGGAAAACCAATATAATAACAACAGAGTGAATTTAAATAAAACTGGATTTAGTGCCATTGTAATCAAGGCATCAAAATAAGGATACCTGTTTAACAAAGGATTGACCTGCCACTGTTGATCAACAAGGATAATTAGGGTGGTACCCGATTAGCAGAGGATAAATATAACTTAAGGGATTATCGCTTTCAAGAGGCCACCTCATCAAAAAACAACCGGTAAGTCAAATAACTTTGTTTTTATTAAAATTCTCTTTTCTCTTTTCTTTTGAGCCCTTTAGACTCACGGTGTGTTTTCTTCAAGGTTGGACCAATCAGACTCGACCAACCAAAGGAAAACAGGCTGCAACCAACAACTAAAAAGTCGCTTGGGTTAAAATAAATTTGTATTTTTATAATAAATTATCATTAACAATAATTGTAATTTGATTCATTTGGCTTGTCCTCTACCTGGTTAATTGTTAATTTTAACAATAAACAGAGGAACATAGTTAGGGTAATTGGCTCTAGACTTTAGGTAGGAAATATTTATATTAATTTAAAACTTAGGACGTCACAGGGTTAAGTTATAGTTATATTATATTCAATTAATTATTTAAATATAATAAATAATATTAAATTTCATTAAAATTTCTTAATAACGTAATATTTTTGATTAATTATTGATTCATGTATTGATTAACTAACAACTTTTTATTAACTAATCCTGTATGCCTACGAAAATTTTCGCCCTACAGTGCGCCCATCCAATTTTCTCAGTCTCAGTACTGGTTGCTCTTTGTAATGTCACATGCGACTTGGTGGCAGAGATCTCATGGCACGCTTGATGCGGACGAAAATGTTTTGGATTTGAGAAAATTTCCCCAGCCGTACCCAAGCCTGCTGTAGAAGATTATATACAGTACATAACAGGATTGAGTGACTGTAAAGCGGTGTTGACGTCTTTGCTAACTTCAATGTGAGACGTTTTTCCGTCTCCTGGACTTTCCTGCGGAATAGTAAAAAGCCTGGCATTGAAGTTTGCGGGACGTCTTTGAGACGTTTTATAGATATCCGATGTCAATGTGTCCACTTGATTCTTTTGAACATTTAATTTGTTTTATTTATCACAAATTTAAATTGTTTTGTTTCTCAAATATAATTAATCAAAGTCACTAAAATTAATTTTACACTACAATTCATGCAAATATTATCAGACAAAAAGTGATTATTTCCAATAAATATATTCCAGAATAGAGTACTTAAATTTCCGGGAATGATATAAAATTAAACTTCACCTTCTGAAACATAAATTATACAGGTATTTTTCTTGACGCTAGAAAGGGCAGATAAAAAGTAAAATGCTTAAATGAAATAAAGTAAGTCTAAAATAAAAATTGTACAAGATTTTATATATTGAGAGCACAATACTTACTGTTTTTTACGTGCATCACTTCATTTCCATCAGCCGCTGGGGTGAGCAATTTCTGCAAATTTATTGGGATCCTTTCTCCGGTCTCCTGTAATTTGAAGGTGTTTATTTCCAAACATAATCTCTTAATTATTATGAATATACACTGAGAGACTTTTCGTTAGAGTAAATGATAAAATTGAATGAAAATTTAGTATAGTATAGCTTTAAAATGGGGAAAGCCGAGGTTTTATCGAGGGAAGGTTCACAGGAAGAATCAATGATTTTTCATACTTATAATCGAATCAGAATCAGTAACCCGTCAAAAGATTTTTCAGGATCATATGAGGGATCAGCTTGATTCAGTAAAATCTTAGATATTGACATTATATTTAGATTCGTGAAATATGTAAAATGACTTTCACGAATCTAAATAACAAAAACATTCATCCTTTAAACATCTAGTGGTGATGGAATGAGAAATTAGGATGTCGCAAAAATAATTTAGAAACTTCTAGGTAATTTACCATCTAAGATTGTCAATTCACGAGTGTTTGCAATTAAACCTAATAAATTAATAAATTCTAATTTACGCTTCACACAGTCTGGTCCGTTTGAATACCTTTACACGAATTATTCCTGAAGCTTTTTGTAGCAATAAAAAATGTTCAAGTAGAATACTCATTCAATAATCACTTTTCAAAACCAAAGGTGACGTGAATTCTGAGGGAATCTCTCCATAGTTTGGCTTTCGTGCAATGGAAATAGCTTGAGTTCTAGAGTGCGGTGTTCACATATTTTGATGTTGCACGTTCAGCCAAGTAGTCGCCACATTTGGCAACACTGCAGATGTCCTAACACGCAGAGGGAAATCCTCTAGAGTTTGGTAACCGCGTAACAATTTTTAAGTTTGGTAACGGAGGGTTAAGAAATGTATATCAGCGTAAATTCCCAATAATCCCTGTTAGAGTTTAACAGAATCAGAGATACAGTTTTTGGTTTCTTCACACTTTATTGTACCACGCAGATTGAACCTTCTGCAAATTTGTCACTAGATCTACCCTAAAACTGTAATTGAGACAGCTGCGGCCAGGTCTATCGGGTCAAATTGTTTATGATCAACGTAAGAAACAATTTTCAATCTTGGAAATCGCAACCTCGGCATAGTTCGTGGCTTTTCCCAGATCGTACTTCTCCGACTGATCGGAGTAAGGTTTTTTCGCTTTGAACTTTTCCGGTACCGTTCTGAAGGGAGCGTCCTAGGGGTATTCCTAAACACATTGCTAGAGCTTGAAACCAGTGATCCCAGATCGTGGGAGCTGGCGGCCCCCACCACGCTCCCATGTGGGAGCACACACAATCAAGCGCGCCGTGTCGGTGTGTCCCCCACTTCCTCGCTTCGATTTCACGCTTTCGTCTGTTGAGCCAAGATCGAAAATTATGTTTCTGTCGACTTCGTGTCAAAGTGGCGCGAAGCAGACGACAAATTTAAAATCACCAAATTTATCATTTAGGATATTACCTTTCTTTCTTTGATATTTCCAAAAACATTCACTTAAAATGAATATCTAAACATTTTATGTTAAATTTTAGGATGATTTAACGACTCAAAAGATGATTTTCTATTAAAATTTAAACTCAATAAATTTTCAAAGTTTCAAAACAAAATATCAAGTTCAATATTTTTTAGTTGTGCAAATCAAATAGTTCAATTAGAAAATCACGTAGAGAATATTATATATTAAGGAATGGTAAAATATGATATTGTAGTTTAAAAAATAAAATATTAAAATTCTTAAGTAATACATAAATTATATCTAATTATACACTCGAAATTATACAATAGAGTTTCTTCTTTGGTATGAGGCAACATTGAAAAAAATTTCATTCAAATAAAATACTCAGAAAACCTTTTAAAATACGTAATATTATTCACATATGAATTTTATTATAAAACTGTGAATAAAACGTTTCAGTATTCAAAAAACCAAAATCACATCTAAATTTGCATACGAAATTACACTTTACGATTTCTCTTATATAAAATGACAATATAAAATATTTATTTCAAATAAAATAGTTTTGAAAAAAATTTTGTAGTACGTGAATCAACTATATCAATTAAAAAATTAAATGGAAAATTGATTTCAAATTAATTAGGAGCAGTCGACCAGCAATCGAAAGACCTGGGCTCAAATTCCAGCGCAGTCGAAAGCGTCTTTTTTTCCACAGAAAGATTTACAAATTCTTTAATGTTCAAATGGAAAATATATTTTTTTTTTAAATAAGAAATTAAGGTTAAAAATCTACATTCCTAATTACATGGTGATAGTAGATGAAAATTCTATACGATGTTGTTGTTAATAATTGGCTTTAGGGTCCAGAAATGATAACTCAGGTAGTCACATACTTTTAAACATTCCAAATCTAATCGGAGTCCTCATCTCTTATATAAAATGACAATATAAAATATTTATTTCAAATAAAATAGTTTTGAAAAAAATTTTGTTGTACGTGAATCAACTATATCAATTAAAAAATTAAGTGGAAAATATTTTTTTTTTTAAAAATAAGTAATAAGAAATTATGGTTAAAAATCTACTTTCTTAATTAAATGGTGATAGTAGATAAAAATGTTCTCATTTTACGTTTTAGTGGCTTATATGCATAGACTTTTCAATGAAAAAAAGCAAACACATAAGCAAAATTTTCTAATTGATGCAGTTGATCAAATTTTTAAACCCAAAACATGTTTTAATTAATATATTGATTTAAGTCTTCAAAGATTTATTAACTTAAAATTTTACTTGTAATTTTCCAATAATTTCACATACTCTCAAACATTTTTATATTAGGCGAATGCTTTTCAGATATCAATAAAATTCCGTAGTCAATAAATGTTCAAAGTTTCAAGTTAAGGTATTGATTGGAAATTTAGTAGCTTTTTTAGTTAACTATTTTAATCAGTAAATTCTTCATTTTCGTAGATTTTTTCAACTTTTTAATTAAAAATTTATGCATAGGCCAAAAAAACGTGAGGTGAAAATTTGGAATCATCAGCCACAATTTCTAGGCAACAGAAAATTTAATTCGATTGTGGTAGGGCCCTAGCTGTTTTGCCCTGTCAGTAATCAGGTGCTGATCCATTTTTTCAAAAATATGCAATAAGACGAAAGCGAAAAAAAATAGTTCTAATTATATAATATAAAACATTGTATGCAAGATTGTAGCCAAATCTGAAAAATATTTCTTTGAATGCAATGTATAAATAATCTTTTTTCGGAAATTTGGAAAAACATGTCGTCCTAATTATATAATGTCCGTAAATTAATAGTATTCAATAACGATCGTATTAGAATGATCAAGGTAATTGGCTGATATGCAGCAAATGCGAGTTCAAACCCCTGTACTTCTAAAAATTTTTTTAATCGATTTTATCAAACAGCTAGGACCCTACACAATCGAATTAAAATTTCTGTTGCTTAGAAATTGTAACTGGTGATTCAAAATTTTCACCTCACGTTTTTGTGGCCTATGCATAAATTTTTAATTAAGAAATTGAAAAATCTACGAAAATGAAGAATTTTCTGATTAAAATAGTTAACTAACAAAGCTACTGAATTTACAATCAATACCTTAACTTGAAACTTTGAACATTTATTGACTACGGAATATTATTGATATTTGTAAAAACATTCGCCTCATAAAAACATTTTTAAGATTATGTGAAATTCTTGGAAAATTCTCAGTAAAATTCAAAGTCAATAAATATTTGAAGACTTAAATCAATATATTAATTAAAACATGTTTTGGGTTTAAAAATTTGATCAACTGCATCAATTAGAAAATTTTGCCTTTGTGTAAAGCATTTCTTTTTTTCATTAAAAAGTCTATCATATAAGCCACTAAAACGTAAAATGAGAACTTGAAATTGGAAAAAATGTACTGAAGTTTTATATATACATAAAAACAAAGTTTTCTTAATATTATAGAGCTCAACTGAATTTTCAAAAAATGTATCTTAAAAACTACCAAACTGTAAAAGAACTTTTATAAAATTATCATAAAATTGCGTAACTGTAACTGAGTTTCAATTGCATGTGGATGACTTTTCAGTTGCATGTGAGTGCATTGAACTTCAGTTACCAAAACGTAAAATTATTCCTATTACAAGTATCAGTATTTCCAGGTAAACATATACAGAATATTCAACACTTTGGAACTGAAGTTTAATAAAAAAAATTGTTTTTATAAATTTACTAAAAAGTAACAGAATTTCCTGAAATTCTGTCTAAATTTTGGGAGGCTGTAGCTGAATAAAACTCTACTCACATGTTCTGGGAAATTGCGGTAGAAAATTCTAACAGTGTAGAATTCGTACTAGCAATTCTAAGCTAATTTTCATAAATAATCCTTTGTAATTTTATACTGCATATGTACTTACATCTATATCATCAGTAGCATTTAGACACAAATATATACTACTTTTTAGTTGATTTACATCAGAGTTATGTGCTAGAAATTTATTTTTATTCCTAAGGAAGTTTTTAGATGATTTACCAATGTTTTCTGTACAATTTTATGTAAATTTTCTCACGATATTTTACATTTTTAAGTTTATTCCAAAATAGGGATCATATGTGCAATATTTTATCCACTGTTTTGAAATATTAGAAATAAAGATCACTGATGAGGACTCCGATTAGATTTGGAATGTTTAAAAGTATGTGACTTCCTGAGTTATCATTTCTGGACCCTAAAGCCAATTATTAACAACAACATCGTATAGAATTTTCATCTACTATCACCATGTAATTAGGAATGTAGATTTTTAACCTTAATTTCTTATTTAAAAAAAAAAATATTTTCCATTTAAATATTAAAGAATTTGTAAATCTTTCCGTGGAAAAAAAGACGCTTTCGACTGCGCTGGAATTTGAGCCCAGGTCTTTCGATTGCTGGTCGACTGCTCCTAATTAATTTGAAATCAATTTTCCATTTAATTTTTTAATTGATATAGTTGATTCACGTACTACAAAATTTTTTTCAAAACTATTTTATTTGAAATAAATATTTTATATTGTCATTTTATATAAGAGAAATCGTAAAGTGTAATTTCGTATGCAAATTTAGATGTGATTTTGGTTTTTTGAATACTGAAACGTTTTATTCACAGTTTTATAATAAAATTCATATGTGAATAATATTACGTATTTTGAAAGGTTTTCTGAGTATTTTATTTGAATGAAATTTTTTTCAATGTTGCCTCATACCAAAGAAGAAACTCTATTGTATAATTTCGAGTGTATAATTAGATATAATTTATGTATTACTTAAGAATTTTAATATTTTATTTTTTAAAATACAATATCATATTTTACCATTCCTTAATATATAATATTCTCTACATGATTTTCTAATTGAACTATTTGATTTGCACAACTAAAAAATATTGAACTTGATATTTTGTTTTGAAACTTTGAAAATTTATTGAGTTTAAATTTTAATAGAAAATCATCTTTTGAGTCGTTAAAGCATCCTAAAATTTAACATAAAATGTTTAGATATTCATTTTAAGTGAATGTTTTTGGAAATATCAAAGAAAGAAAGGTAATATCCTAAATGATAAATTTGGTGATTTTAAATTTGTCCTTTGCTTCGCGCCACTTTGACACGAAGTCGACAGAAACATAATTTTCGATCTTGGCTCAACAGACGAAAGCGTGAAATCGAAGCGAGGAAGTGGGGGACACACCGACACGGCGCGCTTGATTGTGTGTGCTCCCACATGGGAGCGTGGTGGGGGCCGCCAGCTCCCACGATCTGGGATCACTGCTTGAAACACTGGAAAAACAGAAAACACTCTTTCTGAAACAACTGACTAATGCAGCTCGTAGCATTCGAGTCAGCGAAATTAATATAAGTAAAAATAGTGATAATTCATGAAAATAAGGTAAATGACCGAGCTGGACTAAATATACTGGTGTTGTTGTTTATTATTATTATATGGCCAACGTTTCGAAGACAACACAGTCTTCCTCTTCAGGGCCCACATTTATTAAAAATTACTATTTAGAAAATTACATACATAAAAATATAATAAAATAAAAAGTAATGTCAATATAGGAATTTTTGAAAAAAATTATAATCATAATAGAAATTAAAAAGACGATGATGTAAATTAAATAGAATAATTATGATTACCTTAGTAATTAGGAGAACGGAGATACAGCATAACAATTGTAGTGAAAAAACAATATGGTCAAAAATCATTGTCAGAATAATGAAATTTTTCAATGTTGATAAAAAGTTTGGTTGGTTGAAACTTCAATAAATTTGTTATTCAGGATTCGTAGAAGAATATAAGAACCTGAAAGATTAGAACCATCCATTCCATCTTGTAACAATTAAAAAACTATAATATATTAAGTTAGAAGACGTAGTACAGTAAAAAATGGGAAGAAAAGAGAGAAAGGGGGGAAAGCAAAATGTTCGGCAATCTTCCGCCTTTGATAAAGACTATTCTACTAAGGTGAATAAGTATAGTAATAAGGAAGGTGTAAGAAATAACAGAAATCGGAGGACGGCGGGGGAAATTATCAACAAGTATCGTATGAACATTTAAAATCACCTAGTAAGAACATCGATAGTTGGAAATATCTAAGATTAGAGGAAAATATGATTCGCTGAGATTGTCACAATCAATTATTTTATTGAGACGGTTATCCTTTTCTTTTTTCATAAAAATCATTTCTGCAATCAGTCTTTTAGATAAGTTATTTTCTTTGTGTATTATTTGAATTTTGTTCCAGTTAAAATTATGGTGACGGTTCACAACTATATGCTTTGTGATCACATTATGATATTTGGAATTGAGTTTTATGTTATTTCTATGTTCGTTGCATCTAATTTTTAACAATCTTTTTGTCTGTCCCACATAACTTTTACCACAAATTTCGCAATTGATTTTTTAAACTAGATTACTTTGGTCGCAGTTATTTAAGACATCTTTACCTAATTTAATAAATTTTTTAAAAGAATAATTGTTTCTGAAGGAACTTGTAATATTATAAGAATTAAGGATGCTTTCTATTTCTTGTGATATTTGGCCAAAATACGGGATCGTGATATATTTATTGTTGCTATCTGGTTTTCAATTATAGGATAAGTTTCTGTCTCTGTTATTATTAAGATATGTAATTCTTTTTGCTATTTGTCTATTAATGTGGTTGATAGGATAATTATTTAACAGTAATAATTGTATAATTAATATAAGGTTTTATTTGTGGAAAGACTGACGGGACAAAAAATAGCTCAATCCGTCAGATTTTTAATAACTGCGAGTTTCTGGTTAAAGGGGTAGCAAGACAAAAAATTTAAAACCCTACCAGAGTAAGTATTCTTTCTATACCAGTTAGTAATAATATGTTCATTAGCAACTTTCATCAATTTAATATCTAAAAAACTTAAGGTGTTGTTAGATTCAATTTTATAAGTAAATTGGAGTCTCGGATTATAAGAATTGAATTTGCATAAAACTATGTCCGCTTTATCTTGAGGTACACACAGTATTGTGTCATCCACATATCTGAAATACCAAGGAATCACAAAGTCAAAAGAAGGTAAAATTTCTCTTTCCAAATCCACCATTACTATATTGGCTATGATTGGAGAGATAGAAAAACCGATGGGAGTGCCGGAAACTTGATTATAGAACTTATTATTGAATTTGAAAAAAGTGGAATTGAGAATGAATATAACTGCATTTAAAAATGATTTTTTTGGAATACTAGTATTATTTTTAATTAGTTCCCATCTTTTTTCGAGGCCTATCAAAACCAACTCATTAGAAATGTTAGTAAAAAGAGAGATAACGTCAAGGGAAAGTAACACATAGTTCAAAGGAACATTACATTTTTCAATTTTCTGTTTAAACTCCCAAGAATTTTTAATGTTAGAAGTGGGTGTCGGTAGAGATTTAGTAATTATTGTTTTAAGGTATTTCGGTAAGATGCAGGTAGGAGAATTAATATCAGAGATTATTATCCTGAGAGAATTGTTCTCCTCGTGTATTTTAGGAAGACCATAGGCTCTAGCTAAGTTAGAATTATCATTGTTAATTTCATGTTTTTTAATATCTTTACCCTAGTATCCTTTTAGCCTCCAATCCTTTAGTATCTTTTGCGTACATTTCTTAAGTTTAAGGGTAGGATCGTCGTTGATTATTCTATAAATATTTGTATCATTAAGTAATGTTTCCATTTTTGTAATGTAATCACTGCGATTTATGAGAACTGTGATGTTACCTTTATCAGCTTTGGTAACGAAAATGTCTTTATTTTCATGTAGAAATTTATTAGTTAAGGTTATATTCTTGGCCAAAATTTTTTCGAAAGCATTTATATGTTGTTGTTTTCGAATGTATTTCTAAAGGATTGTCTATCATCTATTGGTATTTTTGTAATATTTGATTCCAAATCCTTGACGAGCTCAATGACCTGATCAGACTTTTTCCGATTGAATTGTGAACTGAAACCTTCACCCATTCTCAAAATATCCAAAACATTGCCAGGAATAGGTTGAAATGTAAAGTTGACAATCCAGGGATCCTTATTACTATCAAACAGATTTAACCTTTTGTGTTTGTTCAAAGTTAATGAAAGTTCTGGATTTTGTTTTTGTTGTAAATTGTGGAATTTATTTAGAAGTTTAGAACCAAGAGGATTTAAAATTTTGTTATTTAAAAAATTTATTAATAATTTATATTAACTGCATGGAAGTAGATTTTTAATTAATTTTTCTAGATTTAACTTATTTTAGAAAAGAAAATGAAGATGTATGTGTGAGTATTTTAATTCTAGATCTCTAAGTTGTTTTTTAAGCTAAAAAAGTTTGTTGTTAAATCATTTCCGGCAAGAAGAGCTGTGAAAAAATATATTTTTAAATTTAAAGTTGATATTATAAATTGAAGAGGGAAAAAGTTCATTATGTTTACACCTCAGTAGAAAGTCCTTCCTATCTTTAGTAGCTCTAATCTCATCACAAGTATTAATATACTTTTTAACTTGTTATAGAGGAAATTCACCAAATTGGTCGAAAATTCCTCGTAGAAACATTATGTTTTACTAGATGGAATTTACGTCACTATTACAAAAATTGGAGAATAAAGGCAAAAAATTATACAGTAAGAAGGCAAAACAAAGATTAGAAATTGCAGAGATTAAGGAAACAACAATAGTTTAAAAATAATAGCTAATTAAAACTAAGAAAAAATTATAAAATAAAAAACTAGACTAGAAGTGGAAAACATAAGGCATATCTCTGGTCCAATGCCGTTAATTCATGTTCATTATACGATACTGGTTGATAATTTCCCGCTCCGTCCTCCGATTTCTATTATTTCTTACACCTTCCTTATTGCTAACACGTGGATCAATAAGTCCCGGGACTGACACATAGATGGCGTTGCCAACAAAAGTTTGTGACGATTGCTGATTTCGTCACCAGAGCGCGCTTTTAAACTGGAGGGAATTTTCAAATTATGCTTAGAATTAAAAGGTTAAGTAAATTAAAATAAAATAATATTGTTTTATTTTATTTTAATAATAAAGTAAAGAAATTTGTTTTAAGAGATTGGCTAGACTTAAGAGTGACTCGACATGAATAACATTCTTGTTTATAAATATTTACATTGGATGAGAGTTATTATGCTGATTGGGAAGAGTGTGATTAGCCTTTCATTTAATTATTATGAGTTTTCTAAGAAGTAATTATTTTTGTTAGTAGTAGGCTTTCTTCAAAGACTTCTTAAAAATTATTATTTGCATCGTAGAAATCCAACTTAATCTAAGGTCCTAAGGTTTCATATAATTGTTTATTTAAGAATGAACCAGGCGACTGGTTGTCGCGACTAACGTTCAATAAATTAAACATATCAAGTTTTATATTTGACAGGATATTTTCCTGTGCAACTTATCAATTTTAACGAGTTAGATTTCTAGCGAATTCGAAATGCGTGAAACGTGATATGAAGCTCATGCGGCATACTTTGATGTAGAAAAACACGTGCGCTCTAGGAATCTAGTAGTAGGGAAAGTAATCTAGGAATTATGCTAATAAGTAGGGATAAAAAATAAGTTTGATTGGCTGGTCGCACTTGACCTAATTAGTGGGAGGACGCAGAAAGGGTGCGCAATTACACATGTGACGGTGAAGCCTAGGAGACTTCATCGCGAGAGATTCAGATTGATCTGGACCACTTGATCGATTGATCCGCGCGCGAGATCGTTTTAAGCTATAAGTAAAGAAAAGGACTTAGAGTTTTTTGTTACTTATCATCTTTGTAATCTTAATAAGAATATAAAGTTATTAATGTTTATAATATATTTGAATTAAATAAATATAGTAGTTTGAGCTATTGTGTACAATAAATTAATTAAGTGTAATTAATTTAATATACCTCTGATTTCATTTTCTTTTTAAATAAGTAAAACTTATTTCAACGAATTAATTTCACTCCGACAAGGTGAGTTTCCACTCTTTGATGTGGTGAGCTCACACCCAGTCTTCACAATTGGAAATTATTATTATTGAAATTCAAAAGTTCCCGCTAAAAGTGACTCGGCGCGTTACAGAAAATTTTGGTGTCAGAAGTGGGATACCACAAAACTTGCCGCGAGTGCATTCAAAGTTTAAAAGGATTATCAAGAAAAAATATATTTTTGTTTTCTTTCGACAAGCCACAAGGATCAGGATTCAAGGACGAGGACCATTGGAAGCAGAGTTAAGCAGCAGAGGATTTGGACTTTCATTATTATTGGACGAGGAGGCCTTTTTCTCTAAGTACTAACCCAAGTATCTTGGTGGATTGAGTAGCTGAGTGAAAGGGGGTGGAAAGGAGAGTGAGGCCAGGAGGACAATTTGAACTGGATCTGCAGGAGTTATCAAGGAAGGTCGCAGCTATCTCACAGGTTTTCGCGGGTTTCCTGGAGATCGAAGCGGTAAAAAGCCGGTGCTGTGAAGCAACACGGGTCCCGCCGCCCTGGAATTAAAAGAGGGTTGATACCCGCTGTTGTAAGACCCAACGAGGGAAAGCTGAAGAGGATTTTTCTAGTTTCTCTGGAATATTCAAGGACTACAGGACTAGGACTACTGGAGGATATTTGACTGCTGATTTCTTCAACTTCGCAGATGGAAAAAGGAGTGTTAAACTGAAGAGACTGACTTGCGAGTGAAAAAAAAGTGAATGTGGTTTTGAAAATTAAAGGCAATATAATCAAGTGAAGAGTGAAAGTGCATGCAAGTCAGTCATCGTCCAGAACATCCTAATGTAAGTCGATTTACTCTTATTGTCAAAATGCCAATCTCTTTAGTTATAAAATTATTTTAAATGAAAAAAATATATATATATAATAAAATAAAGTATATTTTTCATTAAAGTGAAAATCGAACAATATATTAATTTATGTTAGGGTGATAATTGTGAATTAGTATCTTTAAAAAAAAAAAAAAAAGAAAAAATATTCGATATAATTTTAGTTTAAGATTATCTCTTCAAAATAATAATCAATACATATATATTTAGAAATAAGTGAAGTTAGACAAACAAATAAAAATGAGGCGTACTAGGTCGACTCGTGGAAAATCATCGAGCAGAGGTCGTGGTAGTATCGTAAATCGATCCTCCGAAAGAGAAATTACAGTAAATATGAACGAATCAACAATGTCTAGAAATATTGAAAATACATTACCGGTAGAGACTTTGCAAAATAATGATAATAATTTAACAGGTGCAAATAATTCGTTCGACTTTGAGCGAGCTGGAAGCTCACGTGAAATTCCTGCGTTACATTTGACTGAAATCCGCGGAAGCAGAAACGATAGTATATCTTCTAGCGCAACTAGTTCAGGCATTTACCTGACACCGGTTGAGCCTGAGGATCCGATTCCTTTTAAAGCTGCTCTTGAATTTTTGCCTAAATTCTTTGATGGACAAAATATGCCTGTGAGAAGGTTTATAAATGATTGTCTTTATGCAAGGAATTCAATTTCTTCTAAGTTTCGACATAGTTTATTTCTTATGGTTCGGACAAGAATAATAGGTAATGCATATGATTCCATTCAGGATCGGGATATCCATTCATTAGAAGATTTACTTAAACATTTAAAAGATGTATTTACTGAACATAGAAGCATTTCTCAATTGAATACTGCTTTGGCTACTGTTGCGCAGCGAGAACATGAAAATGTGTTAGAATACGGGACTAGAGTGGGAAAAATTCTAACATGTCTTATTGAGCTGATCGAAGAAAAGAATTCTCAAGAAGCAAGCAAAATTATCATTAAATCGGTTCGGGATACGGCCTGTGAGAATTTTGTGATAGGTTTGAAACGTGATTTGGTTGTTCGAGTTAAAGTAGGGAGACCAAATACCTTACAGGAAGCAATTAAATTCGCTAGGGCTGCGGAGTGGGAAGTTGAATTTGAAATCGGATTAAATAGAAAAGATGTGGAAAGTACCGTAGTAGATAAGAAACATCAGGATCATATATCAAAAAAATTAGGGAATCATCAGGACAGATTCCGACCTTACCACGCAAGTGCGAGAGCACGAAAAATTGGGGGTGAAAAGGTCAATAGTGTGAATCATCGAGGTAAAAACATAAATTATGAACGAGATCACGGAAAACGAAACGTAAAAAATAAGGATAACCGTGATAGTGGAAATTCGAAAAAATCAGGATTGGTAGGAGATTGCGAGCGTTGTGGTGAAATAGGTCATTTAGCAAAGGGTTGTTTACGCGTGATTAGCAATGACAATATTATTTGTTATGCTTGCAAAAAACCGGGCCATTTAGCTAGGGAATGTCCGGATGAGAATAAAGAAGCACCAATTTGTTATAATTGTCAAAAGTCTGGACATTTAGCTCGAAATTGCCGCGAAACAAAGTGCAATACAAAAATGTTCTGTACTTTTTGTAAAATAAGCGGGCATTCAGTTGAAGGGTGTAGAAAACGTCAGAGAAAAGAAGAAGAATCGCGTGCTCAAAAGAATACTACTTTAAACGAGTAGTTAGTTCATCAAGATGGTGCGATGATGAGCTTTTTCTTCAAGGAGCACCACTTAAACGATTTATTTTGAATATTAAGTCAGAAAACAAAAAAGCTTCACCAAGTGTGAAACTGAAAAGTATAGATTTCAAGAACGAAACTGGTAAATTTATTATTGATACGGGAGCGGAACTTAACTTAATTAAGAAAAATATAATTAAAACGAATATTCCGATTGATTCTGAAATTAAATATAGTTTATTCGGTATTAATGAACATGGTGTAAAAACACAAGGACAGACTAAAATAATAATAAATGGCGAAGCAGTTCCTTTTCAAGTGGTTCCTCACACTTTTCCAATAGAGTTCGACGGAATGGTAGGGATGCCCTTTTTATCTGATTCTGTAATAAACCTTAAAGAAAATAAAATTCAAAGTCAGTTAGGTAATTTTCCTATATCTAATAAAAGGAAAGGAGTAACATGAAAATTAAAAGCTAGAACTAAGCAGTTAGTTACTATTGCAGCAAAAACAACAGATTTAAATGAAGGTTACTTGTCACAAATCCCTACAGGGCCTGGCGTATACTTAGGAGAAAGTTTAGTTGCAATAAGGGATGGAAATATTCAGGTTTATTGTATAAATACGTCCACTCAAGATATTGAAATATCAATACCACCGGTGGAGGTAGAAGAATTTGAACTTGTTGAACCATCTCCAAGAACCGAAAAAAAGGCTCATGGTAATACACGCTCAGCAAGTTTAACAGCGAATAGGCATAATGAATTAATAGCTACACTTGATTTGACAAATTTGAATTTTGAAGAAAAAAGAGTTTATTTAAAATCACAAGTAAATTTCCTTATCAGTTTTTCTTAAAAGGTGATAAGCTAGGTAGCACAAATGTTCTAAAACATAGCATAAATACGATTAACGATAATCCAATAAAAAAGCAAAATCATAGATTGCCTAAAATTCATTCAGAATTTGTGGGTCAAGAATGTAAATCTCTTTATGACGATGGAAGAATTCAAAATTCAGACTCCCCTTATAACTCCCCTGTATGGGTGGTTCCTAAGAAGCCAGATGCACAGGGAAATAGACGTTGGCGAATGGTAATTGATTACCGTTTGCTTAACGAGAAAACTGTGGGCGACGCTTACCCACTGCCTAATATTACTGATATATTGGACCAGTTGGGTGGAGCAAAGTACTTCACGGTACTGGATCTGGCTTCCGGATTCCATCAGATTGAGGTTGAGCCTAAAGATAGGCACAAAACAGCTTTTTCAACACCTTTTGGCCATTTTGAGTTTGTCAGAATGCCGTTCGGGTTAAAGAATGCACCCGCAAGTTTTCAGAGAGTCATGGATAGGGTTCTTTCAGGATTACAGGGTGTAGAATTGTTCGTTTATATGGACGACATAGTTATTTATGCTAAATCCCTGAAAGAGCACCAGGAAAAGCTCGAAAAGTTGCTGGGTCGTCTCAAGACAGCTGGCTTAGTTCTACAGCCTGAAAAATGTCGATTTCTTTGTAAGGAAATAGGTTACTTAGGTCACGTAATAACTGAAAAGGGGGTTAAACCTGATTCCAAGAAGGTAGAAGCAGTTGAAAAATTTCCGAGACCTACAAACCGTAAAAATATTAAACAGTTCCTGGGTTTAGCAGGTTATTATAGACGCTTTATTCCCGAATTCGCATTAATAGCCAAACCATTAACAAAATTGTTAAAAAAGAATATTAAATTTCATTGGACGGATGAAGCACAATTAGCTTTCGATAGACTGAAGGAAATTTTATGTTCAGAACCTTTGTTACAATACCCAGATTTTTCTAAGCCATTTGTAGTAACAACAGATAGTAGTAACTTTGCTCTCGGTGCCATTTTGAGCCAAGGGCCCATAGGACAAGATTTACCAATATCTTACGCTTCATGTACTTTGAATAATGCAGAACTTAACTATACGACCACCGAAAAGGAATTTTTAGCTATAATTTTTGCAATAAAACAGTTTCGCCCTTATATTTATGGTCAAAGATTTACACTGGTAACAGACCATCGACCTTTAATTTGGTTGTTAAATTTGAAAGATCCTACAGTGGGTTCTAGATTAGCTAGGTGGAAAATCAAACTCCAAGAGTATGATTATGAAGTAGTTTATAAGCCAGGACGGGTGAACGCCAACGCGGACGCGCTTTCTAGAAATCCAATAGACAATTCAAGTAGTAAAGAAGTTGATTTAACTGAGACAGACGAATTGAATGTTTACAATGATACTTGTATTCATGAGTATTCGGTTGAAAGAGTTTTCCTAAATTTGAGTAATGAATTTGGAAGGAAAATTAGTATAGATTGTGAAGAGAGTGACGAGACTGAGAGTGACGGGACTGTGAGTCTCTTACCACGACCCGATCAAGGTCAAAATCTACCTTTTCGAAAACAAAAGGAATGCACTAACCTCGTTGATGGAGATTGTCATGACGACACTGGTTATGGGAGGCGGGTGTCATTGCCATCCGAGGCGCCAAGGAAGGGTAGGGCCGCGTCATCCTGTAACACAGATGTCCAGCTTTCTCATCGGGAGGGTGGAGAACTTGTGCGAAGATTGGACCTTGACAGAGAGAAATGCGCTGGGCAGCGCAGGGTTGTGTTGAGGGGTGCGGAGGCAGTCAGAAATGATGTCTCCCACCTTCTTGAAAAGAGAGAGAGAGAGGATTCGGTAGACCGGATCAATGACGGGATCAAGGAGCCAGACAGGGCGATTGCTTCCTCGAGATCCTTAGGTCTATCACGAGAGTCGACGACGGGGGGACGGATCCTACCCCTAGCAGACAGTATGGAGAGAGATGAACGTGGAATGGCCAACCACATAGAGGAACCGCTGGGATGCGGTGGTGCACAGAGCTCTGTTCATTGTAGGCACGGTGAACAAGTCAGTGCATCGCACTCTGTCGTCTATTGTAGGCACGGTAGACAAGAGGCAGAGTTTTACGGCGCTATCAGCGAGAGTCTTGATAGCGATGACATTGACGACACAGAAATGACGAATTTAAAGGGAACTTGGGGAAATTTGGTAAAGAGTAGAGATTTTCCAGTGGAATGTGAACCTGCAGTAAAAAGAATCCGAATCGAAGACTGCGAGTCCGTTGTTGCGAAGTCCGTCCTGAGCGCAAAACAAGAAAAAGGAAATATTATTCTCAAACCCTTATTTAAGTCTAGTAATGATAAATTATATTTGAGAAACGATCACCTGATGAATTTTGTTTCTTGCGACGGTGTCTTAACAACGCCGGTAGGTCGTGAACTTATGGACAATTCCTTGATAAAATTGTCTGATATCCGTGAAACAAATCCTGAATTAGGGCTGGTAACATCTGTAAAAGAAAATAAACGATTTATTTTTAATCTTTTTGTAAAGGAAACTTATGATGCTAAAGTATATGCGAAAAATATAGAATTAGCTATATCTACATTGCGAGAAGCTATGGAATCTATGAATCTAAAAAGCATAAGCGTATCAAGAAAAGGTAACGGGTTAGACAGCGTGCCATGGAATGTAATTGAACAAATAATTAGGACTTATTTCAATAACGGTGGATTTGAGATATGTATTTGTAATGGTGAAGTAATAACTCCAAATGAGAAAGACAGATTGAGAATTATTCAAGAATGCCATGATTCGACAATGGCCGGGCATAAAGGTGAAAGTAAGACATATGAACGCGTTCGTGAACGTTTCCATTGGAAAGGGATGCGAGAAGATATACGCGAGTATGTTCGTTCATGCGATTCGTGCCAAAGAAAAAAGTCAAAAAGACAAGCGATTAAATTACCTATGAAAATTACAGATACTCCAAAAAGATTTCTTGAAAAGATTCAAATTGATTTAGTAGGACCTTTAACACGTACAGAATCCGGGAATACACATATTCTTACATGGCAAGACTGTCTTACTAAATACTCCGGTGCTATTCCATTATCAAAGACAGACGCTCCACATGTAGCTGTAGCCATAGCAGAAAATATAATTTGCGTCTTTGGTTGTCCTGAAATTATTCAAACCGATCAGGGTAGTCAGTTCACTAGTCGACTTATGAATAGCTTTGCAGTATTATTCAAAATTAAACAATATTACTCAAGTGCATTTCATCCTCAATCATTAGGCGCGTTAGAAAGAAGTCATCATACTTTCGTAGAGTACTTACGTCATTATAGCACTAAAGTTACATGGGACCAATGGTTGCCTTATGCAATGTTTTCCTTTAACACTTCGGTCCATGAATCAACTGGAATTACCCCACATGAGGCTGTTTTCGGACGCAAAGTTCGTTTTCCTTCAGAGTTCGCTGATGAAAATGTACCCTTGACGTATATAGAAATGGTCGATGAATTATTGAATCGAATCACAGAAATCGAATCTACGTGTGCAGCCAGACTCGAAGCTGCAAAGCAACGCTGTAAAAAATATTACGATCTTAAACTGAATGACAAAAATTTTCAAGTAGGAGAGCATGTAATGATTTTAATTGAAAATCGCAATAATAAACTTGATGACTATTATGAGGGTCCTTATAAGATTAATAAAATTTTGAATGGAGTAAATTTAGAAGTACAAATTTCTCCAACTGAAATTAAGGTAGTACATATGAATCGCGTAAGACATGCTTATTTTCGTTTTACGTAAAGTGTTAAATATTTCAGTAAATTAAGTATGAACGTGTTTTACATTTATATATAAATATAATAATCACAGATGTGAGTAAAAAGCAAAATGAATACTTAGCCTTAATAGTATTGAGCAGTTGAGTGTCGTAGGTCAGGGTGGATGACATTGCATCCATGTGTGCAGACGTCACTTGTGGATTTATTTCAGTTGTGAAAGAGTGCACGTTCATTACCTTTTAGAAGTTATGTCATTGTAAAGTAACAGGTTAATTGAGACAATATAGATAAATATTTATAATTAAGAATATCTTATGAATGATTTCTGTAAAGTTAAAAATCAATTGAGCTTCAACAAAATTAATGAAAATAAATAATTAGAAAACAATGTTCTTTTCCTCCTGGTGGATACCCTGTACCATGGGACACTGATAGCTATGTATATTTATTCCATATAAATTAAATTATTATTTTTATAGTTTTTAATTTGCTTGTAATTAGCTGAGAACTACATGTCATGATTTTGGAGGATAAAACATCGGATCTCGAGCAACACTCTTGAAATTTAATATAATATTAATTCAACAAAATATATATATAAATAAAATAATAAAAATTTAAAAAAATAAATAAATAAATGCAAAAGTAATAATGTAAATTTTTGTGTCAATTCATCTGTTACGTTTGCTAGGTATATAGAGATAAGGTGTAAGCTATAAATATATTAAAAATAGGTACAATAAATGAATTCAAAATGAAGGTACAAAAGAATAGAAGAATAATATATTGAACTGAATACTTACCAAAAGGATATCAAGATTTTTTTTTGCATGTCACCAACATTCATTAATTGGATATAAGGTTATGTTGACATTTCCACAGCAGACGAAACATAAAACAAATCTTAAGTTTGGAAAAGGCCGTTCTATGGAAGCGACCTTTTTCTAAGGGGAGGAGTGTGACGATTGCTGATTTCGTCACCAGAGCGCGCTTTTAAACTGGAGGGAATTTTCAAATTATGCTTAGAATTAAAAGGTTAAGTAAATTAAAATTCAGATTGATCTGGACCACTTGATCGATTGATCCGCGCGCGAGATCGTTTTAAGCTATAAGTAAAGAAAAGGACTTAGAGTTGTTTGTTACTTATCATCTTTGTAATCTTAATAAGAATATAAAGTTATTAATGTTTATAATATATTTGAATTAAATAAATATAGTAGTTTGAGCTATTGTGTACAATAAATTAATTAAGTGTAATTAATTTAATATACCTCTGATTTCATTTTCTTTTTAAATAAGTAAAACTTATTTCAACGAATTAATTTCACTCCGACAAGGTGAGTTTCCACTCTTTGATGTGGTGAGCTCACACCCAGTCTTCACAATTGGAAATTATTATTATTGAAATTCAAAAGTTCCCGCTAAAAGTGACTCGGCGCGTTACAAGTTCTGTATGATTTTTCATGAGTACCAACCTTCAAAAGATACCTGTCAAAATTTCATGACATTCAGACGTTTTTCCACGAGTTACAGTGATTTAAGCGAAGCTAGTCTTGATACTCTCAAAACAATTTCGTGTGTTGATTTACCATTGCTTTTTGATGAAAAAAAACTCAGTGCAAGCTCAACAATGTCTTGAAAAGTTCTACGGGGACTATATTCCTATATTGACATTAATTTTTATTTTATTATATTTTTATGTATGTATTTTTCTAAATAGTAATTTTTAATAAATGTAGGCCCTGAAGAGGAAGACTGTGTTGTCTTCGAAACGTTGGCCATATAATAATAATAAACAACAACACCAGTATATTTAGTCCAGCTCGGTCATTTACCTTATTTTCGTAAAAATAGTTGTATCAAATGTAAAAAATCCTCCGAACTATTTTGATATTCAGTGCGCGTTAAATAAAGTGGTTATATTACAGTTTAAATTATCTTTGTGTACATTCTTCAAGAGCAACAAAGAACGTTGCTCCATCAATTAAATAACAATTAAAATAAAAGGGAATCAGACTGTAAACGTGCAAAAAATAGATTATTCATAGTAGCATCGCTTCTCCCAAAGGTACACACAAGAACCACTTATAAATAATGATATTTTTTATAAAAAATTAAACACCAATTTTGTAGAGAAAACACCACCATCCATAAGAGAGGTCCACAACACCTTTGAGAAGTATGCACATCACAGAATCAACACACGAACGTGGAAGGAAGGAAATTTATAAAAAGCAAAAATTAAGAATTTTATTTAATTTTTGATTTGCATATTTCCTTTAAGACAGGGAGGCAGCAGATAGAAATAACCGCACACTCTGTTCGGTGTCAAAAAGAAAACTGTATTGAAAAGAGAGCAACACCGTTTAAAAACTGGCGTAAAGATTTAATATATACAGTGAACATTTCTTGCGAAGGGTTAATTTTCAAACGCATACACATACACTCTAACAAAAAGTGTGTAGTGAAATGTGTAATTTTTACACACTACACACGTTGTCAAGTGTGTAATTGAGCGAAGTGTGTGCTTACTAAACATTGCCAACTCAATTTTTCGGGTGCAAAACGTTAAAGTGTTTGAAAATTAAACGTTGCGTTTGTAATGTGTATTGAAAATACACACTTCAAATACCTAAAAAATTACTATCGTAATTTTCGTGTAGAAGTAACACACCTGTTTTTAGAGTGTACCCCATACACAGTCTATGTCCTGGAAATTCAGGACCCAAATACGCTTCAATGTTCGAAGAGAGAAAAAAGTTTAAGATCACATGTTCAGAGAGTCCTCCAGAAAAAGCAATTTGAATACAAGGTAAATGTAACATTTAAAAAAATATATTCTTAAAAAGAGCTGCAACGCAATAAAGAAGGCTAAGTCTTGTTCCGCTCGCGTATATAAGAATGCTTTATATTATGTGTATAAAATGTTATGTAGGGCTGAATACGTTTACAATTCTTGCATTATTTCATAACAATTCCGGGTAAGAAATTCAAATATCTCTGAAATTATATTAGGCACCATGATCTAACGTGTGATTTGAGCGCGGTGCGGCATGTTTCTGCGATATGATATTCATTAAGAATTAATACAGCAAAAAAAAAATTTGATGACAATGCCGGGCACGAACTTCAAATATCTCTGGGATTATATTAAACAACATGTTCAAACGATTGTTATGTAGCGCTGATTACAATTATATATAATTATATATGTATACAATTTTTCTTGCTACCCGGTCGAAAGTACGAAAACAATTGCATGTGTGCATTGGAATATATTGATGCCTGCCCCGACATTTGCGGCACGAGCGGAGCGAGTGCTGCTGGTCGGGAAGGGGGGGGGAGGCATCAAATACATCTATAAATTAAGGTTTAGATACACCCTTAGTTACTTTTTATGGTTACTCTTCAGTTCCAAAGTTTTTATTAATTTCTTCTTCATTTGTCGATTCATCAGATGATATGTCATTCATTTTTTATTTTTTTTATTTTTGTTACATTTCAGTCATTATTATTACTTTATAAATAATATTCATTAATTGCCACTAATAAACATTAGCAGAGAGCGGACAAATTTTCACGCTTGAGGTTATTGACGTTTTTACTCCCGCTATTATAGAGGGCGCGCATATAGCTTGACCAATGCATGAAAGTTGGACTTTCTGCCGTAAAATTGGTGCCGAAATTACGTACCTTCGACCGAGGTAGTAAGAAAAATGTATTTATTGTTTCATAAAAAGACTGGGCGCAAAACTCAAAAATCTCCGTGATTACAATGCGCGAAATGTACACGCGTATGTATTGAACGCTTAGCGGCTTCTTTATGCGATATAATATACAGATCGGACTAATGCAGAAGAATATCATATTTGATACGGTGAATATACATAAAAATCGTAATTATTTTGAAAGTACAACTCGCATGTATAAAATGCGCTATATGCGTCTAGAGTGTGTTCACTATTTCATAAAAATGCTTGGCGCGAAATTAGAATAACTCTGAGATAGTTTAGCGCTTAGCGGCTTATATATAATATTCGTACAGGATTAATGCAGCCGAATATAATATTTGAAATCGTGAGAATCTAAATCAAATGCGTATGTATGTAGAAATTCCAGTCCACGTGTATAGATTGTTATGTAGCGCTGAATACGTATAGAATGTATTTACTGTTTCATAAAAATGCTGGGCGCATAACGAAAAATTCTCCGTGATTATACTACGCGAAAGGTACACACATATGTGTCGTACGCTTATCGGCTTTTTTATGCGATATGATATTCATGTTTTTTCCACCACTCAAGTATATCAGTATTTGCATTTGAAATATCTGACTTCGTATACTGATCTATTTCGCTCCTCCAATGATCCTGGGTATTTTGTCGCATCCCTTGCTTCTCAATTTGTAAAGCAGGCCTATAAAGACACATGAAATCCACTTCATTGTCACTTGATTCTTCATCAGAAGACTGAAATTCAGCATCTACAGTTTGAAGATCGTTTTTGGATGGTGGAATGTAGTACTCGTTCTTATATAAGTCTTCAAATTTTTGGATGGATTCTTCTTTCATCAATCTTCTCCATTCTATTTTGTCAAAAATTTGGATTCTGTGCCTAGGATCAAGTATTAGAATCGCACAATAGATCCAATTGCACTTCCGATAATGCTTTAGTAATTTTTCATGAGCTGCTAGAAGTGCATCTCGTATCTTTAAATCATTGAAAGACCAGCTAGGATTTGCATCTATTTCTCTAACAGCTTTGTCAATTTGGTCAAGCAATAAATTGAAGCCAATGATGACCAAAGGAAGAGATATGTAATTTTCTCCAGATAGAGTTTTTGAAAAAGATTTAAAAAGCTTCAGGTCAAATCGCTAAAGAAAATCATAAAACTTAAGAAATTGATATGTAAATAAAATTTATCTTGAAGTCCTAATACAATCAGTTTGTATGAATCGAAACAAGTAACTCATTCTTCACTATACAATCAGTCATTTTGCACTAATTATCAGTCAAAAATAGCTGACTACATAGCAAAAAAGGCTACTAATTTGATTTCAGCGCAATTTTGACTGACATGCAACACGTGATCAGGCTTAGAGGTCTGGCTCGGGTACAAGCCCATGTGTTTTTTCTCTCAGTTCAAATCACCAATCTGCGCTTGGTAGAGCTACAGAAAAATTTCTGCATGGGTTATATTACAGCTAATTATAATTAAATCAAAAATAAGAGCGCTTTCTTTGCGGATAAAAATTTGAATAAAAATAATCAATTTAATCACTCATTTATGTAAACGATTACTTCTCTTGATGTTTCACATGTTTCCTTAAGAAATGATTTTCTATATTCATCCTGGTGGTTTTTTCTTAAATGCCGTATAATCCCTGTAGTATTTCCATCCTTCATCTTAATTATCCTCTCTTTTTTTTCTTTTGCTTCGCACAGTTTGCATTTAGCGAATTTGTATTTATTCTCGTCAAATCTAAATTCAAAAATTTTTCCGAAGACTTCTTGTTTCCTTTTCTTGAAGCAATTTGCATCATTATCTTTCAGGACATTCAACAGCTCATTGTTACCGCTAATAATATTTAATTATAAGTGAAAGAAATTACCTCGTACATGAATATTAAGAATTAAGTTTTTAAGAACAATAAATTTTGCCTTGTTTAGATTTGTTTAGATACATGTAGAATGTGTTCACTATTTCAAAAAAATGCCTTGCGCGAAATTCAAACATCACTGAGATTATATTCCGCGAAATGTACACGCTCATGTGCTGAATGCTTAGTGGCTTGTTTGTGTTGATATATATACACATATACAGGGTGAGGCACTTAAAGTGTTACAGAGCGATAGCACTCAAACTATTGATCATACCCAAAAATGTTTAAGATAAAATTTGCAGTGTTCGAGAAGGCCGTCATACTGGACCACCCTATTTTATTTATCGGTGGAGGCGCTGAAGCTACGTCAAGGTAAACCCCACTTTTTTAAATGGAACCATGTATTTTTTTTCGATGAAATTATTACCGATTTTAAGACGAATTCAGCGACCAGAAGACAAGGTCGTTCTAGTCACGCAAAGTATGAAAATAGTCGAAAAGTCATTTTCATTGCTTTTCATTTCTTACGATACCCATGATGATACACATCGATAGGGTATTGTTGACATCGGCAGAAAGTAAGCATTTTCTGTTGACATATCAGTTAATCACGCATTACCTTCTAATGTGAGTACATTGGAACGCGAGAATGAACGATTTTCAAGAATATTTTGATATGTTGATGATGCTGGGGGAATGCCGTAAACATCACAGAAACGCCTAAGATTTGTATGCGGCTCGTTATCTGGATAGGCAACAAAAGTCGCACATTGCTTTTAAGCGATTAGCTAACCGTTTCTGTCGCTTCGGTACAGTGTTACAAACACAAGTCAAACGTCGACCAATTGTTAATGAAAATAATGTGGTTGCTATCTTAGCTTTTGCTGCACTGATTCCACATGCGAGCAGCAGGCAAATGGGAAAAAATAGTGGAATTATGGTAGTCAGCGATGTGTATTAAGAATCTTACATCAACACAAGTTCCATCCGTATCGTATGTCATTACATAATGTCAATTTCTGTTGTAAAAGAAGAAAACACAATGCGAAACCATTAAATGATTCTTTTAAATATTCGATGGAAAATGACTGCAAAATGTGCAAATGCAAGTAGTGTGCACCAGATAAAGATGTCATTACCAGAATGAAAGACAGCAATGTATAAATATTTATTATCTATATTATAACGGGTGACCTCCGCTGAAACGTCAAAAAAATAAAATCTTGAACAATGCGGACCCGAGGATTCGGGATTACCCTCGGTGTCACCGGCGTTACTAAGGCGGCTTCTAAATTGAGCGCCTGGCGTCTCTCGACGCCATATTTATAAATGTAGAGTTCCTGAAAATAAGAACTTAGCATGCAAAAAAAAAGAAAGAGAAAAAGCGAAGCTAAGCAGGGGTTCCGGCTAGGGTGGTTATGGATTCGGGAGTCCGGATCAGGTAAAGGTTTTGAGGTTAAAGAAGGGATCCTAACCTAAGAATAGGAGCTCTTGCGAAAACAAAATAAAATAAATTAAGCAGTATAAAAGATAGGCTACAATTTATTCAATTATTGGGCAAGGCGCTGGCTCGATATAAATTCAAGAGAGCTAACAAAAGAAATTAATAAAATATCGTGGCCAACAGTGGCACATGGTACCAAAAAAGGAGGCAGAGCTCTGAGAGAGCCTGAAAGCCACGCGGTTTAAGAGAATAAAAATTTTATAATGGCCCGAAATCATATGATATTATTACTAATTGTTTTACAATTTCTTACACTTTGAACAACATAATAGAAAAATTAGGAGATTTGAACATCCATACCGATTTCCGTTCTCTACTGTAGTAACTGGTGCACATGACGTGTGTGCAGTGAACGTAAAAGCATCATTTGGTCAGCGTTCATTTGTTTCCACAGAATTCTGCGGTTCCCGAATTGTTTTGTCAAAAAGATGTATAATTTATATCATTCCTATACAAAAACTGTTTATTCAAAATACATTACTTTTCATTGAATAAAAAGAAGTTTGCACTTATTTTTACTTAGCAGTCTATAGAAGTTTACTACTTATTTTTTATCATCTCCTGAAAATTAATTTTCAATTCTCTGTTTATCGAGTTGATTCAATTTTGAATGCTTCTCTTACATTATTATTTATTCGATTTCAGGTTATCTTTTGTTGACAGAGACTATATTTGAATTAATCGAGTGGATTTTATTGAAAAATAAAGAACCGGAAATAACAACAAATCATTTTGGGAATATCAAAATAGTAAGGAATGTTTTACGGAATAATATTCATCTGTAATAGGCGTTCATGTGAAATTTGTCGTATATAAAATAACGTATTTTTTTTCTAAACTCTTAAATCCGAGGTTAGAATCAATTGATGAATTTTAAATTCATTTTAAATTTTGTAATAGTGCGTTCTCCAAAAGAGAAAAAACGAGTTACGACAGATTTCAAAAGTCCTGAAGAGATACTACTCTTGTAAGACGGTGCAGCGAGTTACTATACACTTGTCCAACGCATCAGAGAGATACTACACCTAGTACGCACTCGCTAGACATACGTCAAAATAGCTCAGGGGCATCGATATTGTAGTTTAATTCAATAAATTTACAATTCAATGCAAGGAATGCGTGTTTGTCGTTGATGTGTATATTACTGGGATTTTTCCCGTTCAAATACATAAAAGAAAACGAAATTTTCAGTGCAAAAACAACCTAAATGATTTTTTCTATGTGTGCGGTGAAAACGTTGTCAAAAAAATCAACGCTTTACTAACTCGCTCCAGGAGCATTATTTTCAATACTATATGAATCTCATAGGATGGGCGTCTGACTCGACAAAGTATCCCTGGCGAAAGTATCGGATAGGAATTCATTTCGAGCCAATCAGAATTATTCAAATTTATTCCGATATCTGTATCCGAGCTAATGCGAATCATTCTGAACTAATCCGTAAAACGATTTGTATCTCGTTGTATGAAAAACGGTAAAAAATCGATCCGATCTAATCCGATTTAATCCAAGGCAACAATCCCAATGAATCCGTACCAATCATTCTGAACTAATCCGTAAAATGTTTTGTATCTCGTTGTATGAAAAACGGTAAAAAATCGATCCGATCTAATCCGATTTAATCCAAGGCAACAATCCCAATGAATCCGTGCCAATCCGAAACCAAGTTTTCAATCCGAATCAATCTGGCCTCGGATTGATCCGAACCGAATTTTCAATCAGGATTAATCTGAATGGATCCGATGTCGGATTGATTCGGATTAAAAACTTGATTTCGGATTGGTTTGGAAAGATTTGCATTGGCTCGGATACAGTTATTGAAATTGTTCTGATTGGCTCGGAATGAATTCCTATCCGATACCGTTTATTTTCATATGAGAAATAATAATATTATCAATCAGTAAATATACAGTAAATGCCGTTGTTCATCTAGAATTTGAGTTAATTTATATGAATACATCGAACGGATCGATGCAAAATTTATGTGACGAATAAAAAAATAAAAAAAAACAGCAAATTTTTGAATCTGATCTGCATTCAGTTTTTATAGGAAACAAACAAGTGCTCATGCCAAATAAAAAAAAAGAATATGACTTGCTATATGCATACATTGTTGACTTTCCAATGTTATATAGCAAGATATTTTTTTTTCGTCAAGTCAGAGTACATGCTTTTAATATGCATTACATGCATATTATTTTCGAATTTTGAAGATAGATGCAACTTCTTAAAGAATATTTTAATAATGTTCTACGAAGAATTCCCACTCAGCGCTAATGCATTTCAATTTCTTTTCAAAAAATAAACGATTTAGCGATTAAAAATTTTCCCAAAAATTTTTCAGCTGAAGACGAACTTCAAGACACCTGCGAGAAAAAACATAGTTGAGTAATTTCACTTAACTTTTGATCAAAGTTGGGATATATGAACAAGTTAGAAATTATTTAGTATCACTGTTATTATTTGTGATGTATCAAATGTTCAAGAACGAATCACAGTTGAGTGAAATTCAGAAGAGTAGAGTAAAGTATGAAAGCGTGGATTTAAAGATTTCAGTCATATCCAAAAATCGATGACAAGTGACTACAATAAGAATTTTTATTCCCATTCCATGTGAATCTTTCGTAACTTTTAAGGTATGGAAACTATAGTCAATTTAATAATAAAAGTAATTTTTCTTATCTGACACTTTTATGACAAATCTTGTTTTAGACAAACAGTTTATATAATTTATTCAAAAGTTCCACATAATCTAATTATATAGGTTCTTGAGGTTTAAGAAATTCTTGGTTCATAATTTTTTCTTAATTCATTTAAAATTACTTCTTTATTTTCCACCTAAGTTTTTTAAATTAAATTGATTTTATGAAAAGTTAAACAGAAAAAGATTTGATAACTGCATTACATAAAATAAAATAAATCTACACAGGATTTAGAATTCACATAAATTTATTAGGTATAATAATAATTAGAAATTCATAATTGTAAAATACATCTTTTGAAAATACACAACACAGAAAATAAATGAATCTTTTTATAAATGTTTTTACACAAGATACTTTTTGATATTAATGCCACTTTTTAATATACATTTAGAAATTTAGTTTCACTAAACTTCATACGTAGTTATAATAACAATGTATACTAGATATTAATTAATAATTACACTATATATATACAGGGTGGGCCATCTAACATTTGGAATTTGAATCAGCTATAAAAAAAAATTATGGATACTTTTACAAAAGTATGGTTTTATTATTGAAAGATTGAAACTTTCCATTTAAGAATAAAATACAACATCATTCAAATGAGTGCAAATTGTCGCATTTGGGGCTCAGAAAAATCAAACGTCATCATTGAGAAGCCGATGCACCCACAACGAGTGACTGTTTGATGCGGATTTTGATATGGTGGCATCATTGGGCCATTTGTTTTATATTGGTCGTTTAGAAGGAGTCGATACTCGATACTTTAGAACCTGTATAGCGTTTAATTCCTTTGATAAATATGAGAAAATAATCTTTTATTGATGTTAAATAACTTATTTTTATTATTCAATTTTCGTTTTGTTTCTCCTGATATCCAAAATATCTTTTTTTTTTAGATCACAAGTTTATGTTTAATAGTTCCTTTTCTTATTTTGCATTTTTCGAAGCGAAATGAGGTTCCAATAAGCATTGTATAATTGTCCATAGTTTGTTTGTTTCACTTTGCTATAATAAAATAAAACATATGTATTTTTCCCACGCTGAATATGTCATCTGTAAAGGGTATTCGTAGCAGGTGTGCTAATCCTTTTCATAAAGAAATACATCTCGTTAAATCTGAAAAATCTGTTCCGCTTGTAGAAAAGGCTTTAAGAAATTTAATTTACAGCAATCCTTAATTGAATTCATAGCTGTAGATGAGAATGTCGACGAAGATTCTACTAGTCATTTTGGAGAAGATGAAAATCTCGGAAAGGATACAGATTTTTTTTTGCAAAATGAAAGTAAAGATATTAACAATGAAAATGACAAATGCAATGATGAAAATTACTTGGTGGGTCTCGAAATCTTGAATCAAATTAAAAATAAATTTAAATAGGAGAGTACTACATACTCGGAAAAGATTTGCTTACTCGCACTCGCGCCCAAGTCCTGGAGTCGTAGAAAAATCATTACAGAATTTGGTGCATCTGAGCGTCAAACCAGAAAAGCAAAAAAAAATAGTAGCCAAAAAAGGAAACTGTCCTTACCTGAAGCTAAACATGGTTGAAAATTGGAACAGAAAATTGAAGCTTTAGTAAAAAAATTTTATGAGAATGATGAAAATAGTCGACTTAAGACCACGCCACTGTTTTTTAGCTGGATTAAGTGGAACTCACAATGTTTGTGTCTGCGCCTGTCACGAAGATGTTAATTTAATGTTAGAAGCAATTGAAATTAAACATTTAACGGAGGAGAGTGGTAAAAAACTGTCAGATTATGACGACTGCTTGAAAGAAATCACATGAAGTGAACCAGGTGATGCTTGCCACATTAACGAATGCGATTCTTGCGCTGACATTGAAAATCTATAAAAATAACTTGACTAGTCTATTCGACTCGAATAATATAGACACAGTGACGTATCAAGTTTGGCAGCAAACTGATAGAAGCTCATTAAAAACCGAGGTGGCGGACAGTGATGATTTCGTGGAAGAACTCTGCAATAAACTTCAGAATTTAAAACCTCATGCATTTTACGTGAAACAAAAAGCATTGTTTTTGAAGCATCTTAAAATCAGTTTAAAAGAGGGAGAGTTTTTAATTCTCTTAGACTTTGCTTAAAAATATACTTTCTTTATTCAAAATGCTGCACAGTCTTTCCACTGGAATAATAATCATGCAGCCGGCTTTACAATTGTTATCTATTATAAAAAGACATGTAAGCATGGCAATTATTTCAGATTGTTTGAGTCTTGATACAGCGGTTGTGTACCTTTATCAGAAACTTATCATTGAATACCTTAAAGGGAAATTCAGCAGCGTCGAAAAAATTTATTATATCACAGATGGAGATGCACAGCATTTTGAAAATAGGTATTTCTTCATCAATATTGTACATCACAAACATGATTTTGGAATTCTTGCAGGATCGCATTTCCAAGCTACTGCACATAGAAAAGGTCTAGGTGAAGGAATCGGCGGAAATTTAAAAAAACTAGCGGCAAAAGCTAGTTTTCAGCGCTCAGCAAAAAAATCCCATCTTGACTGCACAGGATTTATTGAAATGGGCTAAACAAAATCTTAAGAAAACAGACATTTTTTTCAGTTTAACGGAAGCTCACACAGAAATCATGAAAAAACTAAAAACTATTGGATCTATAACTTATTTCGTGCGGTTTGCCAAGAGATGGCGTAACTTGATTATTATTCCATCGTTCCAATATTCCGAACATGCGTTGGAAAGCTACTGTCATTGTGCGTCTTTTTCAGTATATGTCATTCATTTGAAGAGCAAACAACAATAATTTTCATGGTACGAAGCTAATGCTCTGTATTTGGTGGGATCAGAAGGGTGTGGTGTATTATGAGCTGCTAAAACCGGGTGAAACCATCAATGAAGAGAACCATCCGTTTGAAGAGAGCAATAGCCGAAAAACACCCAGAATATGCGACCAGACACGAGGCAATAATTTTGCATCATGACAACGCTTGGCCCCATGTTGCTATTCCGGTTAAGAACTATTTGGAAAACAGTGGATGGGAAGTTTTACCCCACCCGCCTTATAGCCCAGACCTTGCCCCTTCTGACTACCATTTGTTCCGGTCGATGCAGAACGCCCTCACTGGAATACGGTTCACATCAGAACAGGGTAACAAAAATTGGCTTAATTCATTCTTGGCCGCCAAGCCGGCGCAGTTCTTTTGGGATGGAATCCACAAATTGCCAGAAAGATGGGAAAAAGTCATAGCTTCAGATGGTCAATACTTTGAATAATACTATTTTACATTTTTTTCTTAAATAAACGTTCAAATTTTGGAAAAATAACCGCACGAATCAAGTTATAGATCCGAAAGATTCAGCGAATCAATCACAATTCCAGGCAACCTAAAGTACCTCGCTTTCATTACAAACGGAAATCGTCAACTGCAACTAAAGAAATTTTCATTTGCAACCAAATTCGATTAAATAAACACTTGATTCAGTAATTTCTTTATGAAAATGGAAAAATAATAAAAAATGGATATAATAGAATGAAAGGGCGTAAAAAATCTTTTCGAAATCACCCATAGAAAATTCAATTCGCATTTCTAGAAAGGGACTTATTGCCATTTGAAAATACCGTGACGGACATTATGGGTGAAAATTCCACCCCCTATAGTTTGTAAAGGGGTGGTAAAAATGTCTGTACATTGGGGGGTAAACTTTCATCAAGTAGGCAAACAAATTCTGAAAATATGAAGACAATCCAAACACGTGACATAAAATGTTGGGGCAGTTGAGAAATAATGCCCCATATGTGATATACTCATACATTTCACGTTGACCCACTGACGCATGTGGATTCCTTGTCCTAGACCATGTTTTACTGAAATCCTTCCTATTCCCTATGTAACACTTATTATCATTCACGTTAGGTAAATTAAGTATTTATCAAATGTTCAATCTGTCACGTTTCCAGTACCGCATTGAGATAATCTCCCCATCCCTGAGTGTCCCGATTTATCTAGTCTCGAAACAAGTTCCGATTCCTCAGATGAAATGCAGATATCCTTTGAAAACGAATTCGATGCGAACAATAAACGCCATCTTCTGACCCAGGCTGAATTGAATGATTGGGTGAGAGATTTAGAGCTTTCAAACGAGAAAGCAGAATTACATGCATTCCGGATGAAACAGTGTAACTTTTTGGCAGCCAGTGTTAAAACAATTGTGACGTGGTAAATTTTACCCGTCACAAGGAAAAAAATGTTTAATTTAATAAACTCACCGGTGACAGGTGGGGTTATGTCCCTGGGGGAAAAAGTCGTGAGACGAAAGCCCGCACTTCGTCGTCACCCGAGAGCACTCGAAACACACTTTCGCGCACCACACGCACTCACGCTTCCTGTCCTGTCTGTTTCATGAGCAACACGATGATAACAGCACCGGAGGACAGCAGCGTTGGAGACGAGACACTACCGGCTACCGAATCAACATAAACACTGGCCGCCATGTCGAGTTTCGAGCCACGATGGATCGACGCTTCGATATTCACCATCATCGATCGTTCGAGAGCGACACAGCAGACGACCAGAGGCCACCACGTGACCCGGAAAAAGTACCCTAGGGCGCATGGACTCTGGGGCTTGATACGAAACACATTGGATATTTAGCATCTTGGATATTTGGTGATGCTAAATTTGTGAAGTTTGACGGAGATGAACATTGATTATAATGGCGTCATCGTGTTACACGCGCCGTTCATCTTAAATAATAGAACCGCGTGTTGAGGAAAGTAATTTGCCGAGGGCAATTATTATACTAGACACGAGTCGCCTCTTCGTCTATTGGATGTTGGACATGTGACCTGTTTCCGGGTCTGCGATTGGGTCACGCGTGTAATTCGTGGGGCAGGTCGGGAATTCTGTCAGCGTCGCGTCGGCCATCGTCACTCTCGTCCTGCGACTGTTAGCGTCAGGTTTCAACTAAGATTCGTCAACCGTTTAAGAGAGAATTCGGAGGTTAACTGTTTACCATGGAGGGAGAATTTGTTCTGAAGTTCATTCCGGAGCTCCAGGACGTAGTACAGGTAGTGTGAGTGGTTCTATTAAACTTTTTCTTTTGTCAAGTGGCTCGGAATTCGGAGCGGATTGACTTATTAATTTGAACGCTTTATGGCGTCTATCACACACGCCGAGACCACTTCGCCCCTCTATTGTACTCGCGGGTGTTTCTCTCTTTCTTCTCTTTCTTGTTCGCGTTTCTTTATTAATTAACCTCACCTTTTCTCGCCGAAGTAACGGTCTTTTTATTGAACTAAATTAGTCGAGTCTAATTCTCTCGGGTGGTGACGCGCGTTAGAATAAGTCGAATTCGCCATATTGTCGCGTGGCTCGGAAAGTTCCGAGATTTATATCATTTGATTTACTGATCTTGATTTTTGGTTTTGTTATTCGTATCCTGTTTTAATTTATGTTGGATCTAGTTCATTTACAATAAAGCTTGTTAAACTATTCTATATCATTTGATCAAATTCTGACTTTCATTATTTACCCGGTAATGTGTTGTGACCTTATTTTGACCCTGCCTTGTTTTTAGTATTGTTAGTTTCGAGTCTCAATACTATTGGAATAAATTTCGGCGCTAACCGGAGCGACTGGCGCTCAACGAAGAAATTAAAGAAAATATTTTATTTCGGGTCGTTTAAAGTCGAAATAAAATCCGTTGGGTAGCCAAAAATAAGAGTGCCAGGTCACGGGTAAGACCTACACCTCAACTGGCGCCCAACGTGGGGCCGGGCATAATCGATACGAGTTATTTTGCCCGGACAACAGGCTAGAATTTGATTAAAAATGGTAGTGATTTGAAATTTTTTATTTAAATTGATTTTGATTTGAATTGATATTAATTTGAATTTATTTTATTTTATTTTATTTAAATCGAGGTTTTGGTAAAGTTTAGTTTTTTTGTGAGAAATTTGGAACATTTAGAACTTTTATAAAAAAAAAATTAAAAATTTTAAATCGAGTTTTTTTTAGAAATTTTGAATTTTATGATATTATAAAAAGAGTTATAGGGTAGAATTGTTGAATTTAAATATTTTTTTTGTGCAATTATATTTCAGGTGATAACAAGATTTACTGTTGGAAACATTAATTCGGCAATTTGAAAGATTTGAGGATTCTCTTTCGAATTTCCGAAACCAAGAGAACTTATTCGAACTTATAAAATTTCAAGAATGGTAATTTAAAAAGATTGTGATTTTTTTTTGAGTTGGAATTTGAAAGGTTGGAATATTTTCTTTAACCCTAGAAAAACTTAAGAAATTGTTGGAAATCAGAATTTTCTTGAGTAGAAGATCTTGACATTATTAAGTTTGGAAACTTTTTTTTGGAAATTGGAGCAATTGTTGGGAGTCAAGATTTTCTTAAGTAGAAAATTTTGACATTACTCTGAATTGAGAAATTTTGAAAATAGAAGTGAATCCCGGGAAGTTGGAAATTTTGAGATTTGAAAATTTTATTAGAAATTTGAAAATTTTATTGGAAATTTTGAACAAGAGAAAAATAGAATTTTTTTTTTTCTCTTCTGGAAGTAAACTTCCTAGTCGCGGAGCAAGGTCGAGAGTCACCGACCACTATCATCATCGGCCTAGGAGATTTTTCGGATTTAACTCGGGAAGGTTATTTAAGACTTATTGGAAAATTTTTCCGGTTATTCTGGTCGAAGGTATTAGTCGGAAGGAAATTTTGAAGATAAATTTCGGAACCAAAATTTGGGGAATAGTTTGGACATTTTGAAAGTTCGGGATTGTAATGGATTTATAGGTAGATTTTATATTCATGTCAAATGACTTTCTTACGGGTGAGATAAATCAAATTCGCCAAAATTCGGATACGTCTACTAGAATCAGAGGTTCGGTAGAATTTTTGTAAATAATATAAATTTTTCTTTGAATTCGTTATATGGGTAGTAAAGACGGATTTTGAAGATTGTTTCGCGATTATCAGCTTATTCAAAGACGGAACTCGGAACTCGAAGTATTAAATCGGGAATTTTAATGGCCTTTCAAGTGAAATTTGCGGTTATTGATCTTATAGACTTCTGAGATGTCCAAAATACGGGAAATAAAGCAAATTTCGCTAAAATTAGAATTTTTCGGGAATAATTGAAAAATAGGATTTCTCGGTAGTTTCAATTAGCATCTTCGGAAAACTCTACTGGTGGATTTAAAAGAAATCACTGGCTGCCTAAAGTGCGCTGGATTTCTTTAGTAATTAGATATCTGAAATTATTTACATTTATTGTTTTATATTTTACGAATGTCGTGATATTTATATATATATATATATGTATATACTTTGCTAGCATTGCTTTGCTAGGCTATTTCCTCTTTTTTTTGCTGTGCTTTACGTACTATTGGCCTTACTTGATTTCAATTGATTGTGTGCATTCTGAGTTTCTTTTTATTTCTGTCACTGATTTATTGGATTTATTTCTGATTTTGCCATTTGTTTTATATTGCCCTATTGCTATCGCCATTTTTTTTATCTGAGCATCGCTGGCGGCGACTATTTATTGCTTTTGGTTATTCCCGGGCTATTGTAGATTTTACTTGCTACTGCTATAACGCAGCCGTGCTTCTCGCCACTTTGGTAAGTCGGCATATTCGGAACGGCAGGAGAGATTTTTTTTTGGGGGTCTTGGAAGATTGCGACGGAGGGCCCATCTCCCAAAATTATACGACTGATTTTGAATCCCAACTTATAAAGCGCTAGAAAGTGTCGTTATCGACCAGAAGACTAGGAATAATCATGATGTCCCTGATAGTGGATATTCTCGCGTGTCCCACGCCAGAGCAGGTCTTGATCTACCTGTCAGAGATGTCGGAACAGGAATTAGGGGAGGCCCTAGACGAGGTCGAACTGGTCAATGCGGGAGATAGACGGTCGAAGATTAGGCGACTTCGGAATTACGTGTTCCGCATAAAAGGATTCTCGGGCGAAGGTTTCTCGGACACTTCGTCGAACGCGACGCGGGATAATTCGGTCGACTTGGGTGATATAAGAAGATTATCGGCACATGACCTGGAAAACATTTTAGATGAAATCCCAGGACCAGCTACAGCTCCGGTTACAGTCACGGCCAGCGAGTTCATACCTAGTTGCCCAATAACGACAATGGCGGGTACTATGAGTAGAGGCGCAGAAGGGTACGTGACGGTCTCGGATTTGGCTCATGGCGTCACTACGTCCAGAATAACGCCATCGGCTCTCGCGATACCAGCTGGCCTAGCATTAGCATACGGATATGCAAACATCACATATACCGGACCGCGTGATTCACTACATTTACCGAATCCAATATTTCCGCCGACGAGACCCTCACGAACGTCGGTAGAGATAACCGAAGAAGATGTGCGACCGAGCGTTAGAGGTGTACCATCTTCCGAGCAACGCAGAGAAACCAGTTATCAGGATACAGTGCGAGGAGGACCGAATAAGCCGTCGGCAAAAAGGAATTTTAGCCCTATAGTGCCACCAGCCGCCCAGTACGGTACCTTAGATTCCTCGAGCGCAGATCGATTGGACCGCGTATCGGAGGGATTCGGTAACCGGGGTGGGCCCATTAGGGACGGACGATTGGATCTGCACCTCAATTTGGACACCAACCTGGAGACCATCAACCAGACTGGGGCACCGGAAGAGCTTACACATGGGCCAAGCAGAGTAGGGGATGACTCGGAAGGGGGACCGAACCATTTTTCTCGGTATGAGGCAGATTTTAGGTCCCTAAACTTGGATGGATACCATGGGCAAAGAACACGCGAGGATCAGGGCCAGCGTAGCCGACTACCGGTTACTGGAGGACCAAGGAACGACGACATGTTCCACGAAGACACCGGGTTGCATGAACGAGGACATATGAGTGGCTACCCGGAAAACCGCGGATTAGGGCTCACCAGCTCTCGATTTGAGTCCCAGCGCGAGATACAGGATCTCAGCCGATTTATATATAATTGGAAGATCTCTTTCAGCGGCAAACCAGGAGCCAGCGTCGAAGACTTCTTAACCCGTCTGGAGGAATGTCGAGGTATCACTCCAATAAGTGATGACGACCTGCTGAGGGCCTTGCCACTGCTATTAAAAGATGTAGCTCTCTTGTGGTTCCGAATCAGCGGTGATGAGTGGCGGAATTGGCCAGAATTTAAGGTGGCTTTTAGGCGAAGGTTTGGAAACTTCGACTTCGAAGCACGAGTCCGCGAACAGATTTTTAACCGTACACAGGGTCCGAAAGAAAGTATGGACGATTATTTGACCCACTTACGAGGATTAATCGCGAAGCTGACGGTTAGGGTGCCGTTAAATGAGCAAATGGATTGGGCTTATCGCGGACTGAGACCGGAGTTTAAGAAGGAGATCCGGAAGTTTGAGTTCCGAGACTTTAATGAATTGGCCCAAATAGGTAGGAGCTGGGAAATGGCGTGGGCAGCAATCAAGGAATATAGACTTCCACCACCACCCGAAAGCTCCTTCCTGCCCGAATTCGCATATCGGTCGGAAAACTCGTCAGCTGCACACAAGCGAACATCGACTTCGGCGATTTCCGAGACAGCCACACCTCCGAGCAATTCGGGAGGATCACACCTCGGAAGTCAGGATACCAAGGGTCAGGGAAGCACGGATGGGCACGACTCTAGGAACAAGGGCCACCCTATGGGATTCCCTAGGGATAAACCGAAGCCGAGAGGAGGATTGAGAAGTCCTAAAAATCCAAGAGGCACCTGGTCAGATTATAAGGTGGGGGGAGGTCATCAGAGTTCGAGCACCTCTGCTGAGAAAGCCTCGAAGGACTTATGCACAGAGAAAGAGGTAATTTGTTTTAGGTGTCAGAAGCCCGGCCATTACCAAGCAGGCTGCCCCCTACCGAGAAAGCTAGCATGCTACCGATGCAAAACGGAGGGCTACACCACGAAAAACTGCCCTAAGTGCTCGGGAAACGGGGAGAAGAAGCAGTGAGACCGGTCTGCACTGCCTCTCAACCTTCCGAGACCGAAGAAAAATCCGATGTTGACATAAGGATTAGTATCGGATGCGCTTCGAGAGTCCCGGGCCCGGTAACGACGACTACGACAGTTCTCGCCACGATTGACATGCCGGAATTTAGAGGCGTGAACATGTCAGGCATCGACGAGTTCGACTCGATAGTTAGCGGTCGGATCGTCGATGAGATAGGTTTCAAAGATAATATTGAGGATCTCGGAAATTTAGGAATTATAGATCGGGAAAAACCTCGTGAGCTCCCGCATAGGCCTGTAGATTTTGAAGACGATAGCGGGGAGCCCACGAATACCGATGGAAATAAGGAACTTTGGAGACAGGGTAAAGAATTCGAAGAAAAAGAGCGTACCCAGATCACTGTCCAAGCTCAAGTACATAGAGCGGACGATGCCGAAAGACCTCCCAGTCTTAAGACCTTGGTAGAGAAGACTGGGCCAGACACGGCTTTTTCAACTCCGAATAACCAGGATGAAGTTATTGCGGGGGAGCCACCTCACTCGGACTCATTAGATTTTGTTGAGATCGAAGTCCGTCAGAGTGAGGGTCTGGAGACTGAATTTAATAGTGGCATCGTCCCTACCGACGAGGTTCGCGGTAGAATACATCTAGCCGTGGAGGTAGGATCGGTCACCCTAGATGCTTTGTACGACCCGGGATCCACTAGGACTTTTGTGAGAAGTAAAGTGGGTCGGAAGATTTTGGATAAAACCGGGAAAGAGCTGGACAGGTCGCATAGATCCATGATGATAGTGGCTAACGGATCTATGCAGGTTATCGAGGGAAAAGTCGAGCTACCACTGACCATTGAAGAGGTAACTCGGCTTTGTGAGGTTAGATTTGCAGAGCACCTCCATACCGAGATGATCTTGGGGTTGGATGCTCAGGCCGAATTCGATATGTATTTCGGATCTAGTTTGAAGAAAGTCTTCATGCCTGACGCATCCGGAAGACACAACCCTTTAAAGACATGGTTGGTTGAAGAGGAGGGTTGCGGTGCGATCGCGGACTTGTCAGATGACGAGCAGGCGCGCTTAAAAGAATTAGTAGACAGGAGGATTCCGCCTAGGGTCGAAGGTCAACTGAAGGCTACTCATCTGGCAACGCACCATATTGACGTTCAGGGGCACCCTCCCATTAAACAGCGTTACCGAGTAGTGTCTCCAAAGGTCCAAGAGGCCATGTACCAGGAAGTACATCGGATGTTGGCTGAAGGTGTGATAAAGGAATCCTTCAGCGAATGGTTAACACCGATCGTCATGGCAAGGAAGGCAAATGGCGGCTATCGCCTTTGCCTGGATTTCCGGAAACTTAATGCGGTTTCGAAGAAGGATGCCTATCCGATACCGTACTTGTCGGACATCCTTAAGCAGCTGAAAGCGTCAAAGTATATCTCGACAATAGATTTGAGTTCAGCTTTCAATCAGATTCCGTTGGATGAAGCGGGTCAGCAATACACTGCGTTCACCGTACCGGGCAGGGGATTATTTCAGTTTGTGAGGATGCCTTTCGGACTCTCGAACGCGCCGGCCACGTTCCAAAGATTGATCGACCGAGTGATAGACCCGGAACTTAGACCGCACGCATTCTGTTATCTGGATGACATTATTGTCGTTACCGAGACATTTGAGGAGCATTTGAAGTGGCTTGAGGCCGTTTTAGTGAAGATTACGCAAGCCAACTTGACGGTAAACTCGGAAAAATGCGAGTTTTGTCGTTCCGAGGTAAAGTATCTAGGTTACGTCGTGAACCGTGAGGGTTTAAGCGTCAACCCTGAAAAGACGGAACCGATTTTATCCTACCCGGCCCCGAAGAATATTAAGCAGTTAAGACGTTTTATAGGCTTATCTTCGTGGTACCGGCGATTTATTCCGGAATTTGCTGTTGTTGCCGAGCCGTTGACTCGGTTATTTAGGTCGAATGTCAAGTGGCATTGGGGCGAGGAGCAACAGCAAGCGCTCGACTCGTTGAAAAGAGCCTTGACGAGCGCGCCGATTTTGGCATTCCCAAGTTTTAAAGATATTGTAGCGAACCCCTTCCACCTACAGACAGACGCGAGTAACACCGGTCTGGGAGTTGTCTTGACCCAGGTGCAAGATGGGGAGGAGCGCGTGATCTCCTTTGCGAGTCGTACTCTGCTAGCGTCCGAGAGAAATTACTCGGTAACCGAAAGGGAGTGCCTGGCTGTCGTGTGGGGAATTCGTAAGTTTCGGGAGTACCTTGAAGGCTTCTCCTTCAAAGTTATAACCGATCATAGCAGTCTCAAATGGCTGCACAACTTGCGGAATCCCACGGGGAGACTAGCCAGGTGGTCTCTAGAGCTTCTCGAGTACGACTTTGAGATTATTCACCGCAAAGGAGCGCTCCATCACGTCCCAGATGCCCTGTCGAGGATCACAGAGGATGAAGAGATACCGATCTCATCCGCCTGTGATACAAGCGACTCCTGGTACAAGCGTCGTGTCGCAGCTGTCCTGGAGAGGCCTTGGATCTTCCCAGATTGGAAGGTGGAAGACCAGAGGCTCTACAGGCATAGGCCAAGCGGGATGACCAATCCACTCATCCCGGACCTGGACGCGTGGAAGCTTGTGGTGCCCGAGGAGCAGAGGATAGTGGTTTTAAAAGAGGCTCACTTGGAACCACAAGCGGGCCATTTGGGGGTCGAAAAGACCTACCATCGGCTGTCGCTTCGCTACTACTGACCAGGGATCTACGCGGATGTAGCGAAATTTGTGAGACAATGCGACCCCTGCCAGAGGTCCAAGGTCGAACAGGACCGACCGGCTGGCTTGATGGGGCAACGCATTGTCGAGCAACCCTGGACGGTGGTGGCGAGCGACGTGATGGGCCCTTTTCCACGCAGCAAGAGTGGCCATAAATACGTCTTGGTTTTCCAAGACCTATTTACTAAATGGGTGGAAGTGGTGCCAATCAGGACTGCCAACGGACCCACGATCAAACGACAGTTTGAAGACCTGGTCGTGTCGCGTTGGGGTGCCCCGGAAGTTGTCCATACGGACAATGGCACCGAGTTCTCTAACCGCCTGATTGAGCAGACGTGCAAGGGCCTGGGTATCGTTCATACTACTAATCCGGTGTATCATGCCCAGGCAAATCCCACTGAGAGGGTCAATCGAGTATTGAAAACTATGATTGTGGCCTTTCTCAGGAATGATCATAAGGTTTGGGACTTACACTTGCACGAGTTCCGGTTCGCATACAATACCGCGTTTCACGGGTCCCTTAAGGTTACCCCAGCGTTTTTGAATTTCGGTAGGGAGCCTTTGCCATATCGTTCGTTGCGTAACGAAGTAGAGATTAAGCAACAGCGGTGTGCCCCGGAACCCTCGCAGTGGCTAGGAAGAATGAAAAGATTGAGCCATCTCCGAGACTTGATCACGAGGAATTTAGATCGCGCTTATGAGACCCAGGCTAAGTACTATGACAAGCACCGACGTGAAAGGCATTTTAAGGTTGGCGATTTGGTCCTTAAACGCGATCGGGTATTGTCAAACAAGGAGAAGGACATCGCGGCGAAGTTGTCGGACAAATATTCCGGACCGTATAAAGTGGTGCGACGTTTATCCCCGGTAGTTTTCCGTCTGGTGGACTCCAGAGGGAAGTATGCAGGCAAGGAGCACGTTAGACATTTGAAACCTTACGTCGCCAGCGAGGATCGGAATGAAGGCGAATACGCAGGGAAATGATATTTTAAAGGTCCAGGAGCAAAATGAGTAATGTAGGTTCCCTGTCCCCTTTTCTTTCAGCTTCCGAGTCCCCCCATCAGCATTGAAGTGGCCTTCGTATTTATTGGGACCCGGTATTGGGCCTTCCCTTATTCTGACTTATAACTCAGGGAGATTAGGATTAGGAGAATTATGGCTTAAATTAGAAGAATTTTGGTTACTAGGCTGTAGTAAGAATTGGGGCAAAGATTCGATCTTAAAGTTCTGGTTAGTGATAAGAGTTTTAGGGCCTAAGCTTAGGACTTATTAAGGCTGGAAAGGTAGTAATAAGAGAGATGACCCGGAAGTTGACCCTAACCAGAGGAATCTTCCGAGCAGAATCACCGGTATCTAGGTAAAGTATACCCGATTGCCTAACTGCTTTGCCTTTTTTTTTATGATTTTGCCCATGCATTTTATTATGATTTTGCTTATGCAGTTTTTTTTATGATTTTTGCTCTTATGATTTTGCCTTTTATTATGATTTTTGGCATGTGTTATTGTTGATTTCTTAGGCCTATGATTTTGGTGGGATCGGAACCAGTGTGGCTCCTGACCCATGCTTTGATTATTTTTCTTTTGCTTGTTTTGTGCTGTATGTCTATTTTGATTTGGAGCTTATTGCTTTTGTTTTGCTTCCGAGTGCTCACGGGAGAGGCGAAGTGCGCCCCGGGGTTTGTTTTTTTTGTTTTCGGGTCCTACATGTTGTTTTGAACTTGCCAGGGGAAGCTCACGCAACCTGTATTCCCCGGTTAAGGTGGGGGGAGTTGTGACGTGGTAAATTTTACCCGTCACAAGGAAAAAAATGTTTAATTTAATAAACTCACCGGTGACAGGTGGGGTTATGTCCCTGGGGGAAAAAGTCGTGAGACGAAAGCCCGCACTTCGTCGTCACCCGAGAGCACTCGAAACACACTTTCGCGCACCACACGCACTCACGCTTCCTGTCCTGTCTGTTTCATGAGCAACACGATGATAACAGCACCGGAGGACAGCAGCGTTGGAGACGAGACACTACCGGCTACCGAATCAACATAAACACTGGCTGCCATGTCGAGTTTCGAGCCACGATGGATCGACGCTTCGATATTCACCATCATCGATCGTTCGAGAGCGACACAGCAGACGACCAGAGGCCACCACGTGACCCGGAAAAAGTACCCTAGGGCGCATGGACTCTGGGGCTTGATACGAAACACATTGGATATTTAGCATCTTGGATATTTGGTGATGCTAAATTTGTGAAGTTTGACGGAGATGAACATTGATTATAATGGCGTCATCGTGTTACACGCGCCGTTCATCTTAAATAATAGAACCGCGTGTTGAGGAAAGTAATTTGCCGAGGGCAATTATTATACTAGACACGAGTCGCCTCTTCGTCTATTGGATGTTGGACATGTGACCTGTTTCCGGGTCTGCGATTGGGTCACGCGTGTAATTCGTGGGGCAGGTCGGGAATTCTGTCAGCGTCGCGTCGGCCATCGTCACTCTCGTCCTGCGACTGTTAGCGTCAGGTGTCAACTAAGATTCGTCAACCGTTTAAGAGCGAATTCGGAGGTTAACTGTTTACCATGGAGGGAGAATTTGTTCTGAGGTTCATTCCGGAGCTCCAGGACGTAGTACAGGTAGTGTGAGTGGTTCTATTAAACTTTTTCTTTTGTCAAGTGGCTCGGAATTCGGAGCGGATTGACTTATTAATTTGAACGCTTTATGGCGTCTATCACACACGCCGAGACCACTTCGCCCCTCTATTGTACTCGCGGGTGTTTCTCTCTTTCTTCTCTTTCTTGTTCGCGTTTCTTTATTAATTAACCTCACCTTTTCTCGCCGAAGTAACGGTCTTTTTATTGAACTAAATTAGTCGAGTCTAATTCTCTCGGGTGGTGACGCGCGTTAGAATAAGTCGAATTCGCCATATTGTCGCGTGGCTCGGAAAGTTCCGAGATTTATATCATTTGATTTACTGATCTTGATTTTTGGTTTTGTTATTCGTATCCTGTTTTAATTTATGTTGGATCTAGTTCATTTACAATAAAGCTTGTTAAACTATTCTATATCATTTGATCAAATTCTGACTTTCATTATTTACCCGGTAATGTGTTGTGACCTTATTTTGACCCTGCCTTGTTTTTAGTATTGTTAGTTTCGAGTCTCAATACTATTGGAATAAATTTTGGCGCTAACCGGAGCGACTGGCGCTCAACGAAGAAATTAAAGAAAATATTTTATTTCGGGCCGTTTAGAGCCGAAATAAAATCTGTTGGGTAGCCAAAAATAAGAGTGCCAGGTCACGGGTAAGACCTACATCTCACAATATATTACAGAGACGCGAAAACATTTCTGGCTTGTTTCAGGAACTTAAACAGCCCTACAATGCAAAAGAATAGTGGTTATTTATTGACAGCAGCAGAGAGATTGTACATGCTGTCAGCACTAAAGAATCCTACGAAACAATGGTCAAGTTGTTTAAATGCGTCATGTATGGAAAGCACGATTGGAAGATTCTGATTTGAATGTAGTTGGCATGTTGTGTGGAATGCAGGGTGGATATACAAAATATTGTTGTTTCCTATACCGTTAGGATAGTCGCGCTCACGGACTTCATTATAAGAAAAAGCAATGGCCAAAACGAGAAACCAATACAGTAGGTGAAAACAACATCAAGTATGTGCCTCTTGTCAAAAAGGAAAACATAATTCGTCTAGCATTACACATCGAACTTGGACTTTTCATAAACATCGTCAAAGCGTTGAACAAGGAAAGTCAAGCGTTGACTTATCTTAAAATCCTTTTTAAAAGTCTGTCAGTTGCAAAAATCAAGGAAGGAGTCTTTGATGGCTCACAGACAAGGAAACTGGTCAAAGACAAAAAATTTCACACGTTTTTGTCACCCGGTGAGACCGCAGCCTGGAATTCGTTCAAGTTAATTGTTTCTGACTTTCTTGGAAATAATAAAAATCCGGACTACAAGGTGGATTTGCTCAATAATTATGCCAACATTGTTATATAATATTGCGTATTATATATACATATATTTATACGTAAGGGTCCCTATCGTGTTGCGAACAGAGAATTAAAGGTCCTTATGGTGTCATTTGGGGCACTGTCGGGTCAGAACCAATATAGTTCATATACGGAACGGTTCTTGATGGGTCGGAACCCGATGAGGCATCGAAATTGTTTTTTAATATAATTCAAAGTCAATTGGTCTAATACTGAATTTGATCAGACACATGTCATTAAATAATCAATGAGAAACGATAGAATCCTATTTTGAAAGAATTAATGAAAGTTCATATTCATATACCGCGTGACCAAAAAGTAGAAAAGTTTATATGGTTCTACGTTAAAATGTATCGCAATTGAGTGATTAAATACAATGTGTCATCAATCAGATGCATATTATATAGCTTATACAAAAATAAAAGATTGATAAATAAAAGCATACAGGAAATATTAAATTAGAAAGGTGAAAAGACCTGACAATGACAACACAATACATGAAAATTCGAAAGTCAGTGTATAGAAGCTAATCGGGTTATTTTACTAAAATAGAACTAAATATGTATAACTAGAAAAAGTTTTTAACAATAAATCTTAAAGTGATATAAAGTAAATCTGTGCTGAAAAGCACTATCAAATTTCGAGAATTTAAGTCGGATATTTCGCGGATAACCAGAAATTAAAATAAACCTAATGGTCCATAACAGGGCCTAACCTACAAATATATGTATGTGCCCTTATAATCCTTCTAAAATTCGTGTTTGTTTCAGCGCAAGATTCCCAAGTCTTATACTACATTAAATCTGTTCACAAGCTCAGTGTGCTTTTTTAAAATTCGCCGCAGTCAGTTGTTTTTCAAGGAATACATTCCTGTCTTCGGTTGCCGAAACCCACTAGACCACGGTACATATAATTTCATGACCTGCTAATAGCCATTGTTCTATTGAATAAGAAATTAATGCCATGCCTAAGGGAAGAAGGAGAAATTAGACGAATGATTGAGTGGCTCATTTTTTCCTCGAGAATACAAATTAGACAATCGTTCTTCGGCTTGAAAATGGCTCGGTTCATGGCGCAGTTTTAAGTCATATCGACCCAATCATTCCTTTATGGAAATCATACATCTTCCAACTTGATTAAGTTTCTTGATTATCTAAATTTTCATATAAAACTTCTTATGAAACTAATTTGGTGCCTAAAATTAAATATCAAAATCTCTTAAACAGAAAATTTGCAGAGAAAATTATATCTCCAAGAATTCACCCTAACTGTCAATCTACTCTTTCTCTTGTTTGCAAAAAGTAAGATTCGCTGAGTTCTTGGTATATCATTTACGATTCTTTGCCGATTTGTCACCATGTGTCATTCTCTTCTTGAAAAATTTTCCGTCTTACGTTACGGAAACCCGATAATGCTCAAACCACATAAGTCTGGAAGCTGGCAATGAACGCGGTTCCAACAAATAATAGAATTGTTATATTTTTATAAAAGGAAGGAGAAAAGTAAACGAATCCTTGAAAGAGTGAATTTATTCTTGAAAATACTGATAGGATCATTACCTTTCATCATGGGTAGTGCTCGTTTTTATTATTGCTCAAGTTTATTTCTTATAAATCCAAGAATTTATTTTTAGAAAAAGATCGATCAGAAAAATTGAATTGAGCGTACTGATTTTATATTTATCATTTTACAGTTTACAAAGAGTTTACAACATAAATGCCAAATTTATGGAGATTTCAACGTCTTTACGATGTTTCTATAGGACAACAATCAGGAAATACGAAGTACACTGAAAAAACAGTATAGCTAAGAGAACTATAGTTTGGTCCTCAGAACCAGAAAATATTGCTATCAGACCAATGCTACGGTATGGTCCTCAGAACTATACGAGTATATGTGAGGCAGCTATACTGGTATTCCTAAACGTCATATTGCTCCACGAAGGATACAAGATTGTTGATATGATAATACGGTGTATAGCGATCGTGACCAAAATATTAGGCCTATTATAATTTTTTCTTCACCCACTCGTCCATCGCTGTTGTGAATTTTCGGGTGTGATAAAACAATACGCGATACGCAAAAATGATCTTTCAAACAAACAAAAAATCCTCCAAACAAATCGACAATCGCTTCAAAAAAACGCCTCGAACAAATGACACTTCTTTCTCCTCATTCCGAGGTTATAGTTATATCACTGATCTGATACTACATATGAATTTAGTAGCTTGAAATCTATACTAAAACCATATTTCATTATTTGATTCTATTTCTGAGGAGCGGTCATTATCGTGTCCAAATATTATGTGTAACGTGCAGTACCGGGTTTTCGCATCGCAAGAAGTCAATTCTCATCGATGGTGGCGATTACAATGAGTACATGCAGTTATTGGCAAATCTATTGTGATTACCTATACCATGCAGAGAATTCGTCATTTATGCGACAATTGATGACGGATAGAATAGCTTTCGTTAAATAGTATTTTCTTTGCGTAAAGTGAAGTCCAACGCAATACGATGAATTAGTCATCATATATTATTTATTTAAATGACTTGAGTTCGTTATCATTCACAAAAAAATAAAATTTTTCTGAAGAGATTGTATAAAATCGTTTTTTAAATAAACCAACTCTTTGCCAACGCATACATGACAAGAAAAATTGTCATTGTGAGAATCAACTCTTCATTGTTTATACATTTTGGTAAGTTGTACGAATTATAATTATCACGATTTCTATTCTTAAAAATTTTGTCACTTTTTCTCTGTATCTATGCAAAAGTTGTGGACGAAGATATTTCAATATAGCTTGTTTTCCATTGTCACACCATTTTTAAGGGTGCAAACATCGATGACGATCGATGACAATTGCTTCGATACAATTTTTTCACATAAAATCTTGTTTGGTTAGGTTATGATGAAACTAGATGGTCTAAATTAGTAAATTAATTCACGAATAGAATTGACCAATAATGGGTGATATATTGCATCAATGAATGACCGATAATACCCAATTTATTGCCCATTTATGACTGATCTATTGAGCAGTTTGCTCTTCTCTTTAGTACGTCACATAATGATCCAATACAAGGGCATTCAAAATCGAGAAAATAATCTCCCAAAAACATCAACAACATCTCACAATTAAAGCCCCATAAGTCGTGTGCTTTAAAGGACATCCATGATTCAGCCATAAATGTTCTGTTATTCAGTCGCATCTTACGTCATTTATTGCCCAATACAACTGAATTCAATTCACCGTCAATTCTACAATTGTTGCTCTAACTTTGCTTTTTGGGTTATGTTGTACGTGCGACTTGTTAATAATTGACTCAATAACTTTTGTAATTTAAATTGCTTCTTTGCCTGCGAAAAACTTTTATGCGTATTATCAATCTTGCTGTACAGTGCAAATTTGAAAAAATGGATCATAATAGCACAATTCTGATCAAAATTCATTTTCTTCAGAGAGGAGTGAAGAAAAATGGAACAAATTCAATTTTATATTGATACTTTTGATAAATTCTAATGCATATTATATAATAATTAAATGCATTCTCAAATAGGAAGCATAATATTTACAGAAACAAACTACAAAGAAATGTGAAAGAGAACATTTGTGACTTGATCAAAGAATTGGTACATAATCAGCTACTGGACCAGGGGCGTTTTTACAAAGCTAGGCTGATCAGCCAAATTCGAAAATATTAAAGAAACGAAAAAGTCAATACGGACACTTGATAATGTGTTCGAGAATATATAGTCTTGCCTTTCTTGACCATAACCTAATAGTGCTCCATACATGTAAATTTAGGACCCTACAATGATCGTTTTTTACACATATAATAAAATGGCATTAACCCTAGAAAGAGAGAAAATGGTACAAATCATTCAGTACATTATCGTTCTTCAATAAACCGGCTTCTATTGACATATGTTTCATTTGATTTGTTTCTCAGGATTCTTTCATTTCACATTGGTCATTCTTTTTGAAAAATCGTACATTATTTAACTTCGAAAGAGCTAAATGATTAATAACATAATTTATGTAAAACTCGTCTCCGTTTTTAATGCACGCATGGATTTAATTTAATCAACACATAACTGAATATGCCGCGGTGAATTCAAATATGTTTAGGGATTAACAACTACAAAAATCTATTTTTTATGACTCATTCAAAACATTTTTATCCTCTAAATAAACATTTCATTTCCATGAAAAAGAAGAATCGCAAATGTTATCACATATTCTCATATTAACACAATTTACACGCAGATATACTATTTTCCGCTGTGATATGTTGAGATTCACTAAGCTTTCTTGATACTTTTTCCAATTCATGCAAAATTGTTATCATCACTGCTTCTCCATAAAAATGCTATATAAATTAATGATGATGGTTGGATCGTAGACTATACCAATTCATTTTTAGAAACATAGTTAAGCAAATGCCATATCTTTTATTGTGAATAACGTAATTTTATTGTATCTATGAGCAACGGTCATTATTGGGTCTAAAAATTTTGTGTATGGAGCAGTATTAGCTTTCTGTATCATAAGAACGAAATCCACCCCATAAAGAAGGCATTTAAAATCCCAATGCAAAGAAAGCGGAAATATATCAGATGTACAGTTTATACAAATGGATTTGTAGTCACCGGACCCAATCATGATGAGCATTTAAAATATAATTTTTAACGCAGAAGCAATGATGATAACAATTCTGCAAGAATTGGAAAAAGTATCAAGAAAACTCAGAGAATCTCACCATCACATAAAAAAATGGTAACTATGTCTCAATTATGTTAATTGAAAAATATCTAATCACCTTTACAATATTTTTTTCCAAAGAATGGCAGTAGTAAATTTGCCTCAGTTCCTAGCAGCATAATATACCATTTTTTAAAATGCATGCAAAATAATTCCATCCCCAAAGTAGTATTGTGACTCTATGAAATAGGAGAATTGAAAATGTAATGACACATTTCACAATTATCACCATTGACACATAGTTGCCGTTTTTTCTTGTCGCAAGGTAAGATTCACTTAGCTTTCTCTATACTTTTTCCAAAATTGTCATCATCAGTACTTCTGCATTAGTAATACTATTTTGATTGCTGATCATTGTTGGGTCAGGTGACTAGCAATATACATTTAGAAACTGTACATCAGATAGTATTTCACTTTCTTCTCATAATGACTCTATTGGTCCTTTCTGCGAATTATATTTACTTCTTGCGATGCGAAAACCCGGTATTGCACGATACACATAATATTTGGACCCGATAATGACCGCTCCTCAAAGATACAATCAAATTACGTTATTCACAATAAAAGAAGGAACGAATTCTTTCATATTATTCTCTTTCTACACAAATAAAATTAGATTGCCGTTTATAGGCATAGTAATAAGTCGTTTTGATTAGAGTTCTAGTTTAGGTGATGAACAGACGAAAATTCATCTGAAGAATCGTAAATAAATAATATACATTGAGCTTCAGTACTAGATCAGACACTTTTTGCATCGATAGTGGCGCAATAGAGAATCCTAGAAGTTTGGCAATGTGAATGAATTTGGATGACCGTTGGTTGAGATGGGAAATGCTTGTATTAATTACACAGCCACACAAAAAACAGCCCGGTAGGTTAAACGAGACCCATATATTTTTATATATTTTGAGTTGCTGAATCCGAATCCAAGGTCAAAATAGAACCTTTCACCATTGATTTTCGGCATAACCTTAAAAAATCATGTTTTCCGATATATGGTAATGAAACATGGTTTTAGTATAGGTTTCAAACTACTAAATTCATAAAAAGTATCAGATGAGTGATATAACTAAAAAATCCGGAATATAAAACAAGCATACTTCGTATATCCTGATTGTTATCCTAAAAGCATTGTGAAAACTATGAAATCACCTCAAATTTTGCATCGATAGTGGCGCAATAAAGAATCCTAGAAGTTTGGCAATGTGAACGAATTTGAATAATCATTTGTTGACATTGGAATTGCTTGTATTAATTACACAGCCACACAAAAATACAAATCTACGGTCAAAACAAAACCTTTCACCATTGGTTTTCGGCATAACCTCAAAAGATCATGTTTTCGTATATATGATAATGAAACATGGTTTTTTTATAGAATTCAAGCTACTGAATTCATATATAGTATCAGTTCAGTGATGTAACTAAAAAATCCGGAACATAACACAAGTATACTTCGTATTTCCTGATTGTTGTCCCAGAAGCAACGTAAAGACTTTGAAATCTCTACAAATTTGGCATTTATGTTGTTCGTACTTGATTTTTTCCCAGACGATTTTCACAATACTGTAATTTTCATTGAATTTTGTTGAATGAGCTGTTGGTATCGATGCATACTCGTTTGTGTACATCTTATGAAAAAATGTTACAGTTCAAACTTGTAGATCTTTATGTAATAACTAATTTTGTATTTAAACTTCTTTTTCGTATTTTGTATATTTGAACCGGAAAATGGAATTTATATTTTTACTTTTTTCAAGTTTTAACTTACTGTAACTTTCCTAATTTTGGTTTATTGGAAAAATGTTTTTAGGATAATCAGTAGAGATTTATGAGTATTATCAGAACCCAACATTGGAATTTTCGTATTTTTAATAAAGTATTTTTTAAAAACACAAAAGATGCTCCTATTTTAACGATTTTGATCGGATATGGCTGGGTAACGAACTTGTCCTTACGTTTTCAGTCCCGATAAAGTACGCCTAAGCTCAATTCAGTTCGATAATTTTATAGATAGTTATCGAGTATACGACCTACAGACAGACAGACACTTTTGTAAAAACCGTTTTTCTGAGTTAGGGGGTCTCAAAACGTAAAGATTTGATAACAATTTTAAAAGTCCTTTTTTACATAAAACTAATACTCTCTCATTTATGATGAGACTGTAAAAAATTTTTAAACAAGCGTTGCTGGTACTGGCTACTCAGGCGCACTTTTTTTTAGTTTTCCAAAAGAAATTGATGGATTTATATTGAAATAATCAAAACAAGCAATTTCCTCAAAAGCGGAGGGTAATTTAAATTCATTCATTTTCCTGAACTTGGTCAATCCTCCAGAGCTATTCTATTTCTATAAACGGCGATCCAATCCTGTTTGTAAAGAAAGAGGAAAATAGTAAAGAATTTGCTCTATCTTTTATTGTGAGTGTCGAAGTTTGATTGTATCTTCGAGGAAGTCACTATTGGGCCTTAAAATTATGTGTCTCGTGCAGTACTGGGTTTCCGTATCGCAAGAAGGAAATATGCTTCTCAAAAAGGACCAATAGAGTCATCATGAGGAGAAACTAAAAAAAATTTGATCTAAAGCTTCTAAAAATGAATTGGTAGAGACACCTGTTCCAACCATGATGAGCAATTAAAATAGAGTTTTTCATGCAGAAGCATTGATGATAACAATTTTGCAATAGCTGAGAAAAGTATCAAGAAAGTTCAGTGAATATTACCATTCCACAAAAAAAAATGGCAACTGTGTCTTAATTGTGTAAATTGGGAAATATGTAATCACCTTTACGATGATTTTTGGCTTAGAATGGAAACACTAAATTTTCCTCAGCTCCTAGCAGCACAATATACCATTTTTTATGATGCATACAAAACAATTCCATCTTCTAAATTAATATCCTAATTCTATGCAATATAAGAATAGTAAATGTAATAACATATTTCATAATGAACCGCATTGACAAATAGTTGCCGTATTTTCTTGTCGCAGGGTGAGATTGACTTAGCTTTCTTTGTACTTTTTTCAATTTTTCAGAATTGTTATCATCACTGCTTCTGCATGAAAAAAACTATTCTAATTGCTGAGAATGGTTGAGTCAGGTGACTCGACCAATTTATTTTTAGAAACTATATATCAGATAGCTTTAATTGATTGTAACATTGTCACCCGACAGTGCGCGATACATATAATTTTTGGACCCGATAAAGACCGATCCTGGAACATTTGATCAAATTGCGTAATTCCTAGAAAATGTGGGAGGTTTTAGTGAAGCCGACATTACGTTTCTTTCTTTGAGGATAAAATTTGTTCACCGTTTTTGAGCATAAACGTCACTTGTATTAATTGGTATTCAATTTTAGCCCATTCTTCTGGCTACTCGGCCAGACTCGTCTTTATTCATGTAATCGATCTAGTAGAGCGTCGAATTCTTATTCGTGCTTATTTGAAAGCATATTATACAGAAATCCTTATGTGTTTTTTTATTATTTGTTAAATTTCGAAACTCTTATTCTTTCCTTGTACTGTACTGTTTCATTTTGTGATATGGAAACCCAGTAGTATTCAAATCATATGATTTTAGAACCCAGCAATGACAATTAATTATACATATAATATAGAAGCGTTATTCGCAGGACAAGTAGGAGATGAAACGTCATTTCCAGAATGAGCTTTTAAGAAAGTCGAACATTGGTAGCAAGATTTATAAAAAAAGTAATGTTCTCAAGACCTGACAATGACCATTATGCATCTAATGTTATCATTCAAAAAAATGTTGAGTATCCGAGTTTCAAATTCTTCGACTTGATTGAAATTACGAATAATAATACACAGAATTGATTACCTTTGCTACGCCAGGGAATGAATAGAACTAAAACATTATTTCTCTGATTTTTTCAGGACAACTTGTTTTGGTACTTGCTAGGATTCATTCACTAAAGTTGTTGGACCTGATAGATCTTCATATATATAAAAATACAATCATAAAACTCTGTATTGACCTTTACATATATTTAAATATACCGAGTGTTTTTATAGCTATTTATTTTTCTTGTTATTTCATGTAGATATGGAGAAAATTATGTAAAACTTTGTTTGCGCTTTAGAAAAGTAATTTGCGTAGCTAAAATAAGTATTTTATTCACCCTGCAGACAATATTCTCCAGATAGTTCGACAAAACTTTTCTCAACACTATAGGGATCAATCTGTAGTTTTTTTACTGTTTTTTGAAAAGTATTTCTCAGAATTTGAAACGATTTGTTGGAAATCTATATATACGTCTTTTGTAAGAAGAAAAGATCGGAGAATTGCATAATTTTTGACGACCTTACAAGTTCCGTTTCGTATATATATATATATATATATATATATATTGGTATATTATATCGCATTTTTTGTCATATACCTTTGATTCCTTCGATCTTTATAACGGGCGTGAATATGTCTCTTAAGATCCATTTCTTACATTGGCAATTGAATTTTTTTTCTGAAAATCTCAGTGACGTGAGTGACGAGCATGGTGAGAGGTTTCAACAAAGAAATGAAGTCAATGGAGCAGCAGTATCAGGGATTTTGGGATAAACGAATGATGCAAGATTAAATTTGGTTCCTCATAAGAGAATCGGATACCACGAAACACAGACGACAATCAAAAGGTCGCAACTATTTTTAACGTACTGCATTATATTGAAACCCTTAAATATAAATAAACAAAAATTTTTGAACTCAAGTAGAAGTTATAAATACGGTCAAAGTCCGAAAATAACACAAGAGTTCAATTTTCTCTTTATACATAAACGGTCATGACTTCAGTACTTATCAATAGATTTCTTTGTACATGACTTATTTTCTTTGTTGAAATGCAAGCAACACGTACATAATGTAGAAATTAGCAAATTTTCAAGATTTCTATTTTTCATTGGCAAAGAGTAAATTATAAATGCTCATTTTCGTCCAAAAAACCAATTTTTTTAGCAGTGCGTTGGTTATAAGTAGATAGGATTCGAATCTGCAGCGATCAAGAGTAATTTTAATATCGTTTAATCAAATAGTATTGAAAAGTACTATCCAGAGAGCGGAACAGGATGCTGAGAAGTAGGGCAAACACACTTTAACATAGGCACTGACCGTAGTACAAAATTTATTTGGACTTGCACTTTGAACATTAGGTATAGAAGCACAGCCACAAACGGACGGACAACTTTTAATTTTTAAATAGACCAAATACCCCCAAATTAGCCGACAGCCAAAAGACTAATGTCGCTCGCGCGAATTGATATCTCGCCCTTCGGGGTCCATCCGGTGATCCCGCCCTGGCTCTGACCCATGTCAACTCATCCTAATATCGCGCCCCGTGCATCATCGCTTGGTAACATCTATGTTAAACCCCGCTCCCCCGAGGGGGTTAGGGTTTAACCTCCCGGAAGGCTCTTTCCGGTGTAGTTCCATTTCGAGATCCCAAATCGTTTGCAGATCACTTTTCAGCACAAACCAGTCGGATTCGTCCTGTACGTTTCCCCTTAATTTATTGACGTTAATTTTTTTTTTAATTTCTTGTATTTCTTTCTCTATAAGTTCCCATTCCCCTTTCACGTACTTTTGTTTGTCAGACATGGGAGTCATGAAGTTTTCCCACATCTGTTCGATCTATCGTTTCAAAAAGAGTCGTGTATTGTATAAATTAGGGTAGGTATCAATTTATCACAGAATCGACATCTTAAATCCTCAAAGTTCTCTTCTATTAGGTTCCCTAAGGTCTCGGCTCACTTGGTGATGGTTCGCCTTCAACTTTCCGCCATGGTTTTTTAAAAATCTGTAAAATATATATATAAGAGAGAGAGAGAGAGAGAGAGAGAGAGACAAATTCCAAACAAAAGGTGACACCAATGTTTCCGTCTCGAGTCAATCATCCGTCAGAAGAGAAAAAATGAATAAAGGCTGTATCGAAATTATATTTATTCGGACTATTGGAACAGGTGGAACCAATAAGGATTTGTATTAAGTTGTTGGTTAAATCTTTTTTAAATTTTATCCCCGCCCTCTGGATTCTTCTTAATATACTCCAAATCCCTTTCCTTCCTTAGTTGCCTCTATTCCTCCCTAATTTTCTATTGTTCCTCTCTGCGCTCTGTCGCTTCCCTTCTTCTCCTGCACTACTCCTTGTGTCTGTGTGTGTGTGTGTGGGGGGGGGGGGGGGCGTTAATTCAGTGAAAAAGGCATGTTTTTAAGAATATTATTTGGCGATGCAGATAGTGTTAGTTCACTCAGTCAATATCCATATAATAATGCAGCATTTGAACAATATTTGCCTAAATTTTCATTGCAAAATATTGAAAATTGAGCGAGTGACAGTAAATCTCCGAAGGCGCCTCGAAAAAAAGTTGCTTTGCGGTGTACATCATAACTCGCAACAGAATCATTTAAAACAAAAAAATTAAAGTGCATTTGTTAAAGGAGATGTTTTCGAGTAAACCCTGGGGGGATTTTTCACTTTTCCGTAGCCCTCGGAAACCAAGAAACTGATACCTGGTGAATTATGTGAAGAAGTACTGTGCAAAAATTCAAAACGATTGGTCCAGTAGATTTTGAGTTATGATGTACACGGACTTCAAAAACAACAAGTTTCAGAAAAACGCTTTAAAGTTTTCCTCTACTAATTCGCAACTCGTAAACTTGTATAGAAACCTGGCCTAGAGCAACGGACGCTTAAATACTCATAACTTCCACAACTTTGCTCCGATCGACATGAAATTTTGACACAATATTCTTGAGATATTATGCAATCATTTAAAAGAGTGAAAGTTTAAATTACTCCCCCCCTTTCAATTCCTTCTTGTTCCTCTCTCCTCTCTGACGTTTACTTTCTTCTCCTTCTCCTACCCATCTCCTCCCTTCCTCGTTTATAAATCGACGCACGTGTCAGTGAGGATGGTATGTGTTTTTCTTTCTGGAACACCTGATTTGCGGAGGCACACCAATTTTAATGCCAGACAGTTCCTGACGAGTACAATCACCATCTCGCACCCCCAGCGTGTTGGGGCTGGATTCATCCTGTTGAAATTAATATACATTTTTCTTGTCTGTTTGTTTGTTTGAAGTCAGTCCTGTGTTGATTAACAAAATTTTGATAGTCCAACTGTATCTTAAATTGGGAGTTAAATTAAGTTGTCTAGTCATAATCAACCATTTATCCATTGCCTGTGTCTTTATTAATATTTGTATTTTCTAACTTAAAGTCATTTAAATTTCATTCCCCTTCGCTTTTTCCTTTAAGGTTTTTCAATTCATAAAATATTGGGGCGATTTTCTCCTTGATTATATAGGGACCTACGGATGTATCATGAACTATTTAACCAATTTTTCTAAATCATTTCCGTCGATTAAGTCGATTATTAGAAGAGTGTATCACTCTACGTGATAACGGAACTCTACCATATCGACCTTACCAACCTATGATTTAGAATTAATGTAAGGTTGGTAAGGTCGATATGGTAGAGTTCCGTTATCACGTAGAGTGATACACTCTTCTAATGATCGACATAATCGACTGAAATAATTTAGAAAAATTGGTTAAATAGTTCATGATACATCCGTAGCCGAATAGGCGTTTACAAGATTCTGTGAGAATAGTTGTGGAACCTCCTTATCTCAGATGACAGAGCATTCGACCGGCAATCGAGAGGACCTGGGCTCGATACCCAGCGGGGTGGAAGCGTTCTTCTTTTTCACAGAAAATTTCTTCAAAAACTAATATGTATTGATTTTTCCCTTTTTTACTCAACGGAAGCGGCCCCACGATGTCAGCTGCTACTATGGTCCGCGGCTCTTCGATGATTCTTTTCCCCATTATTCCTATTTTATCCTTGATGCTAGATTTCGACCTTTAACAAATTTTGCAGTTTTTCACGTCCATAATTACCTTTGCATGAAACCCTGGACAGTAGTAGTACTTAGATATTCTCGCGTGTGTTTTTTCGGATCCTAAATGTCCTGATTGCAATTCGTCATGGTTTTCCTTTAAAACCTTTGGTCTTCATTTTTTAGGCACAACCAATTTCTATGGGTTGATGTCTGGTAAATGGGAAAATTTGAGTGGGTCTAGTTTAAGAAAATATAGTTGAGAGTCCCTAATTCACCAATTTTCGTGATCTCCCGGTCTTTTCCTGACTTGTTCAATTTTTTCTGAGAACCAATCATCTGTTTCGTCATTTATTCCCGCTTTTGATTTTTCTACGCTGTATCTTAAGCAAATGCGGTTGATTTAGTTATTTCATTAGATCTTGAGAGAGCATGTGGGACTAGGTTCGAACTTCCCCTTCTATAAATTACTTCGTATTTAATTGGAGAAGTTTCAATGCCCAGCTAGCTAATCGTCTTGTAGGGTTTTTCAATTCGTGTAACCATTTAAGTGCCACGGGATCTGTTATTACTTTAAAACTTTGAACCTCAAGGTATGGTCTGAATTTTCTAATGGCTCATACTAGCGCTAAACTTTCTCTGAGGCTGAGTGTCGTGACTCTGCACCATTCATATTTCTGCTCGCGTAAGCAATTGCGTAGTTTGTTCCGTTTATGGTTTGAGCCAGGACCGCTCCCATTCCTGTGTCACTAACGTCTGTTTCTAATTGGAAAGTTTGTGAAAAATCTAAACTGGTTAAGATACAGTCTGTTCCATAAGAAGAGGTACGCGTTTACTCGGAAAGTTTTTAAGAAAACCTCATTTTTTTAGCACAACAGTGCGCATGAAGCACTAGGGCGCGCTCACCTAATAAACCGTCTAATCGCCGTTGTTCTGAATAGTGGCCTAGCACCTTCTGGGTATGCTCTCGACTAGTTTTTCGGCATATTCCGTAGGTAGAGAGTGCCATACCTCCTTAATTCATCGAGAGAGCTGCTTCAGGGTGAACACATTTTCTATTGGATTTGCATCAGAAGATTGTGAAGGCCAGTCCAAGGTCGTGATTCCATTTTCCGTTTTCCAGGACGTGCGGAGGTGACTTCGAGTCACCTCAAACAACTCACAACAAAGTCATTGTCCATTTGAAGGATCCAATCCTTATTGTTGGCTCGAAATATCTTCTCTGCAGATCTCAGACGGCCATGTTCGTAGACTTGAAGCATTTTTTGAGCGTTGAGGTTCTCAGTAAAAAGCTCTAAACAGCCAAAACCGTGCTGTGAGGAGCATCCCCAAACATGGATCTTTATGGGGTGTTTAACAGTTCGCTGGAGGGAACGCTTACCAGCGGCTGACCAGGCACGTTTTAGGGAAAGCCATGCCCAAAAAGACGCTTCGTCCGAAAAAAATATATATGAGACCAATTGCGAGCAACGTTTTCTGTAGCCCATGCCAAGCGTTTTTCCATGTGAACCTCTGAGAGCAGGGGTTTCTACCTTGTGGGACGGTACTGCACTTTCGCCTCAGCTAATCTGCGTCTTATGGTGTTTATACTAACGTGTAGTCCTTTCTCCGCTAGCTTAGCTTTGGCTTCACGCAGCCGGAGAGTTGGGTTGCGCTTGAACAGTGCAACGATCATTTTATCCTCCTTACTGGACGTTGCTCGCGTCTCACCTTTCCCTGTCAGGTCATCGACGGTTTTTGTGTCCCTATACCGCTCTACTCACATTTGCACGAAGCGCTTAGACTTTTTAAGCACTTTGGCAGCAGCTGAGTATGAAAGATGTGGTCCGCGTGCATGGGTGCACAAAAAAACCGCTTCGTAACGTTTAGCGTAGATAGCATTCATAGCTTAATGTTTTATAATATCTGACACTTCGAACAAGACTAAGAACGAATCGGTGGTTGCGCCGTAGCCCTTCGAACGTACAATCAGGACATAAGAGAAAGGAATAACAATCTTTGAAATTTTCTGAGAAAACGCGTACATTTTCTTGTGGAACAGACTGTAGGTGCTGATATCAAGAATTCTTTTATTTTTTCGGAAGCTTCATTTGGTTCACTTCCCCAATCCCACTTTTCATCCTTCATTAATAGCCTGTTTAATGGTTCTATTAGGCGCGCAACTAAGTTCCCGCTGTTTGTGAATAGATGGCTCCAGCAGTAAGTGCTGGTCGATTTTAACATACCCAAAACGTCTTAAACCAAGCATAGAGATATGGTAAACAAACCGTTTTGACACATTAGTGATTTTGTTTTGGCGTCATATAGTTTTGGTAGTGTGAAAATGTCTGATTTTGTGCAAAATAATCGTCATTTGCGGGAAGTGTTGATTTTCTTTTTTTATTCGAAGAAAGCAGCGGCTGAAGCGCATCGAAAGATCCAAAAAGTTTACGGAGATGCTGCTCTAAGTGGAACAACGTTCCGTGATCGGTTCAGTCGCTTCAAAGACGGTGATTTCGATGTTGAAGACCTTCCGGGTCAAGAAAGGCCAAAAACCTTGGAAGACGCTGAATTGGAGGCATTGCTCGATGAGGATCCATGCCAAACGCAAGAAGAGCTTGCTTCAGCATTAGGAATTACCCACCAAGCCATTTCCAAGCGATTGCATGCATTGGGAGTGATTAAAAAACAAGGAACTTGGGTTCCTTATGATTTGAAGCTAAGGGACGTTGAATGTAGTTTTTTCGCCTGTGAAAAACTGCTTCAGCGACAAAAAGGAAGGGTTTTCTTCATCACATTGTGACGGGTGATGAAAAATGGATTCATTACAGCAATCTAAGCAGAAGAAAGTCATGGGGACTGCCCGGTCATGCTTCTATGTCTTCGGCTCGGACGAATTTTCACGCTACGAGGGTTATGCTGAATATTTGGTGGGACCAGGTCGGTGTTATTTTATTATGATTCTACAGTATGACAACGCTCGGCCTCAAGTTGCCAGACCCGTTAAAACCTACCTGGAAACGCTCCAGTGGGAAGTCCTGCCCCACTCGCTGTATTCCGCAGATATTGCGCCGTCCGATTATTACTTGTTCCGGTCGATGGCACATGGTCTATTTGATCAGCAGTTCCGCTCATATGAAGACATCGAATAATGGCGTGATTCGTGGATAACCTCAAAAGATGAACACTTTTACCGTAACGGTATTCGAGTTCTACCAGAAAGATGGGAAAAAGTTGTAGCTAACGATGGGCAATGCTTTGATTGATTAATTTGTAACCATTTTTTCACAATAAAGTTGCATTTTCATAATAAAAAACAGCGGGAACTTAGTTGCGCTCCTAATATTATTTCAGAAAAATGTGGTATGAACCGTCTATACCAACTTGCCATTACTATCAATCGTTGCAATTGTTTAATATTTTAGGGTTTAGGGAATTCCCAAATTGGCTCAATTTTATCAACATCAATTTGAAACCCCTTTTCATTTACTTTAAAACCAAGGTATTTGATTTTTGAACAACCGAATTTACACTTGTTTATTTCTATGTCAAGTTTGCTTCTTTAATTTTATACAATACAAGGTTTAAATACTTTGAAGGATCGTCAAAATTTTGAGTTAGAATAATGATATCGTCAAAATAACATAAAAACGTTTGGCTCTAAATCTGGAGTTATAATCTTCTCTATCAGTCTCTGGAAAGTTTCCGAAGCTTTGGTAAGACCAGATGGCATCCGTTTAAATTAATACATACCCTTTCTAAGGAACGTGAATGCTGTGATCGGTTTTGAATCATCCTCTAAAGATATTTGTAAATATGCCAACTTCAAATCTATTTTGAAAATGAATTTGTACGATCGTAAGGTATCCAAAGTTTCATCCATTAATGGAATTGGGTGCATATATTTTTTTGTTATTTTATTTACGTTTCTAAAATCAAGACAATCCTATATTCTCCAGTCGGATTTTTGATCATGACAATTGGGTTCAATCTGTCGGAATGAAAAGGTTCTCTTATTCCCTGTTGTAGCATTTCATCTATTTTATTATTTATTTTTCTTTTACTTTAGGGCTTACTTGATAGTATCTTTGCTTGATAGGGTCATGGCCCTGCACGTCTGTTTTATGTAGCATCAAGTATGTCTGTTATAGTTCTGTTCCTAATTCCGGTAATTTATTTTCCACTATTTATTTTAATTTAGTTTATTGACTTTCATGAAGTTCGCATACTTCTGTTACATTATCCCTTGGTTCCACTAGTTTTATGGGTTTCTTTGCGTTTTTAATTACCCTGGCTCCTAATTCTATGGTTGCCTTAGCTAGCTATTTCCACTTTGTCGTTAAAGACCTGAGTTTTTGATGTGCGATTTTTTAGGACTTGGAATGTATTTTATGTGGGAATGCTGAACAAGCTTGATTTAACCTCATAACATATCACTGAATAAGTTTTCGGTGTATCTTAGAAAAACACAGTTTTTTCTAGAAGTTCGACTTTATTCATCATTTTAGTTTCCTTCGCGCGTTATACATTCATTCCAACGCTTCTCTAACTTCTCGATGCCTTTTTTGTAGAATGATTCGTCCTTGCTCTCAAAATAGGCCTCAGTTTCGGCAATCACTTCTTCATTGGAGGCGTCATCGGTGTTTGTACGACCAGTCGATGATTGTTAATTTCCCTGGTGCAGAATCCCCATAACACTTATCAAGCAACTGCTTTGCTTCAAACAGTATTTTTTCTCATTAAAAAGCAATGTTTGATTAACACTCGAAACTCTTTTTTATCCATTGTTTTGACAAAAGTTGCTTCACCAAAACCTCTGTAACTTCTGAACTAAACATCAGATTGACATGAAATGTTGATACTTGAGGTTTGAAGGTTGGTACTATGCAGAAATTATATGGATTTGACAACAGTGGTGCCATCTATATGTCAGACCGAAAACTTAATGAGTGATGTGTTAAGGGTTGACTTTGGGAATTTGGGCGTTTTTGGCTTTTTAGGATAGGATTAAGTCATCGCCTGTTTGATTGCAATCGTTAAGGTTCCTTCTAAACATGATTTTAGTATTTTCTTTTCCACTTTTCAAATTAATTTTCCCCACGAATTTTGGTTTCAATTCCTTATTATTATTTTCTTCGTTTTCACTTACTTTTTTACTATCTTCATTACTTGTTCTTGCCCCCTTTCTTCAATTCATTAAAGGATCTTTTGCGATTGGTTTGGGTAGGCAATTAGGCATTGCCTCCATGTGATGACGAATTTGTGGACTACCTGGTAGACACCAAGTTTCGGTATCGTAATTTAGAGTCATTTTTAGGCTTTTCATCATGTCTGTCCCCAAAATGCTCGTTGATTTCAACTAAAGGACTAGTCGAAACGACACATGCTTCACATCCTTACCAATCCTAATTGGAATAACCACCTGTCCTATTATTTACACGGTTTCACCGTTTGCTACCATTAGACTTTTTCTAGGGTAAAGTTTCGTGAATAGTTTTCTAATTTCTGTCAAGTAAGAGTGAATGTCCTGAGTCCGTCTTTGGTTACAAAACTTTATTTTTTGTTATATTTAATCCAAAAATGTTTCGTCTATATATGTGTTTGTGAACTCTTTGAAAAAATCCTTCGAAATTCGATTCGTCTACATAACCAACCACATAGCCGCACTACATTCCAATTCGAATTTCCAGAGAATTTTCTTCCTTTTTTGATTCCCTATATTTTCTAGGTTTTTTCACCCGTTCAATATTAATTCATTAAATTTCGTACTCGGTAGATTTCATAAACGACATACTACTGTGGGCAGAAACTAAGGTGAATTTTTAATTTAAACTTCGCAGGCTAACCGATTCGGGAAAACTCTTTTATTTTTATATTGGTCCTACTGTTACTGACATCTGTGCTAAATTTCATGTCAATGTCATCATTTGTTACATAGTTACGCTTGTGTTTTCTAAACGACTAAAAGTGATTTTTTTGATTTTTACAATGTCTGAATTTGTTGAGCAAAGAAGTGCCATTAAATTTTGTTTGCGGAATGAAATTTCAGTTGCGGAAACGTTCAGAAAATTATAGAAGGCCTTCGGTGATTTGACCATGTCGCAGAAAAATGTTTATAAGTGGTACAAAGACTTCAAAGAAGGCAGAGAACGTGTTGATGACTTGGAAAGCCCCGGACGACCATCAACATCAACTGACGAGCAATACGTCAATCAAATCAAAGAATTAGTGCACAAAAATCGCCGATTGACTGTTAGAGACCTTACTGACATAGTTGGAATATCAGAAGGATCAGCGAAAATCATTTTGAAAGACCATTTGGGCCTGAAAAGAGTCAAATCTTGATTGGTTCTGAAAACACTCAATTTTTTGGAAAAAATGAGTCGCGTTGAAGTCTGTGAAACAATGATTTCGGCCAAACTGTCAACAAGGAATATTATTTGAGCGTTGTGCGTCGTTTTCGTGAAGCTATTCGTCTCAAGAGGCCGGATTTGTGGAAAGACAACTCTTGGTTTTTGCACCACGATAATGCGTCGTCTCACACTGCACTCGTTCTTCGTGACTATTTCGCCAAAAACTCAACGCATATCGTCCCACAACCACCATATTCGCCTTATTTGGCTCCGTGTAACTTCTGGCTATTCCGCAAACTCAAAAGACCACTCCGAGGACACCGTTTTGACACGATTGAAGAAATACAAGCCGAATCGGAGGCTTTGTAGGCAATTCCGGAAATTGAATTTAACAAGTGTTTCGACGATTGGAAAAAACGTTGACATAAGTGCATTATATCGGGGGGGGGGGGGGGGGGGGTTACTTTGAATAGGATGTAAGATTTATGGGAATACGTATAAATACGAACTAACTTCATCGGCATTACATAGACACAATGGCAAAGTGGTCATATTTTCGATATTACTAGATGTCACACAAAGTTGATTCTAGAATCAAATCTTACCTTAAAATTAGTGAGCAATGGATAAGTGGTAACAAGAAAAATAGAATTCACAAACCAAAACAAGTGTGAGAGTCCCAGTATTGTAGTACTTAAAATTATCCTCCTTTATTTGACCTCTTCCTCGGCAGGTTTCCAGTGATTATAAGGAAAAAGGTTTTCTTCTCGATTCTTTACGATGGGCGCCAGGTATAGCGGAGTGCTATCCAGGGAGGGAATGAGGGGAACAGGATGCCGAGAAGCAGGGCAAACACACTTAAACACAGGCACTGACATTAGTAAAAACTGTATTTGGTCTTACACTTCGAACGTAGGGTAAGGAAGAGAAGCACAAACGGACGGACAACTTTTAATTTTTAAGTAGACCAATTACCCCCGAACTAGCCGACAATCAAAAGATTAATGTCTTTTGGTTGAATTCACAATGGAGGCTCTATCTGAACGGAAGAAGCATGGAGAATAGACATAAGGAGACCAAACTAATGTAACTGAAAATCAGCATCTTTTTGTCGGAAGTAGATTAATTGAGTACGGGAACGTCCCAAGAGATGGCGCTCATGCAAATAGCGTAAAAAAAAGAACTCTTCGTGTACCTTTTCATGCATGCAGGTTGTCATGGTAACATATATTTCTTATAAGAATGTTTACAAACATTTACAAATATTAACCTTAATTTGCAGTTATCCTAGAATATTTTGAGCGAACAGAAGGAAGCGGCCATTTTTTTACGCCACTTGCATTCGTGCCATCAATTGGGAAGTTCTTATACCTTTTCAATGTACTTCCGACAAAAACGTGCTCAACTTTTGTGAAGGTCATGCATAAGAGATTGGTCTCCTTATGTCTATTCTCCATCCGAAGAAAAATAAAATGATTCCGTCGATAAAGAGTTACTGGAGTTGATGATGAAATCGCGATTTTAGGTGCAGTCACTCATGCCCCCATGGTAGTACCCAACAACTAAGCCTTGATTCTTGAACATCTCTAACCAGTCTTAAGAAAGTACTTCAAAGTAATAACTATCATCCCTTTCATATTTCACTGCATTAAGAACTTCATAGCAATGATATTCAGAAACGTGTGACATTTTGTCAATGGGCGCTTCAGCAGATACAACAAAATCCGACTTTCTTTTCTCCAGTACTGTGCTCAGACGAGTCGTCCTTCATAAATAATGGTACGGTTAATCGAAAAAATATGCATTATTGGAGTACAAAAAACTCACGCTGGTTGCGCGAAGTTGAGCATTAGCGTACTTGGTCCGTGAACGTATGGTGTGGAATAATTGTGGTTCAACTTATCGGTCCGTATTTAAATAATGGTAATTTGTACGGTGACAAATGTAACGTTTTTGAAAACAAACTTCCAACATTACTTGAACACCTAAGATTGGAAGTGAGACAGAACCATAGAGATATTATAGATAGAGGAGACAAGTCAGCCTGAAACCTGTCAGCTCGGGCGAGAGTGAATTGTGGGTTAGGCTGTCTCTCGCTAACGCCGAGGCTAATGCGGTACGCGTAGACAAAAGACAGAATAACCTCCTATTGTCTCTCTCTTTCGCTCTCACCGAGTTTGCAGACTGACGTTGCCACTTACAGAGCGGCCTATGGATTGTCTCCTCTATCTATAATATCTCTATGGACAGAACACGTGGTTTCAACATTGTCCAGCGCATTCTTTAACAATCGCACGGGAAGTACTGAATCATGAATTCAATAGTGGATCGCACCGGGGTTGTTTAAAGAGTCAAGTTTATTAAGGAGTGCCAGAAACTCTTAATAACACGATCGATGGAATCATGATTGCTTGTGTACAAATAACACCAGACACATTTCGCAGCCCCCCCACCCCCCACACCTCTCGACACCACTCCCTCTCTATCTATATATATATTTATCTCACTTCACTAGTCATTGCGTGTGAAGAATCACAGTTGAGAGATTCTTGCTATCCGCTCCCTACACGGAAAACGAACTCGGCAGTTTGCTCGCTCGTGACAGTGACGTCACACGCCCAGAGTGCGTGCATCTAACTGCCACACTCTGGGCGTGTGACGTCACTGTCACGACCGAGCAAACTGCCGAGTTCGTTTTCCATGTATAGACCTTTTCATCTAAGAGCGGAAGCTTAGACGACACCATGATACTTCGCGCGTATTTAAATGTTTCGAGCTCATTTTAGGAAAAATGTACACGATAATAACAAACTTTTCAGTAAAGCTAGCTGAAAAAGTTGTCATAAATTATTCGGTAATGATTTTCTCAATCTTAAAATTCTATACTGTAAAAAAGTGAATGCATTTATACAAATAATTTTTTTTAAATGGTAAACAATTCTTTATAATGGATAGATCATAGTAAATCAGAATATAAAATTATTATTCTCTATCTCTATTACATTTCTATAGTACGCAGATAATTTAATTCTATAACATACAAAATATTAAACGGAAAAAAATTATTTCCAGAGCTAATATAAGTATCTTTCTTTACATTCTTTATACTACAAAAGTACTCGTCCTGTTACGCTCACATAACCTCACCCACATATCACATTTTTGCACCCCGCAAAATTTTTAATATGTTTTTTCAACGAATCGTCTGGAAGTTTACCTTTTCGAAATACCAAACAGAGTTTTAGAAATGAAATAAAATAATAAGTGCATTCTAAGTACGACTTGTATCGGCTGTCACTTCTACAATTTCCAAAACAACACTTTTTATCTGTACCAACCTTTTTCCTTTTCAAAAGATTTTCTCCAGGTATATCAGACATTTTTTTGTGCAAAGTTTTTTAACTCAAAATCTTTCGAAATATTTTTTGTACGTAAATATTTACCTTGCTCATGTACTTTCTCGGTAAAAATAGCTCGAAACTTCCGGAAATACTATGGATATTTCGCGCTTGCGTAGTATCGTTTTCTTAGATGAAAAGGTCTATAAGTACAGTCCACGCGCGAGATATTTACCCGCTAGCGACTTCAAATTTCAAATTCGGGTCTCTAAAAAAAAGGTTTTTTCCTCAAGGCCATGGATTAACCAGACCACGTGACCAAACTCCTGTAAAAGTTAATGTAGGATAAATTTTTTATTTTACAAAATATCTTCCTGAAAAATTGGAAAATACAACTGAAAATGATGCAGAACGTCTGTCAACTTTGATTTAATGAAAATTTTACGAAATTTTTGTATTCAAGATCATGGGCCATAGAGGTGACCAATTCACTCCCTGCATATCGGTTTTTTCTCCATATATAAAATTTCAAGTCAAAGTTAATCAGTGAAAGTTTAAGAAATAATAAATAATAGCAAGTGCAAGGAATAAGGAAAGGCATAGTGTATAAAAATGAACTTAAAAAAAAAAATTATTAACTATACCAACTAAGTGTCTTGAGTTTTGCTGCACGGGTCGGTAATATACTCCGCAAATTTTCTAAAATTACTTATTTTTATCAAAATTATCTTTTATCACTATGAATATTTAAGACATAACAGAGAAACAAGAAATTTTTGATTTTTCAAAAAACTAGTTTCTTACAAATGTTTTGAAAGGGATAAAAGATATAAAATTTTCCATTTCAGAACAGAGATGAACAATGAAATTTTTTATCAGAATATATTTTTCAAATATTTGAATTGCCAACTTGATTTGCAAATGGAAAGGGGACTTTCAGTCTCAGCGAAATAAGTTTACTTGCCCTTCTTTGATGCATGAGCTTAATTAGAGATCAAAGATTACAAAAATTGAAAATAATCTTCTTTAATAGTAATGTATTGTTCTTTCAAGAAGCTGCCTCATCATACTGAACAAAACCATATTCTTATTGAAACTTTGGAAATATTTTTTCACATCACGTACACGCATTTATGGATATTTTTAGTCAATTTGTTTAATAACTAAAACGAATAATTAAATATTCAACTATGGGACAGCCATAATAAAGGGTTTCCCAATAGGGGTGATATGATTTTGAATGTCCCTATCGGGCTCATTTGAACTGAAATTTTTGACGTCTGCTGTCAGTTGTGATCAGTAAGGTTTGCCATTTAATCATGAGTAGTTTCACGCTTCCACAACGTTTGGAAATTGTCCAATTATTTTATCAAAATTCGAGAAGTTTTGTCGGTGTTCAAAGAGCATATCGTGCAAAATATGGTCGTCATTCTGCTCCATCCGCGCTCTCAATTCGTCGAATAATCGATAAGTTGGAGAGTGAATTTACTCTATTGGATACTAAGCCTAAAAATCGTATGCCAGTATCGAGGAAAACCGTGAATTGTCCGTGCCACGCCGATCTCAGGAACTGGGCCTGTCCAGGATGACTACCTGGCGTATTTTGCGATTGGATCTTGGCCTGCATCCCTATAAGATGATTCTGGCCCAAGAACTGAAGCCTAATGACCATCGTTTGCGTCGGGAGTTCGCGGATTGGGCTCTGGAATCAATTGAAAATGATCCCAATTTTCATCAAAAAATCATCTTTTCTGATGAGGCGCATTTTTGGCTCAAGTCTCGGGGGACATTTGGCCGATATATTCTTTAAATCATAAATGGCATAGAATATCCAATATAATAAAAAAGATTTCGATCAATTCCGAATGAATATTCAGTGTTTTTTTTCAATTTCAAAACATATCACCCTTATTGGGAAACCCTTTATATATTGAGTTTACAGAAAAACAAAGTATAATTTTGACCCTGAATTTAGTGTTAAACTAACCCGCAAAATTTTAAAGTTTGGATGACTAATATTAAGTTTATAACTTTGCTTCCGCCGTTTTGCGATACATAGTTGGTGCTGTAAGTGCTGGTCGAAATAGGCAGATCAAAAATTTCACACAGTAAGCTTGGACATCTGTCAACATAACGAAATTTGAAGAAAATTTCGGCTGAGGCTCATCGAATGCTTTTATGTACATACGGTGAGGTAGCTCATAGTGAAAGAACGTGTCGTGAGTGGTTTCTACGCTTCAAGAGTAGTCATTTTGATGTCGAGGACCGGCATAGTGGTAGAAACGAGAAAATTTTCGAAGATTCCGAATTGGAGGCATTACTTGCTGAAGACTGGTGCCAAACGCATTTCGAAACGCCTCAAAGCCATGGGAATGATTCAGAAGTAAGGAAATTGGGTTCCGTACGAGTTGAAGTTGAGAGCTGTTGAACGGCGTTTCTTTGCTTGTGAACAGCTGCTTCAAAGACAGAATCGGAAGGAGTTTTTACATTGCATTGTGACTGGCGATAAAAAAATGGGTCCACAACGATAATCCCAAGCGCAGAAAATCATTTAATCATCTCATATTATATGTTCCCCATTATTGACTGAAACTTAAAACATCTTTGGTTCTTATTTGCTTGCTGTTAACTATGCATTCTACTTTTCAGAGATGCCGTTTAGGCAAGTATATTTTCAGGAGGCATGGTTTCAAGAAACGGTTTTGAAGAATGTCATCGCAATGCACCAAACGGACCGAACTAGTGCAATATGCCTGCTTTGAGCATTTTGCGAAAAGAGCGCTATCGAGTCATGTAACAGGAAAAGTGCATATGAAGAAGGTCTTTCCTAGAAACATGGTTTGGCACCATATTTCCATGATTTGGTGGTGAAAGAGGTAAATGAGACTGATTGATTTGTTGCTTTTTGATGAAAGCTTGAATAAGTTTTCACAACAGAAAAAACTTGTTTGAGATATTGGGACAAAATCAGTGACCAAGCTAACAGTAAATACTTTACCTCTGCATTCTTAGGACACACCACTGCGGATGATATGCTGGAAACTTTCCTTGATTCGCTTAAGCCACTAATGTTACGAAAGATACTTCAGGTCTCTATGGATGAACGAAACGTCAATTTGAAAATGATCAAGGACTTTGAGACATACTTGCAAAGCACCGGAGATCCAGATCATACTATGTTTCTGTTCATGGGAACTTGTGGTTTGCATATAGGAAACAATGCATTCAAAATAGGATTTAGTGATAAGAACACAGAGTGGTATAATATATCTTATCTCAGGGCTGTCTATAACCTCTTTAAGGATGTTCCTTTACGTAAAAGTGATCTCATCAGATACTAAGAATCTACTCTATTACCCCTTAAATTATGTTTCTCTGTTACTGAAAAAGAAAAAGAGTTGCTTCCAAACTTAACCAAGTTTGAAACAGGCATTGAGAGTGATCGCAGTCATCTAGAGATTAAGAGTTATAGTCACAGTGTTGTAAAAGAGGCTTTGAAGGATAAACTTATGCCCTATAAAAAGGCGTTCATTGCTGAAGAAATTGAACTATTTCTGACAATAGACAATGAGAGCGATGCAAATAAGGGTTAAGAATTTATGCTCTAAACCTGATGTGATATTGTCCTGTAAGGCCTATGATAAGGAGAAGCAGCGGCTGGGCCACTTTTTGAAAACTTTAATTGCAGTACACAAGGGCTTAGATATACTCTGGGATTTTTTGAAGAAAATTTTTATACTCAGCCAAGGCAATGCATATGTGGAGCGAGGCTTTTCTATTAAAAAAGAAAATATTGTAGAAAATATAAACAATAAGAATCTTATTGCCCAGAGACGTGTTTATGATGGACTCTAAGTCTTGAGTCGTTTACTTAAAATGGAGAAGATACCTAAATCAATGATTCTGAAGGTCCGAAATTCAAAAGCCGTTTGTGAAGAGTCTTTGCAAATTAAAAAAGCTGAAAAAGTTTTGAAAGGAAATGAAGATGTGAAAATGAAAAGACTTGTTGAGGAAATTGAAAGCCTAAGGAGAAAAAAATTGAAAATTTTAGCTGATAATCAGAAAAAGGTGGGGAGCATTGATCAGAGAGGTATTGTGCGGCTCCGTTGTCATCTAATAGCCTATCATAAGACTTCTTTTCGCTTTTTATTGTTCCTAATTTTCTATGTTTCTCATAATATATTTGTATTGACACTTCTGAAGAATGTAATGACTGTTTGTAAAAATAAAGTTCAATTCTTACCTTTTTACTTGCAGTTATTAATTTATTGACAGTTTAGAGGTACGTCCTTGACTTAATTAATCCACACTATCATGTAAAGCACATTTTCCTAGATTGTTTAACTTTTTGTTTTTACACATTATTAAGACCTTATTCGTTTTTATAATTTTCTATCAGGGAAATTTGTCTGAAAGTCAGAGGAACGTCAAGGAAATTGAAAAATTGGATCTTGTGGCCACCCTGGTGCTTATCCATGAAATCATATTGAGTTGGCCCCTGTCATCTTAGAAGAGAAGTAATGAATCTTAATTTATATAAAAATGCATTTTTTTAAGAAATTTTAACAAGCAGCTTTTTTCCAAAAGTGAAAAGTTGTATTTCCTACCATTTTAAAATATTTTTAAAAACTCGTGTTTTAGGAATTGAGAAGTTCAATATTTTTTTCACTTGAACTCTCTCTAAACGAGTCAATTTTCAATATCACTTAATAAAACTATTTTGTTGATAGAAATAGTCAATTATTCTTTCTCTGGTGTTCTTACGATACATTACTTTACAGTTTCTGTAAATGTTATCAAGAAATATTGAAAATTGACTTGTTTAAAGCGAGTTGAAATAAAAAACGATTGAACTTCTCAACTTCGAAAAAACGAGTTTTCTTATATACCATTTAAAAACGGTAAGAAATATATCTTTTCACTTTGGGCAAAAAGGATGCACACTAGAATTTCATACAAAAATATTATGTTATTAATATATAAATTAAGATTTATTACTTCTTTTCTGAGATGATAGGGAACAGCAAAGATTTTTCAGAATTGTATTTGTCCATTCCATTCATTTTCGATTTTAGAAGATAGGCAAAGTATATGCTCTGCTTTACGGATTAAGAAGCAGAAAATGCAACCGCGCCCACCTTCATTGTGGTTGTAAAAATGCTTATGTGGATAGGGAGCGCTGCAGAAAATCAGTCGAAATTTAATTAATAGGATTTGCAATCTCCCACCGCATCTTTGGTAATGTGCGTTCAATAGGTTTACAGATGCTACTGGGTGCAGTCATAGAATGCGTTTACAATGCCAAGACCGTGGGAATTGGGCGAAAATTCCAGACATCACCACAGACAAAATTGAAAATTAAATTTGAACAATTCAAATAAGCACAGGACGGTAAAATGACCATAACTAACATTGGTTCTCCAATAAGAAAAGAATTAACAACAAACTGCAGCTAAATCAAAGAAGTCGAGACGGTCATGTAGAACACATATTTCAAATTTGTGAGAAAACGATAAGCCGGTCGTGTCTTTATTTTGGTCGGGCAGAAAGAATACACAAAACTGTATTATAAAAAAAATAAAAGAAAAAGCTACCCTGCGTGGTAACACTACGGCTTAGAAGCGGAAGACGAGTTGGCTGTGTAGAACACATATTCCAAATTTATGAGAAAATGATAAGCCAGTCGTGTCTATATTTTGGTCCGACAGAAAGAATGTAATTTTACCACGCGAGGTGGTATTTTTTTGTTGATATTTTTTTATAATGCAATTTTGTGTATTTTTCCTGCTGTACCTTAATATAGACAGACTGGCTTATAATTATTTCATACATTTAAAATATGTGTCCTACACGACAACTAATCTAAACAAATACAACTTTGTGTATTCTTTCTTCCAGACCAAAATATAGAAACGAACGGATGATTGTTTTCTCATAAATTTTAAATATGTGTTCTACATGACCGTTTCAAATTCCTTTATTAATCCGCAATTTGTTGTTAATTTTTTTTATAGGAGAACCATGGAATATACGTAGTTATGGTCATTCTACCTTCCTATGCTTATTTGAATTTTTTAAATTTCTTTTACAATTTTCTCTGTGGTGACGTCTTGGACTTCCGCCCAATACTGTGGGACGGTAAAAGTAGATCCCAGGCCACCGCGCCTCTCTAGTGCATTTAGTTTCCAATTGAATTTGCCGAGTGTCGATCAAAGTGTGTTTATAATATACAATGTAAAATTGTGAAATCAAAGAAAAAGCCCGAAGGAAGGTTTGACAACTCTTGAATTTTAATAATTATGAAATAATGTATTTTAGTAACATTTTTTTGCAATTATTTAAGATCTGAGAGTTAATATAACACCAGAACTTTCTTGGTGCCTTTTATTTCGTTTCAGATTTATTACTTCATATTTCATTTTGCATGGACAGGAATTTATAGACAACAAATGACCATATTTATCATATGGTCTTGTTGATCCATGTCCTTAGTCAATTGAATGAGAAAAATATTAATTAAATGGCTTTCCATGCACTCGAGTCAGGTGCCCTATCTCGCGTGTGATTCGGGTGCAACTTGCTCGCTGAGCGACGCTTACGCCCTTTCATGAAGGACGCATATGGGCGGTGATCAGATCTCACGAAGAGCGGGCTACTCGTAAGTTATCTGCATACAGCCATCTGCTAATATGTTCTTTATTATGTCTCAAAGTTTCAGCCAAAGAAATTCATTATTGTGGAAAAATCTTGAGGGAAACTCATTTTCTTGATCTTCTAGCCGAATGTACGGTCCTCCCGGCCGCATTTCACTCCAGAAAGAACGACTTTTGTGGCCTTTTTTTGTTTTTTTCGGCTTAGTAGTGTCGCTAAATTCATCGTACAATTCGTTTGTTTAATTTAATTTAATGAGACTTCATGCAATTGCACGAAAGAGTAACTCTTTAAAAGAAAAACAAACAATTTATGTACACGGTTTATTTTATATTAATAATTATATCAATAAAAGTAATAATAATTATTGTAATAAGATTAGTATTACTGAATGTGTGAAATTTTCTCTGGTATTTGTTAATTTAAAAAAAAAATTTGATTTTCAATTTTTTTTTGCAGTTATTGTATGATTGAATTTTATTTTAAAGTTTCTAATGCCCGCCCCGACAAAACTAATGCCCCATGTCCCCTACAAAACCGAGGCGAAGCCGAGGTTTTGGGTGTACTTTCGGCCGGAGATCAAGAGAAATAGTATACGACCCACAGCCAGAATGTTGGATGCCCTGGCGTATGTGATATGAATGCCTCGGCTTCGCCTCGGCATTTATAACACATACGCCAGGAACTCAAACTTTCTAGCCTAGGGTCGTATTATACTATTCATTGATTTAATTTAACCTAAGAAACAAGAAACGATTGGGTAAAATTTCTCAATCGTGAAATTACGATTAACGTCAGTAAAAAAAATGTATATAATTAGAAGCGTAGAACAATTCAAAAAGTTATTACTTTAATCGTTCTGGGGGTGGGAAGTGATTTTTCCCAAACATTGTTTTTCCGGAGCATGATTTGTCTAACGACAGCTAATTTCAGATAAGAATGACTCAAGCGCGTTTTATAAAATCAGAAGAGAGGCACTCGTTTGCCAAACGAGAAAAAATATCAATAATGTCAGCAGATTTTAATAAATTCAAGCAGAAAATGTAGTTACACAGCAGATACATGAATTAATTCAAAATTTTAATACGACAGACACGATTGTTTCACACAAACCTGATTCTAAGCCATCACATATTGTACAGAATAGAATTAAATTATATTCAAGTTTATGTAATTTTCTTGAAGGTAAATAATAAACAGAAATTAAATTAAATCTTGAAGAGAATAGCCATATATATTATTGTGGAATTTTAGGTTATGGCTCTACTTTATGGATTGCCAAGTCCTGCGAAAATAATACAATTTAGAATATTTTGAGGTTATGTCAGTGGTTTTTCACAGTAAATTAGTACTTTTTGGATCCAATATTTGAGACTTTATGAACTACTTCAAGGTTATTTTAGTGGTTTTTCACGGTAAATTTGTATTTTGCGGAACCAATCGTTAAGACTTGATGGAACTTTACAAGTTTGAATATTCTAAGGTTATTTTAGTGATCTTATACAGTATATTTGTATTTCTCCGAACCAATCATTGAGACTTGTTGATGAATTACAAATTCGACCGGCAATCGAAAGACTGTAACGAGCGAGTATAGGTGTTCTCGCTCGAGGCCGATTAATTTAATCGACCTATAAAATTAAGCTCGCGCGATTTTCAATTTCGAAATAAATCAAATCGCGTTTAAGGAAATTCCCATCCAATTTAGACAGATGAATTTCCTACGGGACACAGCTGATAATAATAAAAAGACCCTAAGAAAAGCGTAGAAATCCCTTAGCTAAAAATACTAATTATAAATATTAGATTTAAATTTATTATACGAATGGTCAACATGTACCGTCATCAAGGAATTCAACGATGTAAATTAGTATGTAAATTTCTCTGTAAGTTTTATATTTCTACTGTATATACTAGTTTTAAGGATAAGAAAAGGTTAAGTCTGGACTATAGGATTAAAATAAATCAAGTTAAGATAGAACTAGGAATACTCGGATTCTCCTAGTAGAGCTTCTCCGGGAAGTTGGGCTGGGCCTAGCGAGGGCCACCGTGTGACGTCCTATTTTTTGAACTTTTAAACCTCTATTTGATAGGAAAAACCTTCACGAAGCGAATGAATCGTATAAGAAAGCTCGCGTCAAATGGGAAATCGGTTTTTTATGCAAAAGAATAAAGGGAAGGGCGGCATTTCGCCAACTTACACTGCGGCCACCAGAGGCCAAACCCCAAAAAAGGATGGGGAATGGCAGCTGGTGGAGAAGAAAAAAAATAAAAAAATAAAAAAAGATAAGAAAAAGAAAGAGGTTCCTGTTCCCTCTGCGCAGGAACCTAAAACAAAAGGGAAGTTGGCAAGGCGCTCTCCGGCCGCCAGGTCGAGCGACGCTATCAGGGTGTCGGCGGAGGATGGAGAGTCCTACGCCGATATCCTGAAGGCTATGAAGGCGAAGGTTAACCCCTAAAATGTAGGGGCGGAGGTCCTCTCCATTCGGAGAACCAGGAGGGAGGAGATCCTTCTGGTAATCAGAAAAGGGGGTGACGTCTCGACCTTCGAAAAGGCGCTTGACCAGGCGGTCGGGGAGAAGGCCGAAGTAAAAATCTTTGGTCTCGAAGAGGTCCCTTGAAGTTAGGGACCTCGACGAAACAGTCACAAGAGAAGAGGTTGTTGCCGCGCTATGCACCGCGCTGGGCAAGCCAGACCTCGGGGACCACTGCAGGCTGTACAAACGCTTTGGCGGTGTGCTCGGGCTCGGTAGGCTAAGGGTGGGGTGGGTGAACTGCCGCATCCGAGAGCATGTCGAGGTTGCCCGGTGCTTCAGTTGCAAGGGATATGGCCATGTGTCGCGTGGCTGCACGCTTCCAGGCAGGAACATGCCTAATGGAGGTGTAGGGGCGCGTCACACGTGGCCAAGGAGTGCAAGGCTTCCCCTCGGTGCCTGACTTGCACTGATAGGAGCGAAAAAGATGTCGCCCATGCTTCGGGGAGCGGCTCTTGCCCAATATTCAGGGCGGAACTCCGGAGGTTGAGAGGTGGAAAGTGAAATTTCTACAGCTCAACCTCGGGAGAGGGAAGGAAGCCCAGAACCTTCTGATGCAGACTGACAGGGAGAGGAGGTCCGATGTGTTGCTCATTAGTGAGCAACACAAATGGTCCGAAAACTCTGCTTGGTACCAGGATGCATCAAGGAGGGCTGGGATCCTTGTCTGCAGCCCTAATTTGAACATCGCAGATTTCTTAGAGACCGATGCGGGGTTCGTTTGGGTGGAGGTGGCGGGGGTACGTGTGTACAGCTGCTACTTCTCCCCCAACGATCCTTTCGAGATCTTCGAGACCCAGATCCTCCTCCTTGAGGAAAGCATCAAAGAGGCTTGTGGGCAGGCCCTTATTGCTGGCGACTTTAATAGTAAGTCGCCCGAGTGGGGAGAAGCCCGTCTGGACAGGAAGGGAATCTTGGTCGGTAAGATGGTCGCCAGGAATGACCTGATTGTATTGAATCGGGGCAGGGATTTTACGTTCAGACGAGGAGCGGGGGGGGTCGATTATCGACCTCACGATTGCCACGCCCCGTCTTGCATCAAGGATAGGCGACTGGTGCGTCCTTGATGTAATAACATTCAGCGACCATCAGTGCATTGAGTTTAGCATCCAGGAACGGAGTCACCCAGTGAATACGGGAAGGGGCGGCAAAGTAAGGAGCCCCTTCTGGAACACAAAACGACTCAGCAAAGACAAGCTTCGTCAACACCTTGAAGAAACCAGGCTCATTGATGAGCTTGGTAGGGCAAGGTGTGCTGAGTCGTTGGACACTGTGCGGGCGGCGAGGCGGAAAGTGGTAGCAGCATGTGACCACTCCATGCCTCGCCGCGGGCACAGGCGTACCGGGAACTCGATGTACTGGTGGAACGACCAGTTGTCCGTCCTGCGTCGAAAATGCCTTACAGCGCGGCGGAGGTTTACCAGCTCAAAGGGTGATCCTCTGCTGCTCGAGGCATGGAAAAAAGCAAAATCAGCTCTGAGGCAAGGCATAAAGAAAAGCCGACTTCAGTGCTGGAAAGACTTGATCGGGGAAGTCAAGAAGGACCCATGGGGTCTCGCCTTCAAAATAGTCACTCAGAGATTAGTGACTAGAAGAAAGACCCCGGGCCTGGATAATGCCGATCGAGTCAAGTACATCGTGGGAAGCTTGTTCCCGCATGTAGAGCCGTTCCAAAGACAGGACCGAAGTTCCTGCGTGGTCCGGAGCGAAGAACTCTTCACTCTCGAAGAACTAAAGAGAGCGGGTGGAAGGCTCAAGGCAAACACAGCGCCAGGGATCGAAGGGTTCTTGAACGAGATCCTCAAAGAGGTGATCGGGGTATACCCGGAGATACTCCTAGAAGTCTTTAACTCCTGTCTTCGGGAGGGGAGGTTCTTCGCAGACTGGGAGAAGAAGAGGTAGGTCCTGCTGAGGAAGGGCAACAAGCTTCTAGGGGACTCCTCATCGTATAGACCAATATGTTCATTGGATAGGATGGGGAAACTTCTGGAGGAAATGATCCTTCAAAGACTACAGGGTCACATGGTTCGCGAGAATGGTCTCTCGGAAAACCAGTTCGGCTTTCGGAAAGGCAGGTCTACAGTTGACGCCATCCAGGCAGTGGTGGACAACGCCACTAAAGCAAAAAGAGGAACTGGTAAGCGTAAGGGATTCTGCGCGGTGATCAGCATTGACATACGCAATGCGCTCAATACCGCGAGATGGAACATCTGCATCGAGGCGATAGTGCGGAAAAAGGTTCCAGACTACCTGTTGCGAATGATAGATGACTATCTGAGCGACAGGTGGGTGATATACGAGGGCGACAAATGGTCTCTCAAGGAAGAGATGACATGTGGCGCCCCTCAAGGGTTACGGGTAGGTCCACTCGTTTGGAACGTCATGTACGACGATTTCCTTCGCATGGACCTGCCTGCTGGAACGAGCATCATCGGCTTCGCGGATGGCGCACTTGTCGTGTGCGCCGCTGACGACGTCAAAATCGTTGAGCTGAGGATCAATGATAGTCTGTGGCGGGCAAAGCGTTGGTTGGATAGCAGAGGCCTGAAAATGGCCCCTGAGAAGACCGAGGCTTTGCTGGCCACGGACAGGAGATCCTTCAAATACCCGAGGATCGTTCTCGGGGAACATGAAATCAAGTGGAAAAAGAGCATTAAGTACCTGGGTACTTAAGTACCCTGGTGATGAAGTCGATGGAGCTCGATGGGCGTGCAGAGCGCGGCAACAATGGGGGCCAGTAGAAATCGCATCGGAGCCTACACCCGCGGTCCTGCGTCTTGGGCGGACTTGGCTGTCTGCGTCGGCCGGAGGAGGAATCTTTATATTCCTCCCCTGGTTGGCGCGGCTAGCCGGCCTGCGTAACGGGCGTGTGCCTGCGGATGGGGGTCCCGGGCGAACGGACGACGGAAGAGTCGTACGCGACTTTAAGCTGGAACCAACTGCCCGCGAAGTTTAAAGCCGAAAGGCGGTTCCGCGGGCGGTGTAATGGTTCGTGGGAGGGGTTTTTTGGTTTTAACAGGTCTGCCTAGACCCATTCTAGGATAGTCCTGTACAACGTCTATAAAAGATTTCGCCATTTTTCCTCCTCACAAAAAAAACCATAAATATTTTATTTAAAATTAAATATAATAATTTACAATTTAATTTTTAATTTAATGTAAACTTAAGAAAGTATTAATGCGAAGAAGGAACCTAAGTTTACTTTCCGACTGATTGCATTATGAATAAGCATTGTTACAATATGGCGAAATATTTAAAAGATTGTTCTCATTTGTATTTTATTAGTTCAAAACTCTTAAATTGATTGACATTTTTGAAAGTCCATGGTCTCATTTTAAAAGTTTCTTTTCATAGTATTTTGCTGCCTAATCAAAATATTTTTAGAATTTTTTCCCTAGATTCTACCTTGGAATCAAACGTGATACAAAAAAATCGTGAAATTAAAAAAATGAGTAGATTCTTGCAAGACTTTTTAAAAAATTAATGTTTCTAATAAATAATAAATTAATTAATATATATATAATATAATTAATTAATATTCTAATAAATTTAATTTGGCGATATTTATCTAAATTCAAATTTAAAGAATTTTAAATCTTTCTGTAGAAAAAAAGACGCTTTCGACTGTCCCGGGATTCGAACCTGGCTTTTTCGATTTTCAGTCGACTGCTCTAACCAACTGAGCTACACAGGCATCCGATATCTCCTTTTTCACAGGAAGACCTCTTTATATTGCCTAACTACATTGCCTAACGGCTGTAATAATTTCAAATTAGATGGTTGAGTTCAACATTTTTTACCATTGCCTAATTTTTTGGAGGATCGCGTATCACTATCAGATAGTCGCGTGTCAGATAGGATACGTTGCCAGCAGGTGTCCTCATAGACAATTTTACACTCTTATGTCGCATTAATGCAAATTAAATTGAAATTTGAAGGATTTGAAAATCCCAGCACAGTCGAAAGCGTAACTTTTTCCACAGAAATATTTCAAATTCTTTACATTTCAATTTAATTTGCATTAATGCGATATGATAGTTTGAACCTGTCTACGAGGACACCTGTTGGCAACATGTCCTATCTGATAAGCGACTATCTGATAGTGATACGCGATCCTCCAAAAAATTAGGCAATGGTAAAAAATTTTGAACTCAACCATCTAATTTGAAAATATTTATCGAAATATTGATAACTTCAGGCCGCAGTGAGGCAAATTTTGTGGTCCCGATGAGGACCAGAGAGGGTTAGTTTCAAATTCCGTCGCTTCGTGGTTACTGTGGCGTCTTATTTCAAATTAGAGGTTTCGTGAAGTGAAGTACAATAAAAGTTAATGACATTTATCAACAAATGCCAAAAACTGTGTTCGAAAACACAGTTACATTCTTACTATTCCTTATTTATGGAGTAAAGTCCAAAAGATACATTTACATAAGCTACATATATAATATTTATTTTTTAATAAATTTTTTTTTTAAATTGTCCTTTTATGATTGTATAGTTTATTTAAAATAAAAATTTGTTTGAAAAAAAAGAATAAAATGCACATGAAATCGAAACGGAGCCTTATATGGTCCACGTTAGGATCACAGTAGGGGCATAACTTTGTGACTCTAACCAGATTAGGCTTTTCATTCCACATCGGGTGTTAGCGGGATGGCCTCATCAGGACTTCATTTCACCCCATTAGGGCCAAAAGGGCGCAACACTAAAATTTCTATATGGGTAACAAATATCATAATAATAACTTGACTTGATATTATAATAACTTGACTTCACGGAGAAAAATTGATATTGAAAAGTAGATATTCAAATAGGAGATATTCATCCATAATATCTAGATATTGACACGCAATATTAAAATATTTTTTTTCAACATATAAGATTTTCCAGAGAAGTAACATTTGATATTCAGATTCAATAGTTTAGATATTGAAGCATGAAGTGCACGCGCATGCTACGCGGCAAGCGAGGGAGCACCGTAACCAAGATTCAGGCGCCACCACGGAGCGCAGGCGTCACATCTCCCACCCGCGACCGATGGACCAGAGTGGAAGGCAACGGAAGATCCGATATAAGCGGGATGCTGAGCCATGAAGAAGCATTCTGGCGGCTCGCAAGCGAGTCGTAGACAGCCTAGAAAGTGCTTTCTGGAAAGGCTAAAAGGTTGCTGCCTTTTAGACGAGTCCGGATTCCCTTTTGTGGTACGTTTTCGGGGCAGGCTACAGCAGTGTCTCCAGAACGTGGGATTTTTCGGCCCCCACCACGTTCCCATCTGGGAGAAACACATGCAAACGTGGCGTGTCAGTGTGACGGCTCTGCTACACGCTGCGGTCACCAGCTTCGTGTAAAGCCGAAGGTGCACGAAGACGGAATTCGTTACAATGCTTGAGTTTTCATGTTATTTTTAGATTTCACGCTTTCGTTTATAGAGTCGAAATTAAGAATTGTATTTTTCTCGAGTACGTGCAAAAGAGGCGCGAAGCAGACGAGGAATTTGAATTTACGAAGTATATAGTTCAAGAAATAACACTTTTCTTCAATTTCTTGAAGAAAGTCTGCATGAAATAAACATCAGTATGATCTTGGAAAATTTCATGAGGATTTCAACACTTCAAAAATAAACTTTCAGTGAAATTTAGTGACAATAAATGTATAAAATTTGAATCAATATATAATTTTCCATTCAAATTTATATACTTCTTACTAATTTTGTACATTTAACAATTTTTCAATTAGAACAATATTTTCTATCAAGATAAAATGAACATAAAATTCAAGTTCATAATTTATATTTTCAGTTATATGTTAGAAATATTTTCATCTCACATTTTTGTAGCCTAAGCACAAACTTTTCATTCCAAAACTTAAAATCTCTACCGAAATGGAAAATTGTATAATAGCAGTAGATAAATTAAAAAGCTAAAATATGTGTTTATTGGTATTTCCATATTAACATATAAATATCAATCAACTTTAAATTTTACATAAAAATGTTCGTTCGAAGTGTTCAAATCTTGTTACAATTTGACAAGATTTTATGGAGGAGTGCAATCTTTTGGATGAAATATTTTGTAGTTCTTAATTTGTCTGTCCGTCTGAAATCGTAGTAAGATTTGAACAGTAAACAACAAATTTTCCAATAGAATTCAGGATCAATAATAATTTATTCAGGAAATACTTCAACTCTGTAGAGCATTTTTGTATTTCGAATTCAAAATGTGTGCTTAAGCCACAAAAAAGTAAGCTGAAAATGTAGATATAAAACTAATTATGTCATGTTTATGTCTTCTTAATGGAAAATACTTTGCATATAATTCTCTAATTCGATATTTTTTTAATGTATGAACATTCAAGAAATTGATAAATATTCCATCTTTTTATAGGAACTAAAAATTTCCGGATAATGCTTTGATTGAGAAAGCTAAAAATTTGTCAAATATTGATATAAATTGCAATTTTACAATTGCATTATTTTTCAAATATTTTAACATCTCTTCAATCTTGATAATTCTTACAGAAGTTTATTTCATGTGAGTGACTTTTTCTTTTTCTAATGAAAGATTTCGTAATTCTAAATTCGGCCCAATTCGTAACATTGCAAAAAGATTTTAAAACTTCATAACAATTTTTTTTCTGTTTTATTCAAAGTCAATAAATATTCAATGTTTGGAATCGAAATATTAAGTAAATGATTTTTAATTTCTGGGAATAAACTGCTTTAATAAGACAATCTTTCTTCTTTGTGAGAAATCTCAATTTTAAAATTAAAATTCTACGCATAGGATACAAAAACATAATATGAAAATACTTTTATTACAGAATTTTGAAATATACCAGTTGACCAATTTTCAATCGAGTAAATCGGCTACTTTAAGCAAAAAATATTTTATCAAAAATAAATAAGACACATTAAATTACGGTTTAAAATCCACATTCATAGATTGGTGGTAAAAGCAGTTTAAAGTTTTTTAATCTTACGTTTTAGTGACGTATGCACAGACTTTTAATCAGATAAATGAAATGCTTTATAGAAAGTCAAAATTTTCTTATTACTGCACTTAATCAAATTTATAAAGTAAAAATATTTTTTAATTGATGCTTTCACTCAATTCTTTAAACATTCATTAATTGAAAATTGTACTCAAAATTTAATCTTGCAGCGTTCCAATATTCCCACAATGTTACAAAATCTTATTAATCATTATTTTAGTCGAATTATTTTCAAAATATTTAAAAAATAAATGTAAGTAAGACTCTGTCAAATTTTGCATTTGACTGATCTTGCAAAATTGTTGAAAGTTTTGAATACCGATAGAAGAAACTTTAAATGAAATTTTATGTCCATAAATGCTTAAAGTTCTATATAGAAATGTCAACTACAACATTCTCAAATTTTATAAATAAACTACTAAATTCAAAAAGTTTCGGATTTTTTTAAAAACTGTACAAATTTCAAATATGAATCAGTTAAAATCTACTGATTATCAGTGAAATTTGACTGATTTAAATAACTAAAAACAGGTTACTGTGAATCAGTCAAATTTCACTGATTACTTCAGTGAAAAGTAACTGATTTAACAGTGAAAAATATTGTTTCCACTGATGATTCAGTGAAAAGGCAAATCACTGATTCAGTCAGTGAAAATTTGACTGATTCAGATTTAGAGTGTATACAAATTTCAAATATAAAGTGTACTCTGTACATTAATCAAACAAATTTAGAAGATGAATATTTTAATAAATATTCCTAAATATTATTGGAATATGATACATATCGATTTAGAAAAACTTCTTCAAAGTACTCAGACATTTTTCTCATTTTACGACATTTTTGCACCATGTTTGACCTTTGGGTAGGATTCAAGAAAACAATTGTAGACATACTTTCATTACTTAGTAAAATACTATGAAGACTTGCTTTTTAAATTAAAGCGAAAACTTTTAAAACCTTTAACAATCGGTTGCATAGATTCTGCTCTAATCTTGGACGCAATTAGAGAAATAGGTTTTTTTGAATTTTTTAGATCTAGTTTTTGCCTTAAACATAAAAAAAGGAAAACACATTTGAAATATTAAAATAAAAAAGCTGGTTCATTCTTAGAGAATCCCAAATATTCTGAAATAAAACTCCTTTCCACACCACCACGGAGGTAGAGTTTACTAGTAATAGTTCAATAAATTTTATGTACTCTAAAGAAATTTTTTCGTACTTGCAGAAAACTTATTCCAAATACAAAAATTGTATCTTTAAATGTACAGGATAATTAATTATAAAAATCGTTCGAATTTGAATTTCAAAGACTTGTACACACTTGCAAGGCACATCGTTTTTCCTTTTGCAAAAATTTTTAAAACTTCTAATTTTTCAAGTAATTGGGAGAAGTACATTTAAAAAAAAAAATTGTTTTCTCTACTTCCACTCGCGCTAGCTTAACAAATTTTCAGAATTTTACGATTTTATTAATATTGTATTAAGTGTCCTATTAAGTATTAAGTCCTTCGTCGTATAATTTATTGTTCACAATGAGTAATCCGGTTGACCCAAATTCGAGTGTTTTGAAGGACAGCTAGGTTCAAACGAAGGTTGACCACCGTTTGAACTCTGGTTCAAACGAATGTCAACCCGCTAGAAAAGTCATGAAAAATGCAAAAAACTTTCAGTTGGGATGGTTTGAGGAATTTCCGTCGTGGAGAGAGTGGGTGGTTACATTAGCAGATGAAACAAGATTTCATTGCAAAATTTGCAATAAAACGTTGCTATGTGGCAAATCGGAAATTGAAAAGCATGAAGCATCTTTATCACACAGAAAGAAGCAAGAGTTTTCAAATAAATTAGAATGTTATGGAGTAGTAAGTGAAAATTCTTCTAATGTAACTGCCAATTCTTACAGTGTTGAACCTTGTGTAGCAAGTTCTTCTGCTTCAGAATTCACAAATTCCACGATTCCGGAAAGTGTTACTTTCAAACAGAAAGTACAAGAAGCAGAGATTAGGATTAGTACATTTTTCGTAGAGCATAATTTACCATTCGCGATTTCATCAGAATTGATAGGACTTTTCCAAGATATGGAACCTTCGGTTTTAAAAGACGTTAGATTGAGCCACACTAAAATGGTCCTAGTTGTAAATAACGTCGTATGTGCTGCTGAAACTGATCGCATGGCAAATATTTTGCGTAAGCAATCATTTTCAGTGTACGAAGACGAAACGACCGACAGGACTCTAGAAAAGTGGCTGTCATTAATGGTTCGATATGTGGAGCCAACGACATTTTCTGTCAGGGTGGAATTGCTCCAGCTTATTAATGTAAATGCTTCGGATTGTTCTGCCTCTAAAATTTTTGATGCGTTCGAAAAAGCATTGTCCGGGCAGAAAATCCCTTTATCTAATATCTGTGCCTTCGCTTGTGATAATGCACAGGTGATGGTCGGCAATAGGTCCTCATTTAAAACAAAATTAAAGGAAAAAAGTCCCCGTTTAATTGTTTTCCCGTGTGTCTCGCATTCGTCAGCAATTGTAGCAAAATATGCTTGTGCCACAATCCCAGATGTAGAGGATTTAATCAAAGATTTGCCAGCTTTTCTTAATGCTAGCTCCAAGCGAACGGCTATTTTTCGATCGACTGTTTTGGAATTAGGAAATGACTATCAAAAAATTCCTAGTCATTCTGAAACTGGCTGGCTTGTCCGCTATCGATGCATAGATATTATAATAAAGAATTGGGAAGTTATTCTTCAGTATCTTATGGTCCTCGTATCTGAGAAGGTAGAGAAGGCCAAAGACTTGTTAGGAAAAATGCAGAATCCTTTGACACTCGCATATTTCCTATTCTTGAAATTTACTTTGAATAGGTTCAACGTATACAATGCGAAATTTCAAAGTCGCGAAACAATGGTTCAGGAACTCCAGCCAAACTCGGCTAAATTCTTCGTATGGATTCTTAGCAGTTATTTGAAAGAGGGTCTTCTTCAACCGAATTTATTCTTTCAAATCATTAGAAATGTTAACTTTGCAGATCCTAGTAATCAAAAGCCGCTTCAAGACATTGACGTTGGTAAGGAAACGCGAGAATATTTCCAGCAGCAACTTACAAACAAGAAGTTGCAAATATAGAAGTTGATCTATTTCTTCGTAATTGCTTGAAATTTTATGTCACAGCAAGCGAAGAAATTCGCAATCGACTTCCTTTTGATGACATCTTTTTGTCTTGCGTTGCTGTTTTCCGGCCTCAAGTAGCTTTCTATGCTGATCGAAGCGAAACTTTTCCTAGGGTCTGGAAAGTTTGTCAAGATTTAGGGTCGTTTGATAGAATAGGTGTACAAAAAGAGTGGGATTCTTTACTCAAAATCAGACAGGAACTCAAAGAAAAGTGGTCGAATTTATCTTTTGACGAAATGTGGTCTAGTATCGGTGTATTTTCGACGAGCACAGGAGAAAAACTTTTTCCAAATTTGACCTCAGTATTGAATCATGTTCGGAGTCTTCCTCATTCAAATGCTGAGGCGGAGCGAGGTTTCTCCATGCTCACGGACGCGAAAACTCCCAAAAGAAATCGCTTAGGAAACAGGACGGTCAACTCAATTTGTGTTACTCGATCAGCCCTAAAGGCGAGAGCTGAAACAGCCAGAACAACGAGCATCACTTCGAAGCATTTGCAATTAATGACCGAAAATCTATATGAGATGGCAGAAAGTGATAGGGAAAGTGGTCTGTCGCTCTTCGCTCACGAAGGAGAGGATTAATTCTAATGGCCAAGGCATGGCGTTAATCAATTTCAAACCCCTTTCTTACTCACAAAATAATGACATTTTATTTCTTATGTCAGAGATACGTTCTTTATTCCTTTCTTCGCGTGCCTCAGGTATGGAAATTGTTTAGTTTTAATTATTATTTTGTGAGTAAGAAAGCATACTGAAATTGAGTAATATCACGCTTTGGACATAAGTGAGAGGCAAGGGGACTCACAATAATCAATTACCCCAAATCATCCCGAATTAATCAAACTTCTTCATTATTTGATTTAAAACAAAACATTTTTGTTCGACGTATACTGGCATTTGATAGAGGCAAGCCTGAAGCACGGGCTACATTTGTAGCGTTTTTTACCACTTTGCTTCATTTTTTTCCTTTTTTCTTTTTGCTTGAAAGCAAAAACCCTTTTCGTTTCGTAGGACGTGGACTAGGCCTACAGGGGATACCACGTAAAAAAAACGAGCCTTAAACTCTACCTCCGTGGTGGTGTGGAAAGGAGTTTTATTTCGGAATATTTGGGATTCTCTAAGAATGAACCAGCTTTTTTATTTTAATATTTCAAATGTGTTTTCTTTTCTTTATGTTTAAGGCAAAAACTAGATCTAAAAAAAGCAAAAAAACCTATTTCTCTAATTGCGTCCAAGATTAGAGCAGAATCTATTCAACCGATTGTTAAAGGTTTTAAAAGTTTTCACTTTAATTTAAAAAGCAAGTCTTCATAGTATTTTACTAAGTAATGAAAGTATGTCTACAATTGTTTTCTTGAATCCTACCCAAAGGTCAAACATGGTGCAAAAATGTCGTAAAATGAGAAAAATGTCTGAGTACTTTGAAGAAGTTTTTCTAAATCGATATGTATCATATTCCAATAATATTTAGGAATATTTATTAAAATATTCATCTTCTAAATTTGTTTGATTAATGTACAGAGTACACTTTATATTTGAAATTTGTATACACTCTAAATCTGAATCAGTCAAATTTTCACTGACTGAATCAGTGATTTGCCTTTTCACTGAATCATCAGTGGAAACAATATTTTTCACTGTTAAATCAGTTACTTTTCACTGAAGTAATCAGTGAAATTTGACTGATTCACAGTAACCTGTTTTTAGTTATTTAAATCAGTCAAATTTCACTGATAATCAGTAGATTTTAACTGATTCATATTTGAAATTTGTACAGTTTTTAAAAAAATCCGAAACTTTTTGAATTTAGTAGTTTATTTATAAAATTTGAGAATGTTGTAGTTGACATTTCTATATAGAACTTTAAGCATTTATGGACATAAAATTTCATTTAAAGTTTCTTCTATCGGTATTCAAAACTTTCAACAATTTTGCAAGATCAGTCAAATGCAAAATTTGACAGAGTCTTACTTACATTTATTTTTTAAATATTTTGAAAATAATTCGACTAAAATAATGATTAATAAGATTTTGTAACATTGTGGGAATATTGGAACGCTGCAAGATTAAATTTTGAGTACAATTTTCAATTAATGAATGTTTAAAGAATTGAGTGAAAGCATCAATTAAAAAATATTTTTACTTTATAAATTTGATTAAGTGCAGTAATAAGAAAATTTTGACTTTCTATAAAGCATTTCATTTATCTGATTAAAAGTCTGTGCATACGTCACTAAAACGTAAGATTAAAAAACTTTAAACTGCTTTTACCACCAATCTATGAATGTGGATTTTAAACCGTAATTTAATGTGTCTTATTTATTTTTGATAAAATATTTTTAACATAAAGTAGCCGATTTACTCGATTGAAAATTGGTCAACTGGTATATTTCAAAATTCTGTAATAAAAGTATTTTCATATTATGTTTTTGTATCCTATGCGTAGAATTTTAATTTTAAAATTGAGATTTCTCACAAAGAAGAAAGATTGTCTTATTAAAGCAGTTTATTCCCAGAAATTAAAAATCATTTACTTAATATTTCGATTCCAAACATTGAATATTTATTGACTTTGAATAAAACAGAAAAAAAAATTTTATGAAGTTTTAAAATCTTTTTGCAATGTTACGAATTGGGCCGAATTTAGAATTACGAAATCTTTCATTAGAAAAAGAAAAAGTCACTCACATGAAATAAACTTCTGTAAAAATTATCAAGATTGAAGAGATGTTAAAATATTTGAAAAATAATGCAATTGTAAAATTGCAATTTATATCAATATTTGACAAATTTTTAGCTTTCTCAATCAAAGCATTATCCGGAAATTTTTAGTTCCTATAAAAAGATGGAATATTTATCAATTTCTTGAATGTTCATACATTAAAAAAATATCGAATTAGAGAATTATATGCAAAGTATTTTCCATTAAGAAGACATAAACATGACATAATTAGTTTTATATCTACATTTTCAGCTTACTTTTTGTGGCTTAAGCACACATTTTGAATTCGAAATACAAAAATGCTCTACAGAGTCGAAGTATTTCCTGAATCAATCATTATTGATCCTGAATTCTATTGGAAAATTTGTTGTTTACTGTTCAAATCTTACTACGATTTCAGACGGACAGACAAATTAAGAACTACAAAATATTTCATCCAAAAGATTGCACTCCTCCATAAAATCTTGTCAAATTGTAACAAGATTTGAACACTTCGAACGAACATTTTTATGTAAAATTTAAAGTTGATTGATATTTATATGTTAATATGGAAATACCAATAAACACATATTTTAGCTTTTTAATTTATCTACTGCTATTAGACAATTTTCCATTTCCGTAGAGATTTTAAGTTTTGGAATGAAAAGTTTGTGCTTAGGCTACAAAAATGTGAGATGAAAATATTTCTAACATATAACTGAAAATATAAATTATGAACTTGAATTTTATGTTCATTTTATCTTGATAGAAAATATTGTTCTAATTGAAAAATTGTTAAATGTACAAAATTAGTAAGAAGTATATAAATTTGAATGGAAAATTATATATTGATTCAAATTTTATACATTTATTGTCACTAAATTTCACTGAAAGTTTATTTTTGAAGTGTTGAAATCCTCATGAAATTTTCCAAGATCATACTGATGTTTATTTCATGCAGACTTTCTTCAAGAAATTGAAGAAAAGTGTTATTTCTTGAACTATATACTTCGTAAATTCAAATTCGTCGTCTGCTTCGCGCCTCTTTTGCACGTACTCGAGAAAAATACAATTCTTAATTTCGACTCTATAAACGAAAGCGTGAAATCTAAAAATAACATGAAAACTCAAGCATTGTAACGAAGTCCGTCTTCGTGCACCTTCGGCTTTACACGAAGCTGGTGACCGCAGCGTGTAGCAGAGCCGTCACACTGACACGCCACGTTTGCATGTGTTTCTCCCAGATGGGAACGTGGTGGGGGCCGAAAAATCCCACGTTCTGGAGACACTGGGCTACAGGGTTGTTGCCTTGTAGACGAGTCCTGATGCGTTCCTAGATTCCCCAGGATCTTAAAAAGCACCTTCCTGAGAGAAATCCCATTTTTCCCTCACTAAGGACTTATCAGATGCAAAGTCTACGACTGCCTACAACCAAAAGAAGATTGCGACTCATCTAAACAGGAACCGGGTTTATAACCATCGTGCATTAGAATAAATTTTATCCATCGATTATAAATAGCACTAAAAGATTTAGAAACATTGTTAGAAATTTAGTTTAAGGTTTTATTAAGGAGACTCGGAATTGGCGTACGTAGATTTGTAAGTCGGTTATAGGTATTAGGTAGCTCATTTAGGATAAATTTGTACGACTTCTTTCTATCCTCTCATGCCATGTATGAAAAAGTTCTAAATAAAATCAATGTACAGGGAAGTCTTACATGTATTAAAAACTCAAGCAATTAAAATCACTGTAATGATCCTCATTATCTTCTCTCATGCCTGATCCTCCGGAAATAAATAAGTTAAAATAAAATAGAGTTACAGTATACAGAAAATCGAGCGCGGAGCGCAAGTGTCATGATGAGAATGTGTTCCTTAAGGCCGATAGAGCCTTAAGTTAATTGAATTTCCTGTTTTACTTAAACTCAAAATGAAATTTAGTGAATTTGAGAAAATGAGTAATTTACATCATCTTCAATATTATAAAATTGGTTTGAGCTTTAGTATTAAATTATAAGAAATAAACTTAAATGTTAATTTTTTTTTTAATGCAAAAGCATGTAATATGCGTTAGTTATGATCATTTTACTTTTCTGTGCTGATTTAAATTTTTTGAATTTATTTTTCAATTTCGTCTGTGGTGACGTCTTGAACTTGTGCCCAATGTTTTTAACGGCAACGGAGGGATATTCGCTTGGTAGGTTAAGTTTACTGTTTTCACAGTAAAATATCTGTTTTCAAGCTAGAAAATTCTTTGTGAGTTAATTGACAATAGTTTTTCGTTACACGTACACCGAAAAAAAAATCTCAGTAGGTTTGACTACTCTTTAACTTACTTTCCGTAGTTCGTAAAGGCCCCAGTGTCATTTTTGAAGTCAAGTGAACTGCAGGAACATAGGTAAATCAAATAAGAGCAGTAGTTGAATCGATGAATATTCTTAGTACATTTCAAAACTTTATTTACTTTCAAGCAGACTCTAACTTACAACTTTTATATACAAACTTACCTACAAACACACATTCCCCTCTACACTACACAAAAGCTCGTTTAGGTAGTATTAAAAGTTATTCTTGACGCTGCGGTTTCGAACCCTCTCTACTTATAATTAACGCATTACTAACCTAACGACTAAGCCTCTCGGCTGCGCACGCTTGGAATACATGAAAGAAAATAGCGCTTATCACGTTCAACTACTGCAGGGCTGTGTAAGAAGTGTAAAGGCCCCGCGTAATCGGGAATTTTCAGATTTTATCCCAATTTATGATTCTGATTAAAATTTTTAAGATTTTTAATTATTAAGTCGATTTTCTATAAAATAAAATATTTTTGAAGGAAAGTGAACAAATTTTTGAATTAAAGAACATTACATAATAAAAAGATTTATATAAATTTTAGAATTATTAACTTTTATTATTGTATATTAGTCATACTTTATACAGGTTATGATTCCTTTAATTTTTGTTTTCAAGAGTAACATCAACGTAACACGTAGATTAATAAGTCCCGGGAGTGACACATAGATGGCGTTGCCAACAAAAGTTCTGTATGATTTTTCATGAGTACCAACCTTCAAAAGATACCTGTTAAAATTTCATGACATTCAGATGTTTTTCCACGAGTTACAGTGATTTAAGCGAAGCTAGTCTTGATATTCTCAAAACAATGGATTCAAAACAATTTCGTGTGTTGATTTACCATTGCTTTTTGATGATAAAAAACACAGTGCAAGCTCAACAATGTCTTAAAAAGTTCTACGGGAACTCTGCTCCATGAAAAACAACCATTTGTCGGTGGTATGCTGAGTTTAAACATGGTCGTACAGACAATGAAGATGCTGAACGCTCCGGCCGGCCAAATAAGGTAGTTACACCGGAAACCATCAGAAAAGTCCACTAAATCGTTTTCGAAAACCGTAATTTAAAATTGCGTGAGATAGCTGACATCTTAAAGATATTATACAGCAGTATATACGCTATTTTGCATGAACATTTGTCTATGAGGAAGCTGTTGTCAAAGTGGGTGTCGCGTTTGCTCACGGTGGATCAAACACGACAACGTGTCGTTGATTCCGAGCGCTGTTTGGAGTTGTTTCGCCGAAATAAACCGAACTTTTTGCGTCGGTATGTGACAATGGACGAAACCTGGGTCCATCACTATACTGCGTTTGAAAAATGAAATCGGTGAGAAACGGCTCCAAATGAAGAAGAAAAAAGTGCTCGTTCACCAAGACAATGCGCCGTGTCACAGGTCGCGCAGTACCATGGTGAAATTGAATGAATTGAGCTTCGAATTGCTTCCGCACCCACCATAGTCACCGGATCTGGACCCCAGCGACTACTATCTATTTGCAGACCTCAAAAAATGCTCCAAGGAAAGAGATTCTACTCCAACGAGGAAGTCATCACTGAAACGAACGATTATTTCGAGGCCAAAAATAAATCGTTCTACAAGAAAGGTATTGAAATGTTAGAGAAGCGCTGGACTGATTGTTTTGCTTTTGAAGGAGACTATGTTGATGAATAAAGTCGAGTTTTAACAAAAAAATGTGTTTTTCCTGGTTAGTCCCGGGACTTATTGATACACGTGTTATGTTCAGAATCTAAAAATTTTGAGTTTTTTCAATTCCAAAAATATGATGAAACTTTGGAATGAAGAAAATTATCTCATAATGAAATTATGCATTCAAGTTCGCGATAAGTTATTCCAACTTATGAAGTACTATTAAAAAAAATAGTACACATGGACTCCATACTGGGGCAGTACTAATCAGTACTGCGCCAACGCTCGGCGCGGTACTAATGATCAGTACTGGCCTTGCTCCTCATTTAAAACTGGCGCAGTACAATGCCGTACGTAAGATCCGCCATAAGTCCGAATTTTCTGCCTGGATACTACACCAGTACCGCGCCAACGCTCGGCATAAATCCCTAAGTCGGCTTCTAGCCAGCATTTGACTCCATACTGGGGCAGTACTATACCAGTACCGCGCCAACGCTCTGCATAAATCCCTAAGTCAGCTTCTAGACAGCATTTGACTCCATACTGGGGCAGTACTATACCAGTACCGCGCGAACGCTCGGCATAAATCCCTAAGTCGACTTCTAGCCAGCATTTGACTCCATACTGGGGCAGTACTATACTAGTACCGCGGCAACGCTGGGCATAAATCCCTCAGTCGGCTTCTAGCCAGCATTTGGACTCCATACTGGGGCAGTACTACACCAGTACCGCGCGAACGCTCGGCATAAATCCCTAAGTCGGCTTCTAGCCAGCATTTGACTCCATACTGGGGCAGTACTATACCAGTACCGCGCCAACGCTCGGCGCGGTACTAATGATCAGTACTGGCATTGCTCCTTATTTACAACTGGCGCGGTACAATGTCGTTTGTAAGATCCGGCATAAGGCCGACTTTTCCGCCTGGGAGGACTTTCAAAAAAATTTATTCATAATTTTTGTGAACGTCCATAACGATACAAAACTTATTTATTTTTTTAATTTACTTTAAAATTTTCACCTCTAATAGAAAAAATTCGAAAAATCGTAAGATTTACGCGTAAAAAATTCGTCGAAGCTTGTGTGTAATTTACAAACAATCCGGTCGTTGTGGGCGTGTGCTGGCGCTATGTACACTACTGGTCAAAATTGTGGGACCACCTGTTTTTCGATAATTGCTTAAATTATCTTAATTTGTATTATGAGTGAACAGATTTGTTCTCTTAATTAAATTCAAAGCTATCAAAATTCTTCATAAAATGAGCCCAGCATGAATTCGTTTTTTAATTTTCGAAGAAGTTATTGCAGAAAAAGTCAAAATTTCAATGCTTTCTTAAATTTTAGATAACCTTCGAAATAATCTACATTTTTTATTGTTCTTGGACTAATTTTAAAGCTTAATTTCTACAAAATCGAACAAAATTCTTGGAATTCATATGTAATTTCTTTCTTACATACTGCTCAAGGATGAAGTTCAAAAAAAAAGTTTGAAAAATTCAAATATTGCTTTTGCTGAGAAAAAATAAGGAAATTAATAAAATACTTTACAGAGTTATATATGTCTGCAATGAATTCATATTTTTGAAAGTATCCAGTTGACTTCTCCATAGTTAAAACTAGAAGTACCGGACTTCGCCGTATCCCTTGAAGTACAAAGTGGGTCATTTTTGACCCACAGTAGGAAACCATTAGTTTATTGGTATGGGTGGTGTTTTGGGTGTCGCCATATTAACAATACTAGGGGGATGAAATTTTGGTGTTGATTATGAAGGGGTAGGGCCCTCGACAAGCCCTCGTGCACTGAGAAAAATAGATACTAAAAATAAGAAAATAGAATGTTGGATATTACCTTATATCATCTAGATTATGCTACATAATATCTAATATATTCTCTTAAATATACAAGATATTAATGGCCAATAACAGTTTATATTCAACATTTAAAATATTAGATATTAAACTTTAATATCTAAGGTGTTATGAACAGTAGCGTGCACGTGCCTGAAGAAAAGTCACGTGATCAGAGTCTTTGAATTTCATATAAAATTTGTCTATCGCGCTCGCCCATAGCTTTTCTGGTCTGGTGGTTTGAAATGAATTTTCCAACCTGTCAATAACACGTTTTCTGTGTAACCGTTTTTAAATTCAACATCGGATTGGAATTTGCTTACTGGAATTCGTAATAGATTCCAAATGTTTACAATTATGTTGAACGTTTCTATAATCTCCATTTTTCAACAGGTTGCTTTGACTTTGAGAATAATCAACCAAATATGGACTTGCGAAAACTCTTAGATCGAGGAATTCAAGAAAGGAAGGAGATAATAAGAATATTTTGAATCCCTCAATCAATCATTATTTACACATTTATGTACAAGTCTTTTAAACTTAAAAAAATGTCCAAATTTTCCTCTTAGGCGTTCAATTAACCCATTAACGCCCAAAATCACAGACTTTTTAATTCATTTTTGTCCCTTGTTGACAAAGCGAAAATGGGAATATATAATTTTCTATGAGAAAAATTTGAAATGCAGAAAAATATTGTATTTAACAAATTTTATTTTTGACCAACTTTTTTCCGTATCGCGTGCTTGATACCAAATTTTAAAAAATGATGCGATTTTAATAAATCACAAATTCACTCGCTAAAACCTAGTTGTAAAAAGGTTAATAAATACAACCATCAGAATTATAAATACGAGTTTTTAAATAAATTTTATATTTATTTATATAATAAATACCTATATTTTCCAAATCGATATATTTGTAAGTTTATTTTTCCCTTAAACCAACATAATCATTATTCTTTTTATTGTTCTTATTATACTGTTTTTATTAATGTTGGTTAGCTACTTTTAAAATATAAATTATTAGTCACCTTATTTTATATTCTATATTCTTTAATTATACTTAGGAATTCAACTTTGGACTAAGGATCCTCTAGGGAAGGATGAGACAAACCCCGTGCCTAATACGGATTGGTCAAGCGGAGTTTGTTGGAGAGTTCCGGTTAAGTGTTAAGCGATTATGTTTTTGTTTAGTAATTTTCTTTTTTGATAGATATGGCTGATTTCAACCAATGCTTAATGGTGGCGCCAACCTTTGTCAAACTGAAATTCTGAGATGCTTTGAAAAAGTAAGAATAACTTTGAAATTTTACTTTATTTATTTGTGACCTTAACTCTCACATTTGGAAAATATTATAAAAATTCCATTAGTTCTAAAAATAGTAAAACCATGTAAGTTCAACATTCAACATATGTGCTCGATCGGTGAAAGACTTAAGTAATAATATAAAGTCCTCACAAAAGTTTCTAAAATTAAAAAATTGCTCAGGATTCATATATGTGGCCAAAACAAAAAGAAATCAATAAAAATTATGTAATTCTGAGTCAATATAATAGCAGACATGTTTTCAAACATCTCATGTTATAATCACTCTCGATCTTGGCTCAACAGCTGACAGCGTGAAATCGAAGCGAGAAAGTGGGGACACACCGACTCGCCGCGTTTGGTTGTGTGAGGATCCACACGGATCAGTGATGGGGGCCGAATACGTCCACGCTCTGCGAACACTGATGCCGGAGTTCAAAAAGTTCCACGATCCAGTGATCCCAGAACGTGGGAGCTGGAGGCCCCCACCATTGATGCCTCAAGCTCATTGTGTCTTCCTCATTCAACCAACCTATGGCAGTAGAGCGAGAAAGAAGCCATGAGCTGGTGGAGTCTATGGTGGGGGCCGCCAGCTCCCACGTTCCCAGATCGTGGCACGATCTGGGAACGCTGCGGCACCAGTCTAAATTAGTCTAAATACAGGGACGGCTCACGGCACATACAAATTACGTTTGCTGGAAGTCATACAATTTTATAATATTTTTTATTTTATTTAGGCATTCAATTAAGAACCTTATACTACCGTTTAAAAATTTGAAGACTTTTTGAATTAGTTTAAATATTTTTGGAGAAAAATGAAAAAAATCTGAGGATAAATTTTTTTTTAAATCTGGCAGCACGGTTCCTATCTGAAATTAGCTACTGCTGGACAAACCATGCTTTAGGGAAATCGTTTGGGAGAAATCGCTCCCTACCGTTCCGATAAAATTGTCGATTTAAAAAGCTTATTGATTCAAATGTCGACAACACAATTAAACTGAATAAATTTAAATCTACAATTTTAAAATCCGCAATTCACTGCGATTTTAGCCTATCGTTTTTTGCTTCCTGGGTATCACTATTGACTTTTATACAGGTTTTAACCAGCTTTTTAAACTGAATAAATGGCGCAAAATTAACAGTTAAAATATTGAAAGTGTGATTCTTTGGTGAAATTGACTCAATAAACTTAACAATAAAAATCGATAATTTTATATCCAGCCCAAGTGCGAATTGCCGAAGCTAATAATACGACACAATATTGGCTTAATCTCGGCAACCAAGAGTCGGCTATTGATATTGGGCCAATGTCGCTGTTTGCATCGGTTAAGTGCTGGGCCGACGACGGCGGACTTTATCGACTGTTTAAATTGACCGACCTTCAGTCGAAACTTGGTCCAGTATCGGCCTTATATCAAGTCGATTGTCACTTTTACTATAGAATCCAGTTCCAAAAGTAGAAGAGCCAGAGTCTGGCCCATGAACGGCACATTACTGGACCATGTGTCACTTTTACCACGGCAAACCAATCTGAAAGTGAAAGCACTTAGGCGGCTGTAGAAAATAGAAAAAACAAGATGTCAAATTTTCACGTCTGGCGAAGGCGGCTTCATGTTCACTGTTAGTAGTACATATGTATTAAAATAAAGTTCTGTAAATAATAATTTGCAAGACTCTGCTGTCGACTGCATGTTAATTTTCCAGAATTAAAATTAAAATTCGACATCTTGTTTTTTCTATTTTCTACACTTTTAACATTTTAAGTATTAATTTTACGCCATTTATTTAGTTTATTGTCTTGTTACCGAAATTTTACCCAATCGATCTTTACGAAAATGATACCCAATTCGGTAACAGTTCAGTTTATGCGACCCGCCAGGGTACAGAGTTTATTCGAATTTACCAAGTTTTCGTTGTCAAATTGATACTTATATTTTGGAAAAGTTGACAAAAATCAGAAAGAACTGCCATGAATACTTGAAGAAGTCGGATAGTCTCTGTGGGTTTCAGAAGGCTGGTTAGAAGCTCTGTTAAAATCAATTAATAGTGCTAGATTTAGAAAGTATATTTAATATATATGACACAATTTCCTGCTTTGAAAACTCAAGAAAATTCTTCACAAAAAAGTTGAGGTAAGAACGTCCCAGATAACATTTGTGATTTTCATTCCAAAATCACATGACGATTTTCACAATGTGAGCTAGATACGCACTCAAGATGATGTATCATATGATCGTGACTTTATGATTTTCATCAGTGAGTTCGTAACGCACTCGTGGTGAATTTATAATTTTAACATCATAGGTGAGCTTGATGTGATGGCGATAATTTTATAAGATGCACAAGCAACTGTTTTTTTTTCATGTGGTGATGATGAGTGTTAAGAGTGTTGTTGTGTATGTCAAAATCCCGTTACTGGCAGAATAGAAGCAGCAAGAAAATCTATTTCATATTCACCGCAGATTCGTAAGTACTTGTTACGTCTGTCTAAAGCAATCCGCGATTTTATTTATTTTATTCCACTATATATATACTAGACGTATAGTGAAATAGTTGAAAAGATGTAAGTCCACAAAAAAATGTAACCCCAAATTTTTTTGCTTTTTATTTATTCACTTTCAATGATTAAAAAGTATAAACTTAAATATTACGCATTATCCATTTTTTCATGTCAATAAACGTGATTAAAATACGAATTATTTGCACTTTAATCGAATGTTTTCACCAATCTTTAAAAAAATCTTGTGTTAACTTGATTACACAGGTCAAAATTTTATCTACTCTGGAACACCAAAAACGGATTGGATATACAAAGGTTTTTGAAGTCGCTGATTACGATGAGAGGGTCAGTTAACCTCCATCACATCAAGTTCAAGGTCATTTGAAGGTCAAGTGTAGAAAAATGCGTCAGAAAAATCTGAAAAATTCTTACTTATGTGTTTGAGGTCACTGAGTTCGAATCCAAGGTCAGTTAGTATTGATCGCGCCAAATTCAAGGTCATCTGAAGATCAAATATAGGAAAAACTGAAAAAATATCTTGATCATGCAAAAACAACTTGGGCAGCTTCTGCCTTTTTTATAGGCAGTGTATTTTGTGAAAATAAATTCAAATTTTCATAAGCATTCAAAAAAATATAATGAATTCTTCAATATGGAGGTTAGTCTATTATGCGATTCATAACCAGAGACACAAATATAAGAAACAAAAACAAGGAATCGGTTGAAAACATTTGCAACTCAACGTAAACGTTTTAGAGCTGAAGATTAATATAGTTTATCTTAATCTTAAGCTCGAAATATTATATTATTATATTGAAGAATTCATTATATTTTTTTGAATGCTCATGAAAATCTGAATTTACTTTTGGAAATACACTGCCTTCAAAAAAGGTAGAAGCTGCCCAAGTTGTTTTTGCATGATCAAGATATTTTTTCAGTTTTTCCTATATTTGATCTTCAGATGACCTTGAATTTGGTGTCATCAAGACTAACTGATCTTGGATTCGAACTGAGTGACCTCAAACATATGAGTAAGAATTTTTTAGATTTTTCTGACGTATTTTTCTACACCTGACCTTCAAATGACATTGAACCTGATGTGATGGAGGTTAACTGACCCTGTCATCGTAATCAGCAACTTCAAAAACCTTTGTATATCCAATCCGTTTCTGATGTTCCAGAGTAGATTAAATGTTGACCTGTGTTATCGCTGGAACTACAGTAAGTTTTCAATTACTACTTGATCGATTTTGGTTGTCTATCAATAAAATTAATGTCTCCTATTGTAATAAAAAGTTTTTAACGATGATTCTTGACGAAATTCATAGTATTTTAATTATTAATTTGCGAATCAAGGTATATGATTTAATACTACACAAATGTTAGCAAGACTTTTTATCAATTGTTGGAAATTTAAGATCTAATTATTTTGAAGTATAAATTGTTTCTGATGATAATGATTTTTTAATGCATAAACAGTTGTGTCAAGTATACATAGTTGACAAAGCTAAGTTATAAATGGGTAAAAGACAGCTTCGAAATTCGCTGATTTCGAACTACAATACTCATTTTTATTCAAAATATATCATACAAAATGTTGATTGATCAACATTTCAATATTTTAATTGAAATGTTAATTGATCATTATTTTGAATTTTTAATTGAAACGTTGATTAATCGACATTTAGATTTTTCAATTGAAATGTTTTTTAAAATGGTTTTATTGCAACAATCGTTTTCATGTAAGGTTATACTATAAGGTGATGCATGTTCCATTCAAAAGAAGTTACAAATTGGCCATCCGGGTTTTTCCTCAGAACTATCGAGAAAACAGAAGGAGCTATGGCCTTCAAATCAAACAGATATAGTGAACTGTCTTGGCGACAAAAAAGAAAATGTACGGCTCAGGTTGAACGAAACAGGTTAGCGGCTCTCGACACAACTGATTCTAATGATTCAAATGAGCTGGATCAGCATCACATACAATCTGAATCGAATGAGTCATTGCAGCCCCACGCTGAATCTGATTCGGATGATTCTTCAAACAACAGTCACCCTGCATCTCGTTCTACCGAAGATTCCTCTTCTGAATTATCATTTGATGACGCAGCAACTGTTGCAAACCCAGAACCAGTTGCTGGTAGCATTAATAATAGAGTTACGGATGACAATGAAAACTCAGATGCTTCAACCGAAATCGAAGAAAACAATGAAGCAGAGGTCCTTCCCAATCAATTCTTACAAGGAAGATTAACTTTGAGGAATATGTGTTTATCTGTAAATTTAAATCACGTACAGGTCAAACGCTTACTGAGAACGTTAAGAAATGCGCCATTCAATTTACATTACTTGCCGAAAGATCCTAGAACTCTCCTCGAAACTCCTACTGTAGTTGTAAAAAACATTGTTCAAAACGTTGCTGGAGGCAGATACTTGCATTTCGGGTTCAAACTTCTATTGCAAAGAAAATTAGAGAGCGTTCCTGATGATTTGTTGCCTGATCGTATTGAAATTGATTTTAGCACTGACGGTGGTAGGGTTTTCAAAAGTACTTTGCAGCAATTCTGGCCAATTCAATTCAGAATTTTTAATGTGGCGCCAAAAAAACCAATAATAGCTGGTTGCTATCTTGGTCACAAGAAGCCATCAAATGCATTCGATTTTCTAAATCCACTCGTCACTGAGGTAGTCGAACTCACAGAGCAGGGTGGTATAGATGTGCGAGGCAGGCTGTTGCCTTTGCACATTAGATGTTTTATTGCTGATGCCCCCGCTCGGGCTTTTTCACTGGCAAAGGTCATCAACAAAGAACTGACGATGAGTATCGCGCAGTTTTAGATGAGGATCACCATAAAGGACCAAGTCCGCTTAGTAGGATCATGGGGCTGGTTACTCAAGTGCCGTTTGAGGTAATGCACCTTATTTACATCGGTGTTCTGAAAAGATTACTTGAAGCTCAAATCAATGGTTCTTATGGGTTCCGGCGGTTAAATGCAAGAAAAATGAACATTCTCGACAGTAGGTTGTCCTCGTTAGAATGCTATTGTCCTTCTGAATTTAATCGCCGTCCTTTGAAGTTGTCTCTTTTCAATCTTTACAAGGCAACTATGTTTCAACAGTTGTTACTTTATACTTGCCCTGCTGTTTTTTGTGACGTTTTCTCACCTTCTTACTACCTTCATTTTGTGCTGCTTCATTTTATCATCCGGATTCTCAGTGCCAAAAATATTCAAGATGACCTTTTGGTCTATTGCAAAAACGCGATGGTAATTTTCATTGAAGGTTCAGAGGAACTTTACAAAGAGAATATCATGTCGTATAATTTACATGGGCTATTGCATGTTGTCGATGACGTGCAAAAGTTGGGGAACATCGAATCGTACAGTGCCTTTTGCTATGAAAACAATATGAGAGAATTCACAAGTCAAATCCGTAAGCCAGGAGCTGTTCTCGAACAATATTACAATAGGTTCCACGAAAAAAACAATTTGGCCTTAGTTCACGAAATTGACGATCACAATATAAATGCATCACAGCAACATTTCGAAGGACCTCTGTTAGATCTCTTACATGCACGTCGATGTGTTCAATTTAAAAAATTACACGTTGGTGCCATTACATTCGATACGACTCAACGCAACAATTGTTGCATTCTCAGAAATTTAGATATATGCCTTATTCGCAACATCATTCAATTCGAAGGAAATACATATTTGATTGTCAATGCATTTACACATCGAAATTCATTTTATGAATTTGGTTACGCCTCCGACATTGCAGGTGTGTATTACTGTAAGAACATATCGAACTACATAAGAGCTGTAAATTTGCAAGACGTCAAAGCAAAATGTTACGTGATGCCTAAATGGAAGAAAGCTGAAGGGAGAGAAGAAATTGAAGAAGAACATGAATTCATATGTGCGGAGTTACTTACACCGTTTATTTTACCGTGATTTTTAAATAATGGAACGTAAAAATTTCAATGTAATTTCAATTCAAAATTACATCTGCTACTGAATTTTTGATAGTGTATTGCAAATTTGAGATAAACTTTAATTTTCTTTAGAAGATTTAGTTGAATTGTCGAATGTACTCCGATGTTTCATATTTTCATGAAATGATGTATAAAATGTAGAACATTACATGTAGGCTTAAGAAGAAAATACTATTCCGACTTTTTTCGTGGTCGATATAGGAATATTATAAAATACTCAATGCCTTAGCAGCATTTTCCTTAGGGTTTTTGTGAATTTCCATGGCATAAACTTTGTATTCATCATCCTCAAATGAAAATTCCGGTTTCAGCCCTTAGCCAGGCTTAGTTCTATAAACTTTGCCTCTGATAAAATATGTGTACGTCTGGAAAAAATTAGGACAATATCTACACAATTAAAATTACGAATAAGAAAAAAGTACATTGTAAGAAGAAAAGTTATTGTTATTATTTTCCTAGAATTCAAAAGTATTAAACATGTATTTGTCAGTGAGTAAAATATTTAAAATAATTTAATTTATGTAAGATGATGCCATTACACACAGAAAGTGTGAAATATCGATCGACGGCGAAAGATAATGCTGCGGCTGCAAACGATAAAAAAAAGAAGTCGATTGAAAAATTAGGAAAAGAAATCGACAAACCCTTAGATGAAAAAACAGTGAAGCAGACTACAAAAAGCTCTAAGTTCAAAATCCTTGGCAAGAGTTCGAAGGGTCGAACGCAAAAACGACCATTACATCTCAACACCACTGACGACGACTCTCTCGCATTTGCCAGAAAGAAGAAAAAGGACACCTTCAGTGGTCTTGATAATTTACGAAAAATATCAGCCGAACAAACAAAATACGAAAAACACCGAAATGTTTCTGCTGCGAGCAAAGCGTAAGTATCTTTATCAGAGTAATATTTTCCTTGTAACAAACTTACTTTTCATATCATGAAAAATACTCACTTATGGTTCGAACCTTTTTCCGCCTTAAGGAATTAAGTGAATTCACATTGCATTGTAATCTAAGTGTTAAGGTAGTTCATCCACGAAAATTAAACCTCGGACAAAAATAGATAATTTTGCTTACAAGAATAGCGATATTATTATTGAAGGGCTAATTTGAAAGAGAAAAGATTATTTTCTATAAAAAAAATTTGAAGCACAGAAAAATAATTTTATTAATAAATTTTAATTGTGCCCCAATTTTTTTTCTTATCACTTCTTACCAAATTCAAAAAAATCAAGCGTTTCTAGTAAATCGCGAATCATTTTTTCGGAGAAAAGATTCTCTACAACTTCACCGTTTCCAATTTTTGAAAATAAAATCTTTAATGGCTGAAACCATTGAAAATTAATTTTCCAAAACGAAATGGTTAAATTGGAAACGGTTGAGTTGTAGAAAATCTTTTCCTTGAAAAAGTGATTCGTAATTTATTAGAATTGCATAATTTTTTTTAAATTTGGTAAGAATAAATAAGAAAAAAAGTTTAGCAAAAATAAAATTTGTTATATACATTATTTGACAATAATGTTTTCTTTTTCAAATTAGCCCTTTAATAATAATATTGCTATTCTTGAAAGCAAAATTATCTATTTTTGCCTGAGGTCTAATTTTCGTGGATGAAATACTTTCATCTAGAATAGAAAATAGAGCTTTATTTTAACTCGGATCACAGCAGACATCCACTTGAAAATGCAGGCTTTTTAAAAAAAAAAGTTTAATCCTTATTCGTTTAAATCACAATGATAAAAGCTCATTTTTTAGATCCATACGCATAAATTTAAAATTTGCCACATTTTGCGTATTGAAAATTTTTGCTGGTTTCACTAATAGTTTCACATAATGCAAAAAATGTAGAATTACTGCATTGAAGCATTGGGCTTTATATATTTTTAGTCATTGGCAATCCCAAGAAATTCGAGAGAGCTGTGAAACCCGCCGAACCATCTCTCACTTTGGATGCAGTCCAGGCATTCTTGAAAAAAAATGGATTAGAAGCGATCCCTCAACGAGAGAAACTGAAAGAGACTTTGGATGAAGATAATCATCAGAACATAATTGACGAACACGCTGATCCCGATCATGTGACTAAAGAAATATTAGATTCCAATTACGACGAAAGAAGGGAGTCTGAATTTTCTGACGACGAATATGAACAGTTACATCAGGAAAAAAATTTCATGGAAGCGTAAGTGTTATGAATATTTTTGAATAAAAACTTAGTAATATTACGATAATTTAGTCTTCCAACTGTTATTGAATATTAAAAACTGTTTTCACTCTTCCTTCCGGCAAAACATTCAACGATCAAATAATTTGAGTATTATTCGAATAATAATAATCAACAAAAAAGTAATTTATATCGATACTATGTTTTATACGTTGGATGTTCACTTAAAAAAAAATTTTGTTGATGTTTTTAAAAAAAAAACTCCATTTAACTGTAAACGCTCAAGTACACTTAGAAATATTGGCGTTCTACATGTAAAGATGTAATACTCAAATGAAGAAAAAAATGCAAAATGCAATGCAATTTTTTTTTCAAATCGGTGAAAACATTCGTTTAATAGTAAATATATCGAGAGAATTATTTCAGAATTTTGTACAGCACCATTTTTGAGTAATCGATCGTCAAAGTTGCGAACTGACATAGGCAATTACTAAAGAGAGAAATAGAGGCAAGATGAAAGGTCTAACCGTCAAATCTTTCATTTTGCCTCCCTTTCTTTCTTTAGTAATCGCCTCTATGTCAGTTCGGAACTTTGACGATCGATTACTCAAAAATGGGACGGTAAAAAATTCTGAAATAGTCCCCTCGATATCTTTACTATTAAACAAATGTTTTCACCAATTTTTAAAAAAATCTTGTGCTAACTAAATTCACGCACGAACTACTTTAAATTCTAAGTGTTATTATCTCAAAATTAATTGTTCGTCAACGAAACGGAATTAGCAAGTCCATTACGGTATTGTAGAATGAGACATCCGATGTTGTTGTCATCTGGGATGGATTTTCCGCCAAAACCATTTCCATCGACTTCGACGGCGGTTGAAATCACGGAACGTGTTAAAGAAAATGAGGGAAATATGAGTGAAGTTGAGGACGGGATAATTTACTCAAGGTGAAGAAGCATTTTGTTGTAATAGCTCTTTGTAAATCAAGTGTTAATAAGAAATATTAAAACATTGTGTTGCAGTGCGAATGTTGCAGGAAAAACCCTCGTCCTCGAAAAACTCTCGTTCTCAGAAAAAAGAGCCATCGTAACTTCACCAATCAACACCAAAAATCGACTTTCTCATCAGAAAAAAGCAATTCCGACTCTGAACTCCAACCAGAAAACCGATCGCTCCCGAAATTCATCGAAAATATCGACACAGGATTTAAGGAGAAACATTAAATCCCATTATGAAACGCGAAATTCATCTGATTCGCTAGTCATGTCTGAACGAATGATGTAAGTGTCAACATTCCCGGAAGTTGCATTTGTTCATAAGATTCACTTGAAAAACTTGTTTCAATAGGATTATAGAAAACAATCAAAGTCTGATGATAGACATGCTCTGTGCGATTTTCGAGAAAATGGACACTGTCGAGACCAACAAAACTTTGTTCCAACCATCAGCAGGATTCCCCATTCAAAATCTGGACGATTTAAAAGCATTGGAAGTAGACGATCAAGAAGATGTGAGAGAACAACTGGTAAGAGGCTTCAGAGTTTGAAAATATATTCCTTTTCAAAGGATTCAATCCTAAACACATTTTTGAAGTAATATAACATATTTTTATTCTTGATGACCAATATTCATATATTTTCAGGCACTCTGTAAAATGCCCCTCGTCAATCGAAAGAAAAGTAGGAACATGGTATGTAATGTAACTTTATTTTTAACCTGTTATTATTTGTTTCAGAAAGCTCATTTGAAAGATGTCGGTGCTTGCGGATCGCGAGAATTCATGAGAATAAGTTTGACGGTAATGATGATCCCGCAAGTAATGGATCAAATAACATTCTGCGGAAAAGGACACACCTACGAATTTGGAAACACAAAAGCCGCTAACCTCATTTACGGTACTTATTCTAGATCGATATCTCTGCAATACGCATCTTTTACAAATTATATTGTTTTATCTTTTTCAATACAGAAGCTGCAGTTCATTTGAAATTTTACAAAAGAGGCGAAGGGAGCAAATCGGCATTCAAAAACGACATTTTGGAAGTTATACGGGCTAAAAAACAAAGTTACAGGAGGAACAAAAATGCTGCTGAGAAAAACGAAGATAAAAATCAAAACGAAATCCAAAAGCCTCATGGCAAGATAATTTCACGCAAAGAAATAAATAAAGAAATCAAGGAGCAGAATTCTTCATCGACGGATGATGAAAACTGATCTAAATCCAACGACTCAGGCGTATAAATATTCTTTCGATTTCTTTCCCTACTAATGTACCTTTTTTTGCAAAATGTATAAATAAAACCATAATTTTGATTCTATAGTCATAATTTTTTAATCCAACCTCAAACTATGAATTTTCAAACGTGTATAGAAGCTTTAGAGTAAATCACAAGAGTGATTCTCTTGTGAATATCGAGTGATCTCGATGTGAGCTCATGGTGGTCATACAACTGTATATGTATGTGAGCTCACATGTGATTCACTTGACGATGTGTATGTGATTTCACATGTAAATCACGAATGTTATCTGGGACGTGTTACATCTGAGGGCTGTATTAATAAATTAATAGTTATAATTAATCTTTTGGATAAGTCAGCAAGGTCTTAAATGGTATAAAATTGTATGGTGATTGAAACCTAAAAATATTTTTATAAAATGATAAAAATGTTATAAGGATGATTTAATAAAACTTTAATGAAATTCGTGACTTTTATAAAGTGGTTTTATAAAAACTTCATGCAATAAAATTTTCTTTATATATAAATCCCGAATATTCATTTAAAAAATTTCTCATGAAATTTTTCTATTCTATAAGAATTTTTAAAAAGTTTTATAACATCAATTTTATAAGAAAGGAAATTTTTTAAAAAATTTTGGGAATTTTATAAAAACTAATCACTAGGGTGATTTGCGATAATTATTATACATCATTTTGATAGATTATCAGTTGATAATCTTTATCAATAAAAATTACACGCTATAATAATGACTCATTAATCTAGAATTTTGAAATTCCACATTAATAAAATCAGTACATGCTATTGTATTTAAACTTAATTCAAACAAGGCAGTACAGAATCGCTTTCAGCCGGCTAGGGAACCGACGGAGACGGCGAGTACGACAAGTGGCAAGCATTTACGGGACATAAACCTTCTACCTTCGCGGTTTCAAAAAATCAAATTTTTTTTTTTTGCTTATTTTGAATCTAGACACTATAAGGAACATGCCTTATGAAGGATTTATTCGAAAACGTGCTGGTTCAAATACTACCGACCTCATCATTTATCTTTAAACGCGTTTTCTCGAAAGTACTGTTTTTTAAAATTGTTGGCACGATTTTGACGGAACTATCGAAGATATTGGAAATCTGTAAATTATTTCGTATTCAAAAAACGTCTCACTACGATTAGACACGAGCTTTTTAAACAAAAATTTTTTTCAATTTTTTACAGCTTTTTTAAGCTAGAAAATAGAACTTTTTTTTCAAATCGCTGCCATTTTGTTAAATTTTAAAATCATCCAAAAAGCTTGTGTCTTATCGTAGTCGGATTAGTAAAAAGTAAAAAAATATGATTGTTTTCATGTTTTAAGGTTTTGAAGCTGAAAAATCATGCCACAAAGTCTACTATGTCGCGCCGGCAGAGATCGATTCAAGGACGCGTCAAGGCCAAGATAACGAAAAAAAAATAATATATATATATATATATATTTTTTTTTTTAATTTTAATAATGTACTAATTAAATAAAAAAAACTTTGTGTCAATATCATGTGTTTTTTCGCAATCCATCGTCAAAAATACGCCCGAAATTCAGGCGCGAAGGTAGACGACCCCCTTAAGGGTCTTGTGATTAGTAGCAAGTTCGTGTGAGTAACTTGGTCCAATTTCCACATGTTTACGCCCAAAGTAAAATTTTATTTTTGGAATTTAAGATATGGTAGAGTAGAAGATAAAAGTGGGCGTAGATAGATCACTTTTGGTTTTGATAATTAAAAAATTTTTCCGATAGATTTAGTTAAACTTTTTTCATTTCCCAAACCAAAAGTTTTCCATCTACGTTATTTTCGTAAGTATGTATATCACATGCTCTTAATGAATCTAATTTTTAATCAGTAAAGAAATTACCATGTCAAAGTGCAGTATTTTTGAACTCAAATTTTCGAGAAAGTTCTTCTTCGTTGGATCGTGTCTATCTGAGGGTTTGAATCCCCTCGAACGAACTACAACATTGTCAGCAGAAACACTTCTTTGTAAAAAGCTGCTGGTTTCCTGGGACATGTAATTTAGTCCCTTGATTTCAGTATCTTTGTTTACATTCGATGTACAATTGTAGGATGATTTGTTCAGGATAATTCGATTTGTATTATTGTGACTGAAAAAAAAAATGTATTAATTACCAACTGAGAATATTAATATAATGACGATATAATTTTTGTCACGAATCTTTCAGTTTTAAAAAGACCTATTAGGTAAGAAGTTATTATTAAATTAAAAACATTCATAAGTATTTAGATTACAGAAATAATTTATTTTTTAAACTACCTTTGTATAGGTAGTATAACGTAGCATCTCTGAACGTAGTATTTTTATTATTTTTTGCTCATATAAATATTTTTGAATTCTGATTTCAAAAATCAATTTATCTAATTCAGCTTTAAGTGTAGATATATTCATGCACAGTTTATCAAAATAAAGTTTTTAAAACTGTATTACGCTAAAGACTCATGATAGGGGAATTCGGGTTAGGAACTTTCTATTAATTAATTAATTAATTACAGAATGATAAATCTTCATTTTATTCAATTATTTTGGTGTCACACTACTAAAACTGAAAATCAATTCGTGGATATAGACTAGTTATCAGTCAAGTTTTATCAATTTGAACCAGAGACAAGGAAATGTAGACAAATTATTATTTTTAATTGAAAAATATACTTCAATTCCCTATGTAAATATTATTGTATAATTTTTAAAGTAAATTATACAACGATTTTATATATATTCCAAGAATCTAATCCTCAAAAATATTAAATTTTTAGAATAAGCACGATTGTTCGAAGATTATGCAATGGTTGCCATCCAAGAGGCTAATTAATTCCGCGTTGCGGTATTGGCATCAGTACAACAAGGTTCTTTGTAAAAGAAACGCTAAATTTATCTGTTGTAATGTAATCCGTAACAGCCACAGCTGGTTTCAACGGACCAGAGACGTTAGGTCTCAAAGAAGTTAAAGAATCAAGACCACAGACCTTACTCCCTAATATTAATTCTAGTCAAAAACAAATAAGTAACAAAAACTCACCATCATCTTAGATTAATTATTAACCGGAACTGATGCCACATTTCAATCCAAAAAGTTCTTTTATTTATTATAAGTGAACTTAGATAAAAGTCTGCGAAAATTAATTCGTAAGCTACGATTTTTCGTAATTATTAGTACTAATATTCTGTTCTTGAGCTCTCTACACTTCAACGGAAAGCAGCTACTGACTAGACAAAATAAAAAAGCTAACTTTGAACAATTTTTTTCAGCAGCCAACTAGTGAAACCATTTTAATTATGAAAATGATTAATTTAAGTAAATAATAATCAATTTTAATCAATGTATTCTGAGTCATTACTTATTATTTGTTTATTCTATAACTTAGTCTGTTTTACTTAGACTATGGGAAATAAAAAGGAATTTAATTTTGGAGAGTCCTTGTCAAACAGCAACCTATACTTTAAAATAAAGGATAATTAATCTCATGTAGCGCGTCAAACAGGCATTTATCATTCAAACAGATCCATGAAATGTATGTATTTTACAAAATATTGATTTATTTTTATCAATTTATTTAAGATAAAATTAAACACAATGATAATGATTTTAATATTTTGCATCAAAATCTCATAAGAGTTATAATTTTCTGAAAACGAAATAAAATAGCGTTAAAATACATGAAAAAATAATTTTCTAGGAATAAAAAAAGAAAAATCAAAATATTTTTCCTTTCATATTAAAGTATTTAATATTTTGAAACCTACATTAGTGTTAAAAAACTATTTTAATGATCAAAAAGAATTATAATTATTATCTTAATTAAGATTAGGAAAAGCAGAACATTGTTCTATAAACAGGATTAGAAGAACAAGAATGTGTTTTTGGAATGTCGTAAAAAGAATGACGCTATAAGATTTGGACCAAGATTTCCGAAAATTACAAATTTCATCGTTGTGAACTCAGCAAAGCTAAGGGATATAATTAAAAGCCTGAATAAAATAAAGTGAATGTTGGATTCATTACACGATGCACTATAACAGGATAGTAATAAAATCTAAGCAAGGCAAAAGTTTACTTATGAAACGACGTCTTCCTCATCATGGAAGGTGTCCGGTGAGTATCTGCTCTATTCTATATTTGATTTATTTTCTTCTATTTGGAGCAGATTTACGTAACTCTGCCAAATCAATCGTCAAAGAAGAAGTTAAAGAAGAGCTTCGAACGCGCACTCTACTCTTGCAACGAGTGAAAACAGAAAATATAAACTAGTGCTTCTTCTTCTTCTTCTCGCGATTTACATCTTGCAAAATATATTCTTGCACCTTGTATCAGATATATGTATAGATAGAGAGAAGCTAGCCCAGTCGATACTTTACAAATCAACTGTGATTCAGCAATTCCCCCAATTAGATATAAAAAGAAAATACATAGAACTATTTCGCTTCAAATTTTTAAATAATTTTTTTTACATATAAACAATACTAATTTCGTAAAGTGGCTAGTCTACATTTTATTTCTGTAATCCAATAACTTATTGCTTATTTTTTATTTTCTTATTCTTGCCTAACTTTGCAGAACCTTTTAGCTTCATTGTATGTAGAATGTATTATTTTGTGAAAAGACACAGATTTGAGAGTTTATCTATAATCATTTCGTGACATGTTTGTGTTCATGTCTTAAGTATTTTTCTATATCTAGGACATGTTCTTTTATTAATTTATTCCTGATGGAAATGAGCTGACCCAATGCCAATACAAAATACTAAAACGATTTATCTATAATATTGACGGATACATACAAGCGCTGCATGTGCGGAGGAGAATATATGTGTTGTAAATTCCAACGTCAGTCAGTTCCCAATGATGAAGAATGTAAAAGAACTTGATCGAGCGCTGCTTTTGCTTTCGAAGTGGAGAATTGCTATTTTATAATTGCACGAAACGTAGGCTGGTCTTAGACTTTACATGCCGACAAATCACAACACCAAGATAGTCTTTTTAATCACGCCTAAGCGACATTTTCAACTTCCCAACTGTTTGATCCACGCATGTTAAAAATAGACCACCGGAAGGCGACACCTTATAGAATCGGTCGTCAGAGGTTCATAGCAGCCTTGTACCACGACTTGAAAAAAAGCTTTATATTTCCCATATGCCTACAAGCGCTAATCCAGAGCCCAGAGAAAAATCCAAAACAAATTAAAAAATGTATTATCTCAAAATATACTGAATGCTCTATGCATTTTTTCCAGTCTACATCTCAATTTCTCCAGCTATCACTTTTGTAACTATTTTCCTAATTTAAAATTTTTTCAAAATTAAATTAAATTAAATTTTTCGCAATAAAAAGCTTTTAATATTATGTTTCTTTAAATTTTGAAGACCTTCGAACTTTATTTGCGAATTTCAGATTTTCCAAATTTTCATTTTTTTCACTTTTGAATTTAGTTTTTTTTTCATTGATGGTTTAATTCTAAACGCAATGTGTAATTTCAAGGTTTTCAAATTTTCAGGTTTGTCAACTATAAGAATTTGAAAAAAAGTTTAGGCTAAAACATTCTAGCTTATAAAATTGAAATGAAAATTCTTTAAAATAAGGAGTACTGAACTCAGGGCCGTGAAGAGAAAATCCGGGCCGGGGGAATTCATCGGGCCCTCTCACCCATTACTGCTAATACTTATATACTACGCTAACTGCAAAATTTTCAGGGTAAACAAAGTTCCGGGCCCCCCTAAAAACTACGGGCCTGAGTGAACTTTAGAGAACTAAATTGTTGAGAAGTCAAAATGAATTAAAACTGAAATTCAAACGATCCCGAGTCAATGCATGATTTTTGGTTAGTTGAAAAGTAATTACACAATAAAAATATATCAGGGATGTGAGTGAAATATTATAATCCAAACAAGTTTGTTTTTATCTTTATCGTTCCCGTAGTTACATATTTTAACTAGACAATTACCAATTTCAAAAAATCGAAATCGGAGACAGGCTATTTTGGATCAAAATGAGTATTATGAAGCAACAGAAGGCATACTGTATGGTGCAGGCATCGCTGATTAAGCGCAGGTAAGATTTCTTCACGACTTTTCATTAAAAAAATCTTTTAAGGTGTTTTACTTAAAACAACATTTTTCAACACCTTGTTGATAAAATCTCCGAAACTAATGAACCGATCCTTATGAAATTCTTACAATCCATCTCCGAGATTTTATCAACAGTGCACACCTATCTACTTTTTGAACAATTTAAGGCTAAAATTTTGATAAAAAATCTATTTTTTTCTTTTTTTTTTTTTTGAGAAGCTGCCATTTTGTGAAAAATTAATATTTTGCTTATTCCTTCGATTAATTACGATATTCATTCAATCATTTTGGTTTTCTGATTTCAGATAATCCAATCACGAGATACCGTGTACACCGCAAAACACCTTTTTTAGAGGAGTTCCCGGAGATCGTCTACAGCGGCCTTGAATATCATTATTTTTAAAAATAAAAAATATTACAACAAAGTTTAAAGGTGGTTTAAAGTTACTATTATAAGCATAAAAATTTTAAAGTTAATAAATTAAAATGTCTCTCCAGGAAAAATTCTTGAAAAATGGCTTTTTTTCGGCCTCCTGACTGCGTATAACCCCTTAAGATATGTGGTTCTCCGGGAAACAAAACAGTAAAAACTCAACTTGCCTGGATTATATCATTTCACTCACATTCCCGATATATTAAAGACGTTCAAGGCCACGTAATACTCAACAAATTAGTAAATTTTATTGATTTGAGGTTTCTACATGTTTACCTCCAAAACAAATAAATTCTTTTTTTAAATTTAGGAACAAGTAGAGAAGCTAAAAACGGATGTAGATAAATTACTTTTGGTTTGGTAAATGAAAAAAATTCAATTTTAGCAAAATCTATTGGAAATTTTTTTTCATCATTAAAACTAAAAGTAGTCTATCTATTAGGACGCAAACAAGTAGAAACTGGATTAAATTGTTCCCATAAAATTCTGACTTTTCTCAAGTATTACATGCCCTTAACTAAAATCACTGATGAGAGCTTCGATTAGAGCCGAAACATTTAAAATAATGCAACTATGAGTTTCATTACTTCTGGAACCTAAATCTAAGCTTAGAACATCAACAACGAATTAAAATTTTTTTAAATGATTTCCTTAATTAGCCGTAGATATTTTTGAAACAAATCGACATCTGATAGTAAATTAACCATTTGAACATGAAATCTATATCTTCAGTACTCGTCCACTATAATGTACAATAGAACTTCATAAGATGGTTTTTGATTGTTTTAAAATACTACAATTGTTTTCTTTTTTAAACTGCTAGTTGTATGTACTACCAGACAATATATAAAAAAAATAACAAAATTTAGCGTCAGTTGCGATCTATTATTTTTGTACATAGATTAGAATAGCTTACAAAATTCTTTTTAGCTTTCTAACTCTTCAATCCCAATCGTCCATATTCATATCTTCCACAATATCAATATCTTCTCTAGAAAGATCTTCCTCCAATTTATCGGACTTTTTTACTTTTGAAGGCTTTTTCTTTTTCTGCCTTCTTTCAAATTCTTCTATTTTCATGTCAAGATCTTCGTCGTCACTTGCTGGTATCCTATTTATTCTAAACTTCTTTATAGATGGCAATTTGTTATCAGCCAACTCATCATTTTGCGTAAGGAGTTTCATTTTCTTCATTTGATGAACCTTCATCCAATTATCGTGAAATTTGATTAATGGTGTACCCTCTCTTTTAATATTGATCTCCCAATTCAAAAACTCTTTCATATTCTTAAAATCGAAAGTTGTTTTGCTGCGCTCCTTTTCGATATATTTTCTATTCTCTTCTATCTTGTCAAGAAGCGATCTTATCTTTCGACAGTAATTTGCTACGCTGCATTTTTTAAGAAATGCCTTGAGCTGAAAAATAAATTTATTTTTCAATTCACATTTATTTTTCAAACTCTAAGTGAATGAAAATTTATATTAAAACACGGTCAAATCTAAAATCGCCCATTTTTAAATTTTGAAACTAACTTGAGCGTTATTTTAAAATATAATCTTACCTGTATTACACAAGGAATGTATGCATCTGGAAAGTATACTTTATAACTGTCATTTGCTGCATTTTCAAATATGAGCTCGTGGATCGTTTCTATAACACTGTCTTTAAAAGTATTTTCTTGCTGTTGGCTTTTCGATACTCTCAGCAAACAAATTAAAGACATTGGTTTCATTAAAGCGACTTTATGCTTTTTATTAAAGTTATATCCAGTTAACACCTAAAAATTCACCATAGCTCTAGTAATTGAACAGTCAAAAAAGAACCTAAAGAAACTCAATTATAAAACAAAATTCACCTCTAGTAAAAACGGCAAAATCGGAATGAAAGTCCCAGTTTCTTTCGATATGTTCATAAGCATTTTCACACAATGGAATCGCAAAGGGTAATATTGCGAAGTTGGAACCAACTTTATTGTTCCAATAATAATCTGCAAAACACAATAACTGTTAGCTTTTTTTCAAACATTTTTTTATTAGAAAAAGTAATTTTTTGCAATATAAAAAGTGAAACATACTTGCACCAAGGGGTAAAGGAGATTTCTCATCATTGATTGTGGTTTTGAAAGTGAAATCATCTCAGCCCAAAATTTGAGAGAATTTATGAACTGCCAGTTATAAACAGCCTTGAAATTTTCCTAAACAAATAAGGAAAGTGTAGTTAGTTTAATTTTTATTAACGTGTAAATATTTTTCAATTTAATTATTTCAAAATGTTATTGAACATTTTACCCTCTTCTTTAGAGTAACGGCATTCCTTAAATTAATAGCAAGTTGGCGAACAAACAAGAAAGCATGGCGATATGCAAAATTACTGTCTAGCAGATAAATTTCAATCAAAGAGTGCCTCATGAAATTAATTCCAGGTAAAAAATTAGGCGAAACGAAATTAGAGTTTTGCACGTATTTGATGTACATCATCTAAAAAAATTAAAAATTATATTACATTAAATTTAAGAATTTTCTGTGACATCATATACTAATTCACTTATAAATTTATTAATATTCTTCTGATACCTTAAGAAGGATTTCGAGAATTGATTCTGTTTGTCTCGTTGCCATTTGTAGAATACAAAGGAAAGCAGTAACTCTGACAGCTTCCTCTCCAGACGACCAAAATTTTAACAAGATTTTCAAAACTGGTTTTCGAAGGGAGGAATAGCATTGAGTAAATGGCAACATTTGGTGAAAATGTTTCAAAAGTATAGTGATTATATTTGAAGATGTTACACATCGTAATAGCTACAAATAATAACAGTAATATGAAAGAAAATATTTAAATAAAGATTAATGGAATATAGTTTTCCACCATTTCTACAATACCTTAATTAGATCTTTAAGATAGGACTTCAGAGTACTTTTCACTTTAACAAATCTTTTTGTTTTGTGAGCTTCAAAACGGGTCTGGGTCCCCAAATTTAAAAATCTTTCCAACGCTTCAGGAAAATGCATTACGCACATTTGTACAACTCTATTGAATACTGAAAATTACGAAATTAGTTTTTCTTAAATAAAAGACTAGAAATATATGTAAAAACTTTAAATAGATTTCAGAAAATGTAATTTACTCGCACTGCCTTCGACTTTGTATCTAGACGGCTGTTTATCCGTTTCATCATCTATATTGCTTGAAAGCGTTTTTGTAGCTGCATGAAAAAGTTCAACGGCTGTTTTTATAGTTTTGGAAGAGCTAAAATAAAGAATTCCGAATGAAATACAATTTCCAGAATAAAATTATTTTAAATACTTTTAAACAAACAAAATTAAAACGAACTCAACTTTTCAGATTCTAGAGCATAAATATTTTACTTAAAATGAATAAAAATCGTACTTTTCCTTTTGTAAACTCTTCTCCCATGATGCTACAAATTTTAGAGTAACTTTAATCAAACCTTTCGAGGTACTTTCTTCACTATCTTCAGGCTGATAATCACTTTCGTCACTAGCAACCTACATAATTGAAATGACGCAAATTAAATGCATGTGGGCACATGTAATTAAATAAATATATATCAATTGAATGTCACAACTTTAGAAAATAAAGCTAAAATATTCATTTTTCTTACCTCTAGATTCATATTTGGGACATGCTTAGTATCATTCTCATCTTCAGAAACATCCTCATTATCGTCGGATACATCGAAATTGAGCAAGTTCGTGTCATTTTGTTTTAGAAACGAATAAAACTCTGGATCAGTGTCTTTTAATTTCATTAATGATTTTTTGTGTTCTTTTGGATCGAGATCGCTTTCTCCACTGCCTGAATCGTTAGCTGCATACAAATATACACATATTCAATATCATATACACATATTTTATCTCGTTATTTAAATAATCTAAAATCAATACATTATTTATTTTAAAATATAATTATTCGAAAAATGTTTTTAAAAACTATATTTAATGTTTAAATACTTAAGTTAAATATTACATTTTGTGGATATAATAGAACAAATGAATTAAGCATATTAGATATCCATTTTTTAGTTTAATAAACTTGCGTATTTATTTGCATCACCATTCTCATCATCAGATTCATTGTCGCTCTCGAAGTCCTGTTCCAGAAATTCGTCCATTGTTATTGCACTGAGTTTCTTCTTTTTTTTCGATACTTCTGAGGATAAAGTTTTTTTTGTCGTGACTTTTCCCTTTTTTAGTTTCATCTTCAATAACACCTAAAAATATTATGTTATTATTTTGATAAAGCAAATTGCACCACATAATTATAGAAAATTAGGAATATTACTTGCTTATATCTTATGTATAAAGTTAATTTGATGATTATCCACGTGTAAATGTAAATTATTTTCACTTTGTTAAAAGCATAGAGTTATTGTAGATAGAGTAGCCATACTGTAAAAAAAATTCGTGTAACCAGCCCCGTCCACCTAAAAACAAAATGGCGGTTCCTTAGTGATTATAGTTTGTATGTGCGAAGTTTTTTCACCAGAGCGGCGCTGCACGCGGCACGCTCTACAAAAGCATTGTACTAATAGACAAATATTTAAAAAATTTTAAATAATTAAGTTTCTGAACAATATGAAATGAAAAAATGTTCCCAAAATGATTCTAGGACATCAAATACACATTTTCCATAAAACAATTTAATACAAAATAACAGAAAGAACACATTAAGTTTCGTAAAATGTATACTGGTGGATACGTAGAAAGAATTCTTGAGACCCTGAACAAAATTTTTTTTATGTTATCCCCATAAAACTGAAAATATATTAAAAAATATATAAAAAGCTTAAGCTTCTCAATAGAAATATTTTCCAGCATCAAACGAATGAAATAAAAAATAAATATTTTGTTAATCCCTGTGTTCAACATAAAAAACCATGTGAAGGAAAATATATACTCAATTAAAAATTTGTAAATGTAACAAAAAATATTCATTAATATAAAATTTTCTAGTACATATTTTTAACAAATTTTAAATTTTTAACATGTACAGATCGATGATGACTAGTTAAGTGTCGAAAAGCATGGCTGCTTTTTTCTTCAATACACTAACTTTTTTCATTTCAGCCATTTCCTGTCTTACGATTTGTCTCATCCTTATTTAAAATTAAATTAAATTACATATGCTAACATCTCCACAGCTTCATTGGCGTGTTCTTATTTGCATTGAAAAATAAATATTGTTTCACATGAAATTAAATCGTCTAGAATTAGATCAAAAGAATTGCTAGACCGGCAATGTTTTTTAGATATTCGACAACTGTGATAAGTTTGTATAACTTAACATTTGGACGTATGAAATCTTTATTTATTTTTGCAAATCTACTCAAACCTTCAGGTAACTGATCACAAGAAAAAAATATCGTATCTGCATGAATTTCAGACGTAGTCAAAAATGCATTTAAGCATGTTGAACTCTGAGTGTGCTGTTTAATGTAAGCAGTTATACGACCAGTTGTGTAAAAAATCAAACAATCTCTAACAGCTGGTAAAGCATAATCGTGCGCTACTGCATCTACAAAATCACTAAAATCAGTGTCATCGCAATCGATTATTGCTTTTAACTTTTCTCGAATTTCTTAATTGCGCTTTTACTATTCGACTAATGTAATTCTTTCAATTTTGAAATTGTTATTAAGGGCATTGCGCAGTGCAGGACTCTCAAATTTCTGCCCATGTAGTGTATACTATTTTTCTTGCTACCCGGTCGAAAGTACGAAAACAATTGCATGTGTCCATTGGAATTAGAGTTCTTAAATTCTCGAGAATTTAAGTTGGTGGAATATAACCGAGAATATTACAGAATTTAAAGAATATAAGAGAATATAAAGAGAATTTGGAGAATTTATGTTTTAAATATCAATTTATGTGTATTTATCAATTTTGAAAACATGTTTGTTATTAAATAAGAGGCATTTGATTGTGTACATGTGTTTGAAATGAAAAAGAAACTTGAAATTGTTTTACTCTGAAGATATTAAAACTTTTCACCGCTGAAATTTTAGGTTATGTTCACTTTGAATTTAATACTAAAGATATTAAATTAACATTATCTCCATAATTATAAAAATTTCAATAAATTATATTAATTTCTTCAGTAAACTAAACGTCTTATTTGAATGAAATTCTTTAAAAAATATTTAGTAGAACAAAATAGAACATTATTATATTTTAATTATGTAAAACACATTACTTTAATGAGCTTGAGAATCTTAGTAATCATTTTCAGCGTTTTGTTTTCATTTTCCTCAATACTGTTCAACTTTTTAAGACCTAGCATATAAAATATAGAGTAATATAGCTTAAGCAACATTTAAAAAAATAAATTTAACATTTGACCTTCATAAACGCTTAAATCGTAGTAAAAAAACTTTTGAGAATGCAACTTCACTAAAAGAATATTGATATCACTTATACCTATTCTCTACCTATTCCTAAGTATGTACCCATCGTTGTCGAAAAATATGAGGCTAACATATTATCATTAAGGTAATTGTCGTGCCAAGAAACAGGTCTCTGAAGAAAAAAGTTCTTTTATGATTTTGAGACTTGAAATGATATCATTAGTCGTTTCATATGAAACAGACAAAATTAATTCTTATGGAGAAAATTTAAAAATCACGAAAAATAATACTTTTTTAGAATTTAAGAAAACATTGAAATCTAGACTTTTTTTGCATTACCTTCTTCAAAATTTAACAAAACAACTTCATTCTGGACTCATTTTATAGAGAATTCTGATGGCATTCAATTCATAATGAGAGCAAATTTCATCACTCACAAAATTAAAATTGAGATAATTTAAGTAATCATTGAAAAACACGTGGTCCCCCAATTTTGACCGGTAGTGTATTCTAATTAAATAAACTAATGTTTCCATTGCATTTGATATCCTTCGCTTCGTCTCATTCAGTCTCATTAGGATCAACTTTTCATGATAAGTACTTGCAGACCCGGCAACCACCGGCAACAGGCAAACGACGTGTTGTGATTATGATATTTATTAAATTTCGACAGACGCTTATCATATACAATCAGAATATGTTTGAAATATTGAACTATAATTTTATACGCAACAAATAATTGATTCTGATTGTTTAAAACATTTAAAAAGTCAAAATGAGAAAATTCTCATAAATTCTAAGAGAATTTATCTGCCGGTTATATTCTCGGTAATATTCTCATTCTCGTTACCGTTCTCAATGTAATATAACCGACTCAGAACTCTATAATAGAGTTCTTAAATTCTCGAGAATTTATGTTCAAGTAATATAACCGAGAATATTACAGAATTTGTAGAATATAAGAGAATATAAAGGGAATTTTGAGAATTTATGGTTTAAATAATTATTTAACAATATTTCCAGTACCTTTATGGTTAAATAAGAGGCGTTCATTTATATATATATATATAAATATATATATATATATATATATAAATATATAATTTGAGGTTAGGTTCATTTTGAATTTAATACACTGAATACTAAAAATCTGAAATTAATATTATACTTGAATTTATATTATCTATATAATTATAGAGTATATATAAAATCCTTTGTTACAATAAAATGAATTTGCAAGCAAGGCGTTACATAAAGATAAAATATTATAATATCCATATATGTAATTTTACTCCATATTTAAAAAAAAAAATTGAAAGTTGTTTATTTTTACATTAAGATTTATTCTGAGATGTTTTGGAAAAATGATAATAAATTTATCTTTAAAAATTAATAATAATGCAATTTGAATATTCGTGATATTAAGTATCACATTTGAAGTTATTATTAAATTTAACTAGTTCTGAAAATGGTTAGAACTGTTAGATATTCTAGCTTTATAGTGAAAGTGCCATTTTTAAATTTCAAAGTGACATGTTTGATAACATGTCTATTATTGTATTGACCCAAATTCATATAATGTTTGTTCATTTCTTTGGCATAGGGTCAGTTTCTTCTTATTTTCTTTGATTAAAATTATTATTACATTTAAAAATGCACAAAAAGAAAGAAAGGCAAACGTTTCGGCCACATATGGGGTCCCTCTTCAGTGCCATAAATTCAAAGATTAATTCAAAATTTCTGTAAAGAATTACAATATAGAAAATAATTAAAAAAAAGAATTATCATAGAAATTAAAAACTTATCTCATAGCTTGCAATTCAAAATGAAGTAGTCCAGTATGCAGCATCACGAATTGAAAAATTACTTGAAGTTCACTATGAATAAAAAACCGGATAAAATGAAAAAATATAAAAGATTTTGCACACGAACCGACCGGAATTTTTTTCAAAAAATGTTCTTCATGAATGTAAAACTTGTTCGCGTTTTGCCATTGTGAACCAATTTGGCATCATTCTCAGAATAAATCTTAATGTGAAAATAAACAACTTTCAATTTTTTTTTTTAAATATGGAGTAAAATTACATATATGTATATTATAATATTTTATCTTTATGTACACGGAGAAAAATAATTGAAGTAATTTTACTCAACTTCCGATCTAATTTGGGACATAAGGACAAGTTAGAAGTTATTTAGTATCACTGTATTTATTTGTGATGTATTAAATGTTTGAAAATGAATCAAAGTTGAGTAAAATTCAGAAGTGTAGGGTGAAGTATGAAAGCGTGCATTAAAAATTTTTAAATATATGTATTATTACTCGTAGTATAACTATAAAAAACCAATCTTTTATTAAATCACAAAAATAGTCGAGTTTTCCGTTCATTCTACTCTACGCTTCAATCGAGAGTTGAGTAAACCGTGAATCGCAAGATTTATTCCAACAGCTACATCTATTCACGCAGGAACGAATCAAAGTAATCTGCGCCTTGGGCACACATAAAAAAATTTCAATTTCAAAAACTTAAATTCTTAAAATTAAATTGATATTATGAAAATTTAAACAAAAAAAAGTCGATAAGTGTATTAAATAAAATATGAAAAATCACATAAATTACTCAGGCAGAATAATAATTTGGAATTCGCAAATGTAAAATCCATATGTTGAAAATATAAAACACAGAAAATAAAAGAACCTTCTTTTAAATGTTTTTTATACAAAATACTTCTTAATAATAATGCAATTTTTTAATGTACATTTGAAAATTAGTTTCACTAAACTTCATACGTCGTTATAATAAAAATGTATACTAAATGTAAGTTAATAATTATATTATATATATCAATAATCATAGTTATAATAATTGATTAATTATATTAATTTTGAAAAATATTTTATTAATCATTTATGAAAAAAGTTGATTTATTATTATTACTATTATTATTATTATTTTATTTTTATTGGTGCTACAATTCAGTTTTACACCGTCACTTGCCCTTTCTCCTCTTAACAACAATCACAAACTATTTTGATTACATTATCTATTTACATTAAGACTTATTTATTGCACACTGACTCTAGTTCTTAACATTCAGAATCTTCTCTATCTTGCCTAGTTTTGAACACAACTCTTCATTCATTTCCTTCTGTAGGTCTGCCAGTAACTCCTTTCTCAAGTCCCTCGTCCTTTTCTTCTCTCTCCAATCCTCCCACCATTCCTTTTCCGATGCTTCCAACTTAGTCATAATCTCTTCACATTCGACAACATGCTGAAGTGTTTCTTCTTTGTTTCTGCAGACCCTGCAGTTTGTGTCTTTAAAGCCTTTCTTTCCTTCTCTTACTGCATTTCCACACCTCCATCTAGCCCATACTTCTTTCTGTCTTGCCTTTAACTTTTTCTTTTGCTAGTATGTTTCCATTTCCGTCATTTCCTTTATCTCTTTATAATATCTGCAGTAACTAGACTGTTCTATCCTTGTCCAGTCTTTCTGTATGTCTTGGGCTTCTGCTGTCATTTCCAGTTCGACTAGCCTCTTCGCAACTATCTCCAATAGCTTCCTTTCCCCTATCATCTTAATGATTTGTCCATCTCCCGTGTTCTCCAATGCTTTCTCGAATGACTCTCCCCAATTAGTTGGGGTGCTATTCCTAATGTTCCTTATTTCTTCCTTTATACACTTTCTTGCCCATTTGTCCTCTTCCATAGCGAGCAGCTTTACTATGAATGCACCCGCCCTTCTTCTTGCTTCTATTTCTATACTCCTCCTCCCCGACTCCATTTTCCATATGTAGTCTGGGGTGTTTTTTCCTAGTCTCATACTCGCTTTCACATATCTGCTTTGGATCTTCTCTATCGTCTCTCTTCTTTTCCATCCCCAAATTTCCACTCCATATAATGCCACCGTTTTCACCGTTGAGTCCATAAAATATAGACTTCTCTTGAGATCTGTTATCGCAGCTCTATTAGTTTCACTCCATACCTTATTAATTAATTGTGGCGTTTTTCCTGCTGCTTTTATGATGTGTGTATTGTATTGATTTGTAGCCGTGAACCAAAATCCTAGGTAGTTAAATTCTCTTACTACTTCTAACTCCCTATCTTTATAATTCCACCTTTCTTTTTTTCTTCTCCCTCCGTTTCCAAATACCACAATCTTCGTTTTCTCCACATTCACCTCCATCAAATTCTTATCCGTCCATCTTTCTAAGTTTCTAATCATTTTATCTAACTCCTCCTTATTCTCCGCAACTATGACAGCATCATCTGCATAAAGCAATGCATAGATCTTTGTATTTAAACCTGGGCTCAGAACCGTGCCTCCATCTCTTTTTCTTCTTAGTTCTACTTCTAAATCATTAATATAGATATTAAATAAAATTGGGCTAAGCGGGCACCCCTGCCTCAAACCTTTTTTTGTTATAAATTTTTCAGTCTTCTCATCTCCTACTATTACTTCGTTCCGCGTGTCTTTGTAAATTTCTTTGGTCATTTCCAGGAACTTCCCCTCTATTCCCATCCTCTCCATTTTTTCCCAGAGCCTATTTCTATCTACCATGTCAAACGCCTTTTTAAAATCCACAAATACTGCGTACAACTTGCCTCTCTTTCTTTTCAGTCTATTTCCTATTATTGTATTCAAGACGAAGATCTGCTCTATAGTGCTTCTTTTTTTTCTAAATCCTGCTTGAGCTTCCGTCAGTTTCTTTTCCCTCTCTAACTTTTCGCTCAATCTTTCTGCCATTATTGACGCCAATATTTTATAATCTATATCCAGCAATGAGATTCATCTGTAGTTACCCGTCAAGTTCTCATCCCCTTTTTTGTGGATGGTATAGATCGATGCTGTACGCCAGCGTTTTATTATTTGATTTTTCTGCCACATAACCGTGATCAGTTGGATAAATTCTTCTATTCCTTCCCTAGGCATACCCACCAAAAATTCTGCTGCGATCCCATTCTCTCCTGCAGCCTTACCTTTTTTAACTTGCTTATCCTTGCAATTATTTCTTCTTGCTCTAGAGGTTTACTTAAATCATCCTCTTCTAGTATTTTTTCACTCCTCTCTTCTTTTCCTTCATTGCCTTTCTTATCATAATCACTCGATACCTTCCTATTTATATTATCTTCATACGTCCATTCGTCAGCTTGTTCCTCTCTTTTCTTCTCATCAGCCTCCTCTATATATTCCTCTCCTTCTAGTAACGACTTATAGAGTTCCAGCCATGTTTCTTTCTTAATTGTATTACTGACTATTTTTCTTTTCTTTCTATACCAACTCATGGCCTTCCACCATTCTGTAATATTCCTGCTTGCTGCTACCTGTTTTTGCTTTTCATCCAACCAATCTTTAATTAGTTTATCTCTCAAATCTGCTAATTCCTTTCTACTTTTCAAGTATGCTAGTTTATTTCCCCAGTCCCTGTTATTTCTGAATCTGTGTAGCAACTTAAATGTTCCTCTCCTTTTCTTCTTGTATTCGCCATTATCCAACGTTTCCTCACGTCCCTTATTTCCTCCTCCCTTAGTTGTCATACCAGTTCTCTTTGCTGTTTCCTCAATTGTCTCTATTATATTCCTCCATCTTATCTCTGGGTCTGGGTTTTCTTCTGTATCTTTTTCCTTCCAACATTCAAGCCATATTTTGTGAAATTCTTCCTCTTTTTCCTCTTTCCATTTTAGCCTTCTCAAATTCTTTTTTTTTCGTTTCTATTTCTCTTCCTTTTTTACTCCATTCCACTCCATATAATATAGGCAAGTGGTCTGATCCTTCCTGAGCGGCAATCCGAAGCCCTCTGAACCACTCTGGCTTGTCTATTTCTTCTTCCATTTTGACCATGACCAGATCCAGTACCCCTCCTAGTCCACTTCCATGCCCAATGCACGTTACCTTTCCTTCTCTATCTTCTTCCGTTCTACCGTTCATAATTAACATCGTTCTTGCCTCGCACCAATTTAATAAAAGTTTACCCTCAGATCGCATTTCTTCATCTTCTGAATTCCTTAGACGTAGATATTTATCTTTTCCTTCCAACCGCATTCTGCCACTCCCTGCCCTGATCCTATTTTTGCATTCAGATCCCCCGCGAGCATTAGCCTTGCTGGATGTCCTTCTAAATCATCCATTCTTTGATCCAGCTTTTTCAAAAATAGTTTAGTATTATTAGGCTTATTGTTGTAACCTGTAATTAAAATGTAATGAATCTGACTGTCTTTCTTTTTTATTTCTAGCTGTAGTCCGTACTCCCATTCTGTCTGTTTCCAACTAGCCTCTAACCTCTTCTTGACTCCAATCAGCTGTCCTCCACTTGCCCTGCCTTTAGCATACTTTCTGACTGCTGCCTTCCGGAATCATTCAAATTTCTTATCTACGGTTTCCATGCCTCTTTTCATTCTTTTTTCCTCCAAAAATGTTTCTTGGAAAACTACAATATCTGCACCTTCCCACAATTTCCAATTTTTCTTTACATTTGCCATGCCCTGTACATTACATTGCATCAATATTAATTCACTGTCTTCCAGCACTTCCCTTTCCACTGTTTTCACGAAAAAGGTTCCTTTCCTCTTTCTCCCTCTTCAGTTTCAGTTCTCCCTCCAGCTCGTCCCATTGTAGATATATATCATCTACCCATAGACTCTGGTATCCCGTTCCAGCCCTCTTCCCTTTCAATCACCATGCTTCTGCTTCTTTTTCTAGCCATGTTTTTACTTCTTTTTGTCTCTCTGTCAGATCGTCCTTAATCCAGACTCCCCGGCCTAGGTCTCCTAAAGTTGTCTTTTCTTTCATTAACTTTAATTTGGCCTTCCACTCTTCAAGTTCCGCTTTCCATCCTCCCTCAATTCTTTCCAGTTTATTTACTCTAGCCTTTATTTGTAATATGTCCCACATCCATCCTTCTAGTTCTTCTTTCTTTTCTTTTGTTACGAGTGTCAGCCCTTCGATTATGACAGCCTTTTTCTTTGCTCTTCTTACCTGTATCTCTTCGTTCCACTCTTCTCGACTTAGCTTTTTGGGAGGGAGGTTTGTTGATCCCGTCCCCCGATCATCACCCCCCCGTCTTGTCCTCCTCAAACCTTTCTGTCGTCGAAGCGGCAACATGTGTTAGTCATTGAATCCGTTGACGGAGACCTCCTTGGCTCGTCGTACTTATCCCCCGCTTCCTGAAACTGCTCTAATAATTTTTTTAACTTACTAATTTCCATTTTACCTCTTTCAACTTCTCTTTTCAGCTGTTTTATTTCTGCTTCCTGCTTCGTCTCCTCCTTTCTTTTCTTTTCATATCTGTCATTTTTACAGCTGTATTCTTTTCTTAGCATTTCTTCCAATTCTGCCATTCTTCTGTCCCATTTTTCTTCTTCTTTCTTTTCCCAACTGTCTTTTCCTTCCAATAGTATTGTTTCGAGGTTCGCCATTTTTTTCTCCCATTTTCTTTCAAAACTTCTCTCCCATGTTCTTGCCCCTTCTTCACTTTCTTCCTTCCCCTGGGACTCCTGTTTCCATTCATCTTCCTCTGATCTTTCGACTTGTTCCACTCTCTCGACTATCTCCAGTCTCCGCTGTGTTTTCCTTCGGGTCTTTTTCTTCCCTTCCAATGAATACCTCGGAGAACAAGGTTCCTCGCCCTGATTTAATTCTCTCTGTAAGTTCCCCCTAGTCACCCTTTGCTTGGGAGTCCCCTTCAGCCCATTTTTTCGTTTAGAGATACTTCCCTCGTCTAATTTTCCCCGTTCTGATTCGCCATCTGCCTTTATATTTCGGTTTCCCGGCCTGTCATAAGATATCCCTTCACGCCCTAATTCCTCTCGCCTCCAAAAATCTTCCAACTTCTTATCTTTTTCAGTTTCCCTCTCATTTTCCGCCCTTTTGGGCCTGCCTCTTTTCTTTTTCCTCTCGTCAGTTCCCAACTCTTCTAACTCTCTGTCCATGACAGGCTCAGTTTGTTTACACTGCGGGGACAAGTCTCGTATCGCCCTCTGGCGAGACTCACTTTCATTATCTATATTATCTTGTGAACCTGAGCTTTCTTTCTCCGCCGCACTGTCGCTCGCCTCGTCGACCTCCTCGACGTCCTCGCCGACTTTCACCCGCCTCTTCTCACCTTCAGCCATAACCTCACTTTTTCTCTCGCCGGTGGAAAAGCACTAAAAAGTGTCTTATGCTTTTCAAACACTGCTCACTTATTAGTCACTCCACACCGCCTTTGCCGCTTCTCAATTTTTGCATCTTATTTCTAGTTTTTTTTATATTATTTACCTTCCACTCAGACACTTTGTTTCACACTTTCGCGAGACAGAAAACTCCTTCGACGCCTCCAAAAAGTTGATTTATTTTTACTTGAGTAAGGCTAAAAAATGTTATTGACGGCACTTACTCTCACAAGCTCTGAATGACTCATGCAGTCACTATATAAGAAAATTCCAAGTTTTGCTTCTCAGCATTGTAAGCGAGCGTGTGCGTAATTCGACGAAAGCGTATCGTACTATATATAAGTGTAGTTATTAGGTTTATATATGTAAAGGTATATATTTAAGTGTATTTGTAATTTGAATTGTGTTTGGCTAAGTCTGAATGGTGTGAATGTATTTGTAAGTTGTTTATGTATGTACCGGATGACTATTGGCAGGGTCGGGGTAAGAATTTTTTTTATTTCAGAGAACCATACCATTGCCAGTTCAAATAATACGCCCGATGCTCATTTTACCCAACTACGGTTTGAAGCACCTCAAGCGTCGGTGATATACTTATAAATTTCATGTTAACCCACTGACGCATGTTGGTGCCCTGTCGTCGATAACGTTTTACTCAACTCCTTACTATTCCCTATGTAACGCGTATTGTTATTCACTTTGGGTGAATTAGGTATATATCAAATTGATTTTACCCGACTAGGATTTAATAGATGTTCAAATGTCCTTATGTCCCAAGTTTAATCGACAGAGTTGAGTAAAATTACTTCAACTATTTTTCTCCGTGTAACGCCTTGCTTGCAAATTCAGTGTAAAATGGATTGTCCGTGAAGCTTATATACAAAATCGTTTTCTTGAAAAATAAACGCTTTCGTCCACTCGTGAAAATCATCATAAACGTCTCGAATTTCTTAACTAGGTACAGGACAATAGTCTTCTTCAAGGAGAAAAGAACCTCTCAGGATTGCTTATAGAAAAAAAGTTTCGGTCAGCAAAGCCACATGTCCCGAGTCGGTTTTCAAAACAGTTCAGATCATTCTGTGAGAGACGCCGGTAATAAAGTCTTCACGAGAAGTTTTCATGAATGTAAAACTTGTTCGCGTTTTGCCATTGTGAACCAATTTGGCATCATTCTTTAATAACAAACATTTTTTAAAAAAAATTCCGGTCGGTTCGTGTGCAAAATCTTTTATATTTTTTCATTTTATCCGGTTTTTTATTCATAGTGAACTTCAAGTAATTTTTCAATTCGTGATGCTGCATACTGGACTACTTCATTTTGAATTGCAAGCTATGAGATAAGTTTTTAATTTCTATGATAATTCTTTTTTTTAATTATCTTCTATATTGTAATTCTTTACAGAAATTTTGAATTAATTTTTGAATTTATGGCACTGAAGAGGGACCCCATATGTGGGCGAAACGTTTGCCTTTCTTTCTTTTTGTGCATTTTTAAACGTAATAATAATTTTAATCAAAGAAAATAAGAAGAAACTGACCCTATGCCAAAGAAATGAACAAAAATTATATTAATTTGGGTCAATATAATAATAGACATATTATCAAACATGTCACTTTGAAATAATCTATAATATTGTACTCTTTTAGTTCTCGTTTTTCACTTTCTTCCGCACAAATAAAATAAATCACATAGAAAGTTCAAGAGATAATTTCATATTGCAATGTTAATTCATTTTTATTGTTTAAGACGTTTAACAAGCCAAAATACCTAAATTCTCAAAAATTCTAAAAGAATTTATCTGCTGGTTATATTCTTGGTAATATTCTCATTTTCCTTACCGTTCTCAAAGTAATATAAACGACTCAGAACTCCAGGTAAGGTGTCAGTTTCTACTATTAATTGTGCTTCAGTTTCAAAGTTTTTATTAATTTCTTCGACATCTGTCGATTCATCAGATGATATGTCATTCATTTTTTTATTTTTATTTTTGTTACACTTCAGTCACTACTATTAAATTCTATATAATATCCACTCATTGCCACTAATAAACATTAGCAGAGAGTGGACAAATTTTGACGCTTGAGGTTATTGACGTTTTTACTCCCACTATTATAGAGGGCGCGCATATAGCTTGACCAATGCATGAGTTAGACTTTCTGCCGTAAAATTGGTGCCGAAACAACGTACTTTCGACTAAGGTAGTAAGAAAAATTATTTGTTTAAAACACTTTCTTTGATGTAAAGAAATGTTTTGTTTTAATGAAACAAAATTTTTTTGATTCAAACAAAATATCTTTGGATCAAATAAATATTGGTCCGAATCTTTTATTCCTTCATGGCATCGAATAATAACTTTTTAAAATTTTTATATTTAATTATCTACATATCACTGCATTTATATTCTTTTTTAAAGATGAAATTAAGTTGAAAAATGGAAAAAAATGAAAAATTCTGAACAAGGAACGAAGTTGATGAGAGTTGTAATTAGTTGGAAATCATTATGAATAATTAAAGAAAATATAATGTAAAATAAGGTGAATATTAATTTATATTTTTGAAATGGTTAACTAACACTAATAAAAACAGTATAATAAGAACAATTAAATTTTTTTTCATTTTCAAATCCAAAAGTAGTCTATCTACGTCCGTTTTCATCCTCTCTAACATTCACGAAATGTGAAAGTTGAAATTTAGGGAAATAAAAAGTTGTAAAAATTCAAAGTATTTCCATACCTATAGAAAGCGGATCCTACAAATTGTGAAAATTAATTATTAGAAACAAAATAGAATATATGTAACTTAGAAATACATTAAAAGTATTTTTAGTTTTTTTTCATGAATGATTTCACGAATTGGAATTTTTACAACTTTGTTTCCCTAAATTTAAACTTTCACAGCATCCAGGTAAAGATAATTACAGTTTCTTTCATATACATCGGATATTTGCCGTAAATCTAACTTTGTGATAGATGAACAAACATTTTGAAAAGTTCATTGCTTTAGGTGTTATTAAAAATGCTTAAAACTATGAAATTTGGACTTTTATTGCATTATTTTTATCAATGCTGCACAAAAACACTTCGTTTTTAGGTCATTAAATGCAAAATTTCATTACCTCTGACGTGATTTCTAGAAATGTAATTTATTTGATCTATTACTAAAATTATGAGCTTTAAGGGCATATGATACTTGAGGAGAGTAGCAAGTTTATATGAATAATTTGGTCCAGTTTCTACTTGTTTGAGTCCAAAGTACATAAAATGAGGTTTCCAAAATTGTGTGAAAAAATTTAATTGCTCATATTATACTGTTTTTATTAATGTTAGTTAACTATTTTAAAAATATAAATTAATATTCACTTTATTATACATTATATTTTCTTTAATTATTCATAATGATTTCCAACTAAATACAACTCTCATTAACTTCGTTCCTTGTTCAGAATTTTTCATTTTTTTCCATTTTTCAACTTAATTTTATCTCAAAAAAATAATATAAATGCAGTGATATGTAGACAATTAAATATAAAAATTTTAAAAAGGTATTATTCAATGCCACAAAGGAATAAAAGAGATATTAATATTTAAATATTAATATCAGCTGAATGTTTCAAAATAGTTTTTGTACGGGATAAATATGAATAAAAAGGGAAAAACTTAATTATAAATATTCAAATAATATTAATATTCAAAGTCTGATTTCTTTTGTTTGTTTATGGCTTTGAATAATATATTTTTAAAATGTTTTATATTAAATTTTTCGTATGTTACTGTGAATTTTCAGGGAGTGATGATACAGTTAGCGCCGCGTGTGGCGGTTCGGCAAACTAACTTAGGAATTCAACTTAGGACACTAACGGAGTCAAGTTAGAATCTGTTACGAGCCGCAACTAATGCGCATGATCGAATGTATTCTGGCGATTGGTTGGTTCATTCGCGAACAAATTGTAGGAACAAACCGGAAAGTTTGAAATAAAATAACATTGATAATTTGTTATTTAGATTTAATCGTAAGAAACCGAGGTAAGGCGAAGTCTGAATTTACAAAGAGTTATAACGACTAACTCCGAAGCGTGACTCCTAACGACTGACTCTCAAGAGTGTCCAAAAAGAATGCATGCCCTCTTTCAAAACTATGCACTAGTTTTCACACCCTTATTACTCTATTCACACGTGCGCACACAGCCACATACATACGAATACATGTTCCCAGATTCCCTACAAGAATCTTAACTAAGTCCTTTAATCTACGACTCTCACCACTGAAATGGATTTTCTTGGAAACCTTTAAGTGCATCGACTCCAGGTTTCATATAACATAGCCTTAAATTTAAACTAAACATAAATATAAAGAAATGTCTAAACTCGCGTCTGGAGTATCTCAATAATTTCTTGTATGTTTTTCTCTTAAAACTAATCCTAATCGAATTGATTGAAATATTAGTAATAAAACTGTCTTAACTAACGCGATTCTAATTCAGACATCACCTTTAGCTTAAAATCTATTAACAGAATGAAAGTTTATTACTGACAGAAAGTCCTTAAGTCTAAAATTACAATTTATGATTTCGACAGTACATGAGAATATAAGATTTCTCAGATTTAACATTTCACAACTCTAGAAGATCGTTAAGATAAAATATAAGTTCTAAATGGTAAATATTTCTAGAAGCTAAAAGTAATCTATGTTACATGATTTATTAATTTTAAGTTAAATGCGAGAGAGAGATTTTATGATTCCTATTCAGGGATATTTTCAGATCAGTTCTATGTTAAGAATACTATTTTGTTTATAAATTTATATATTTTATAATTTGAACGTGAGTTTTAGCAATTTTGCTCATATTTCATTTCAAATGATTGCGCGAAATTATGAATGTGAATTCTTGCCACTAGTTAAGAACGAGCGAGGTATTAGTCGCTCGTTACAAATCGTGAAATATGGGCTGATGCATACGGATGTTGTTGTCATGACTCGACTAGAGCGCAGTCGGAGAATTGATCCGGAACTAAATTCTCTATTAAATACTTTGCGCGGTTTTAATTAAATTCACTAATCGCCGGCTTATAAAGATAAGAAATCGGGTGATTTTAATTAAACTAGACACTGTTCAATATTAGCGTTTTATTGAATATTTTATAAAGAAAATAGTGAACAATTTACGTATCTAAAGTTTAAAAAGTTTCTTTCAATTCGATATGATGGAAAAAGTGACTTACAAACGAAAATACGAAATCTCACTGACTGCCGTCATGTGTGAAAACTGCTCCGTGGTCCTCTCTTTGATGATTTTCCCACCCTAGAACCTTGACCTTTTGGGCGCTTACTTATGAATTCATTGGTAGAATTCATCCCCCAGAATTAGTAAACTTTCTTTAATTGGTTCTTAGTTACCCCAATTTGAATCACGTGGGCGACTACGCTTACGGTCCCTTCTTGGCACTTTTTCTGAAACTAGTGCACCACCCGTGGAGACGGTCCAGTCACATAAATTAGACCGTACTTGAACTCGAGGTCCAGCTAGCCCCTTCACACATGACCTGTCGCCGAGTCCTTTCACTCTTTTATTGTTATAAGCATTTCTGGTTCCAATTTCTGACGAAACATTCTAAAGCATGGTTTTCGTAAGTTTGTCTATAAAAATGTCAAGAGTTTACTTTTAATTTACTCTGCAAGTTGAACAACATGCGCTTTTGAATTTTATGTGATAATTTTCAGGGAAAAGTGTTTAGCTTTAATGTGTCTAGTCATCAGAAATGGTTCACAGATTCTAGAACAGAAATGCTAAAGAAAGGTTTTTCTCTGGAATACAGTTATAAATCTTAAAACTAAGTATTTTACGAGGCGAGATACCAGTCTTTGGATTTAAATATATTTGAAAAAGGAACATTTCAAGATTATGAAATAATCCAGACTAGACCTGTAGTCTCAAAAATACAAATCCTTAAAATTAACTTATTTTTAAAGTCTCCTCAGTAGATCAACAATTCTGCCAATTAAATTAAGAATTTAATTGACAATTTACATTTGAAATTGTCACGTGACCATAAATTGTTGCCAAAATAAGAAGGTGAAATCATGACTTGCGAACACGCCTTTACCTTTAGTTTATTCGCTCTCCGCAATAAAGATGAGCGCACAGGTGCGATCATCACACTGTAAATGCTGTAAATATATGACCCCCACATGATAGTTCCTTAAAATCCCGACTGAGGTCGCAGTCGCGCATCAGCCAGTCTTTTTAACATTGTTTCTTATGGAATAATTTTACAATAAATTAAAAAAAAAATATTCCTCAATGAAAAAATATTTATGAAAATATTATAAAAAATCTGCCCGCTTCGCGGGCACATTCTCATCGCGCGCTTTGCACACAGCTCGCTTCGCTCGCAAGTTTGAGCGTGCCTAGGGCGCGCGATTTGATCGTCGCGCTTCGCGCTCCGTTCTTTCTGGACCTCGTGCTTCGCGCTCGTTCTTGTGCTCTTCACATACATTCAAGATTATTTATTATAATTTGATACTGAAGCTCAAACCAATTTTATAATAATATTACAGATGATGTGAATTACACATTTTCTCAAAGTCACTCAATTTCTTTTTGAATTTAAGTGAAACAGGAAATTCAATTTACTTAAGGCTCCATCAGCCTTAAGGAACACATTCTCATCATGGCGCTCGCGCTTCGCGCTCGATATTCTGTATACATTTCAGTAACTTTTTAATAAGTTACCTGATTAAAATAATTTATTTTCTTCCAAATCTCTCAAAAAGGAAAAACAGTCGTAAACTTTATTTAAGGAAACGATTTTGCAGAACAATGCTTATTTCGTATCTCACATATTTTGGTGAAAAAAATCGAATTTTTTTCATATTAAAAATCAAAACATAAAATATACCTCCTGTCCCGAAATGTCTTGATGAGAATTTGTAGACCTCATTTAGGCAAACAATTTCCCATCTAAACGTTTTTTTTGTATCTCACATATTTTGTCTAAAAAATTGAATTTTTGAATTTTAATCGTATTTTTTGGAATTGAAACGAAAAATATATGTTTTATCAAAAACTGTGTGAGACAAAATTTGTAGATCTTTTTGAAACGACAAACTTTGTATTTCTAGGTTTTTTTCGTATTTCGAATATTATTGTTAAAAAATGGAATTTTGGATTTTCAATATTTTTTTTTGGAATAAAAAAGAAAAATATGCATCTTATGAAAAAATGTTACAATTCAAAATTGTAGGTCTTTATTTATTCAATAATATTGTATCATAACGTTTTTTCGTATCTCGTATAATTTAACTGGAAAATGGAATTTTAATATTGACTTTTTTCGAATTTGAATATGCTGTAACATTTCTAATTTTGATTTAATCAAAAAATGTTATCAGGATAATTTTTAGAGATTTATGAGCACTATCTAAAATCAGTATTGAAATTTTTGATTTTTTCGAAAAATTATTTTCAAAAACACAAAAGTAGTGCTCAACCCCTCAATTTTGATTGGATGTGGCTGGTTAGCGAACCTGTTCCTACTTTTTCGGCTCTGATAAAGTGTACCCAAGCTCAATTAAATCCGATAATTCTATCGAGAGTTCTGCCGCACACGACCTATAGACAGACAGAAAGACAGACAGACAGACACTTTCGTAAAAACCCTTTTTTCTGACTCAGGGGGTCTCAAAACGTAAAGATTTGATGAAAATTTCGAAATTCATTTTTCACATAAAACCAATACCTTCTCATCCATGATGAGAATGTAAAAATTAACAAGCATATCATACTGTAAAAATTAACAGCAAAAAAAATTTTAATAGATACTTATAGCAATGGAGAAAACAAATTTGAATACATATGTATGGGTCATTCCATATTAGATTAAGAGTCGATGTTGCAGATTTGAACGAGATAATTTTTGTTCGGTTCTTTATCAACAATAAATAGACACGTATTTTTCTGTTTGGCCACAACAATTTTTTTTGCAAGTATACGATTTTTCAAATTTTCTAAGAAATGATATTTTCGACATAGCAAGCACACTTTTAAGCCTGTTTATATTAGAAACAATTGTTCGCACGAAAAATTTTCCAAATTACGAAAATGAGGGTTTTGACTTTTCTTTACAGAGATTGTTGCGAAAAAATTGTTTAAATATTTTTTAACATACAAAAGTGAAGAAATAAACGCAAAATCGTTTTTTTCCAAATTTGGCCCCTTTAGAAATTTTTTTTCGTGGATTTAGATTCTTTGAAGTCTGTTATAAAAAATGACGATTGAATCAAAATGGCTGGATCATTGATTCGGAAGTTATGGAATTTTAAAGAGCATCGCGCTGCTTCGCGCGCAATCCGGGTGCCTCCACACGGGCGAGCGTTTACCTTTACTTTTAGGGCTAATAACTTACGCCCGGTAAAACGTCCGCCGCGCGTGGAGGCGCCCGGATTGCGCGCGAGGCAGCGTGAGGCTCTTAAAAATTCCATAACTTCCGAATCAATGATCCAGCCATTTTTATTCAATCGTCATATTTTATAACAGACTTCAAAGAATCTAAATCCATGAAAAAAAAATTTCTAAAGGTGCCAAATTTGGAAAAAAACGATTTTGCGTTTATTTCTTTACTTTTGTATTGTCACGTCCCGAGACTCTACCACCTAAAGTAATAAACAAATTAAGGTACCAATAAAGGGATCAAGGCAACATTACCACGCCCTTGATTATATCGACTCAACAGCAAGATCTACCAAGAAATAAGAAGATCGTTAAAATCGATAGGCAGATTAAATAGATATATTTGGCTGTGACATTAACAAAAAGTAATAAATTTCATCGGAACGTGACTCATCGGTGAAGGCAACTCATTCGACCTGAAGCTTCAATACCAAAATATGGAAAAGATCGTACACCTTGTTTTTACTTCCACAGTAGTTAACCTTTTTCGTTAGAATCGAAAAGCAGATAAAATAAATAGATATATTTGGCTGTGACACTAATGCCAGGTAATAAATTTTATCGTAGCATAAGTGATCAGAAAAGGCAACTCATGCGATCTTAATACCAAATATGGAAAAGATAATACACCTTGTTTTTACTTCTACCGTAGTTGACCTTTTTATTAGAATCGAATAACAGATAAAATAGAATTGGTATATTTGACTGCGACATTAGTGCCAGGTAATAAATTTCATTAGAGCACAAGTCATCAGAGAAGGCAACTCATCCGATCTTGATACCAAATATGGAATAGGTGGTACACCTTATTTTTACTCCCACCATAGGTGACCTTTCAAAGGCCTATAAAAAGCGAATGTTCCAATAGAATTCAGTTCAGTTAGTAGTCAACGTGCGATTTCTACAATGTAACCAACGCGAGTCTAGTCCAGTACCATCATCTCTACGCCGCGAGTCTGGTCCAGTTTCATTACCTCTACACTACGAGTTCAGTCCAGCCTCATCAGATTTTACCGCTACTCAGACAAATTCTTACTCGACGCTGAGTTCAACGACTTTAGAAAGTGAAGGGGAAACGCCTTCCAAATTCTCTCTGAAACTAGGATCGAGAATCAACTAGATCAACGGTCTGAACTACGAATTTCCATCCGACAAGTACTATCTCAAAGATTATAACGAGGACTCAACTGACCACGTTCTCTCCACTGGACTCAATAAATCATCAAGCAAATTTCACTCAGGGTAATTACAAGGGTATTTCAGTAATACAATTCTATTTACAATTCCATGGTGCTTACTCATTTATTATTTGATCGTCAATAAATATATTTTGTGTCCAAACGGGCGGAAAAAGTCGCATTGCATGCTTGTGCGTAGAGCGGCATGCAGTCCATTGTGCCTTGGCGTCAAAATCGGGCGAAATTTTCATACCGCCCGCTTCAAAGGGCGATAATGTTCATACCGCCCGCTTCAACGGGCAAAATGTTCATACCGCACGAAACTTGACTGCTCGCGGCTAACTATGCACTCGCACGCAACGCGACTTTTTCCACCAATTTGGACACAAAATGTCGTGTGTACCTCGAGCGACATGGTAGCGATGTGACTCGTGTGAATACCGCCCTCGCTACGCTCGGGCGGGTACACTTCACACTCGTCACAATCGCCACCATGCCGCCATTGGTACACAATCTAATATTACATCATTAACCATTCTCAATCACTGACTTCTTCTCATCCCTTAGAGAGGATCCTTTCGATCCTTACACAAAACAAGGAAATCTTTTAAGAAGAGAAATGTTACCTTTCTGACGTAACGGTATGTTAAAAAATATTTAAAAATATCATTTCTCAGAAAATTCGAAAAATCGTATACTTCCAAAAAAATTTTTTTTGGCCAAACAAAAAAATACGTGTCTATTTATTGTTGATAAAGAACCGAAAAAAAATTATCTCGTTCAAATCTGCGAAATCGACTGTCAATCTAATATGGAATGACCCATATAGCTTTCCATAGTGTATTAAAGTGTTATAATAATTGAATTGATAATAATTTCCAATAAATTCACAAAGCAATCATTATTATGGTCAACTATCTATTATTTTGTATGTAAATTTATTTCTAAACTTCATTTAGAAGTGAATTACTTTGTTAATTAATTGGAAATTATTATCAATTCAATTATTATAACACTTTGATAAACTAACGAAAGCTATATATATTAGGGTGTTTCACAAAAAAAATTTTTTTGTTTGTCCGCGGCCGTATCGCGACAATTGGTTTCTGTAGGTGAGAAAATACTTACCTAATTTTTTCAGATTAAAAAAAAAATGTAGAGGTCGCGAGCATCAGTTTTATGTAAAAATTAAGATTTTTGTAGTTTTCATTTTTTAAAAGCTTAAATATTAATTATAGAGAAATACTCGATAAATGGTCGATAATACATAGCACGAAACTGTCATTTTACAGCTGATTGAAAAAAAAAATAATTGGTCCCGGTAGTGGTCACAAAAGGCATCATTTCGTAGTAGCATAAAGAGATAAAGACACAATTGTATCCCTAAACATTTTTTATAAGGATTGAAAAAATTACGGGATCTTCTCCGTACAATAAGAAAAAAACTGTTATGAAGATAAGAGGAAAAATTTTAAAACAAAGCGCAAGAAAAGAAAAATATAAATAAAAAAAAAAAATTATTTGATAATGCGGCTTATAATGGCTTCTTTATCATTTAACTACATCAAGTAATTAATAAACATACTATTCAAATGTTCTTACAGCATTAAATAATCATAGAAAACACATTAACATTTTACAATTTCCTTCAGCTAGTAAATCTGCGATAATTAAAGGACTTATTTTATGATAATATAAAATGTTTATATGTTTTCTATGATTATTTAATGCTCTAAGAACATTTTAATAGGGCGTTTATTAATTACTTGATGTAGTTCAATGATAAAGAAGCCATTATAAGCCGCACTATCAAATAATTTTTACATTCTCATCATGGATGAGAAGGTATTGGTTTTATGTGAAAAATGACTTTCGAAATTTTCATGAAATCTTTACGTTTTGAGACCCCCTGAGTCAGAAAAAATGGCTTTTACGAAAGTGTCTGTCTGTCTGTCTGTCTGTAGTAGGTCGTGTGCGGCATAACTCTCGATAGAATTATCAGATTGAATTGAGACTTGGTACACTTTATGAGAGCCGAAAAAGTAAGGAGAAGTTCGTTAACCAGCCACATCCAATCAAAATTGAGGGATGGAGCACTACTTTTGTGTTTTTGAAAATAATTTTTTGGAAAAATCAAAAATTCCAATACTGGTTTTTGATAGTGCTCATAAATCTCTACAAATTATCCTGATAACATTTCTTGATTAAATCAAAACTAGAAATGTTACAGCATATTCAAATTCGAAAAAAGTCTATATCAAAATTCCATTTTTCAGTTAAATTATACGAGATACGAAAAAACGTTATGATACAATATTATTTTCTACATAAAGTCCTACAAATTTGAATTATAACTTTTTTTCATAAGATGCATATTTTTCTTTTTAAATAAAAAAAAAAACTATTGAAAATCCAAAATTCAATTTTTTAACAATAATATTCGAAATACGAAAAAAACGTAAGAATACAAAGTTGTTCGTTTCAAAAAGATCTACAAATTTTGTCTGACACAGTTTCTGATAAAAGATATATTTTTCGTTTCAATTCCAAAAAATACGATTAAAATTCAAAAATTCCATTTTTTAGACGAAATATGTGAGATACAAAAAAAACGTTTAGATGGAAAATTGTTTGCCTAAATGAGGTCTACAAATTCTCAAAAAGAAATTTCGGGACAAGATGTATATTTAATGTTTTGATTTTTAATATTAAAAAATTTCGATTTTTTTCTCCAAAATATGTGAGATACGAAATAAGCGTTGTTCTGCAAAATCGTTTCTTTAAATAAAATCTACGATTGTTTTTTCTTTTTAAGAGATATGGAAGAAAATGAATTATTTTTGTCATGTAATTTATTAAAAAGTTACTGAAATGTATACAGAAAATCGAGCGCGAAGCGCGAGCGCCATGATGAGAATGTGTTCCTTAAGGCTGATTGAGCCTTAAGTACATTGAATTTCCTGTTTCACTTAAATTCAAAAAGAAATTCAGTGACTTTGAGAAAATGTGTAATGTACATTATCTGTAATATTATTATAAAATTGGTTTGAGCTTCAGTATCAAATTATAAGAAGATCCCGTAACTTTTTCAATCCTTATAAAAAATGTTTAGGTATACAATTGTGTCTTTATCTCTTTATGTTACTACGAAATCATGCCTTTTGTGACCATTACCGGGACCAATTATTTTTTTTTTTAATCAGCTGTAAAATGACAGTTTCGTGCTATGTATTATCGACCATTTTCATCTATCGAGTATTTCTTTGTAATTAATATTTAAGCTTTTAAAAAATGAAAACTACAAAAATCTTAATTTTTACATAAAATTGATGCCCGCGACCTCTACATTTTTTTTTTAATCTGAAAAAATTAGGTAAGTATTTTCTCACCTACAGAAACCAATTGTCGCGATACGGCCGCGGACAAACAAAAAAATTTTTTTTGTGTAACACCCTAATATATATATTCAAATTTTTTTTCTCCATTGCTATCAGTATCTATTAAATTTTTTTTTTGCTGTAAATTTTTAATATGATATGTCTTAATTTATTATAAAATTTTCATAAATATTTTTTTATTAAAGTGTTACGTCACAAACGTAACATTTCTCTTCTTAAAAGATTCCTCGTTTTATGTAAGGATCGAAAAGGATCCTCTCTAATGGATGAGGAGAAGTCAGTGATTGAGAATGGTTATTGATAATAAGTATGTTTATTGACAATCAAATTGAGAAACGAATAAGCATCATGGAATTGGAAATCGAATTGAAATTTAGATGTACCTTTGTAATTACCCCGAGTGAAATTTGTCTGATGAATTATTGAGTCCAGTGGAGCGAAGGTGGTCAGTTGAGTCCTCGTTGAGATCCTTGAGATAGTACTTGTTTGATGGGAAATTCGTTGTTGAGACGGTTGGTCTAGTCGATTCTTTATCCAAGTTGAGAGAGAATTTTGGACGGTATTCCCCTTCACTATCTAATGTCGCTGAACTCAGCGTCGAGTAGGAATTCGTTTGAGTAACTAACTTCTCTTGGGATTTTTGCCTTTTATAGAACTTTTGCAAGGTTGCTTATGGTGGGAGCAAAACCAAGGTGTACCACCTTTGGTATTAAGATCGGATGAGTTGCCCTCTCTGATGACTCGTGCTCCAACGAAATTTGTTACCTGTCACTAATGTCGCAATCTATTTTATCTGTTATTCGATTCTAACGAAAAGGTCAACTACTGTGGAAGTAAAAACAAGGTGTATCATCTTTTCCATATTTGGTATTTTAAGATCGGATGAGTTGCCTTCTCTGATCACTTATGCTTCGATGAAATTTATTAGCTGGCATTAGTGTCATAGTCAAATATATCAAGTTTATTTTATCTGTTATTCGATTCTAACGAAAAGGTCAACTACTGTGGAAGTAAAAACAAGGTGTACGATCTTTTCCATATTTTGGTGTTTAAAGTCGAATGAGTTGCCTTTTCCGATGAGTCACGTTCTGATAAAATTTATTACTTGGCGTTAATGTCACAGCCAAATATATCTATTTAGATTTGCCTTTCGATTTTAACGATCTTCCTATTTCTTGTTAGATCTTGCTGTTCAGTCAATATAATCAAGGACGTGGTAATGTTGCCTTGATCTCTTCATTGGTTCCTTAATTTGTTTATTACTCTAGGTGGTAGAGTCGCGGGACGTGACACCTCCCCCCTTAATTCGAACGCGGGGAGTTAACGATCCGCGATCGAAACTTCGGCAGAAGAATACATTTTTAATCCAAGATGCTTACTCAATCAAGTACATATTTTTAATTTAATTTGACAATTTACAACATAAAAATTTCGTTTATTAACATTTCAAATTATTATTGCGAATTAAAATTCTATAACAAGTTTTATATAAGTGCATAGTAATAATAGAGGATATAATTCTGAAAATATTACAAGCATTGATTACATATGTTATAGATAGGTAATTTGACAATTTTTTTTTTTTTTTGATAATAATCATTCGAATTTACGACATAATAATTATTGATGAAAAGAAGATAAAAAATTGTAAAATAGTAAAGAGTAATTTCTAAGAATTACGATCATTAATGAATACATTAGTAAAAATAAAATCTGGAAAGCATTATAAATTATTGATTATACATAAAAAGAGATTGACATATATAATAGTAATAGAGATTAAAGAAAAAATATTAGGTTCGTTGATTACATATGTGTATAAGAACTAGAAAGGAATAAGGGTAATAATAATATGATTATTATGTCCATAGTAAAAAAAAAGAGTAGCATAACCAAAGAAAAAAAATCTGTCCGCTTCGCGGTCACATTCTCATCGCGCGCTTCACTCGCAAGTTTGAACGCGCCTACGGCGCGCGATTTGATCGTCGCGCTTCGCGCTCCATTCTTTCTGGACCCCGCGCTTCGCGCTCGTTCTTGTGCTCTTCACATACATTCAAGTTTATTTATTATAATTTGATACTGAAGTTCAAACCAATTTTATAATATTAAAGATGATGTAAATTACTCATTTTCTCAAATTCACTAAAATTTCATTTTCAGTTTAAGTGAAACAGGAAATTCAATTCACTTAAGGCTCTATCAGCCTTAAGGAACACATTCTCATCATGGCGCTCGCGCTTCGCGCTCGATTTTCTGTATACATTTCAGTAACTTTTTAATAAATTACATGATTAAAATAATTTATTTTCTTCCAAATATCTCATAAAGGAAAAACAGTCATAGACTTTATTTAAGGAAACGATTTTGCAGAACAACGCTTATTTCGTATCTCACATATTTTGTCTAAAAAATTGAATTTTTGAATTTTAATCGTATTTTTTGGAATTGAAACGAAAAATATTTGTTTTATCAGAAACTGCGTCGGACAAAATTTGTAGATCTTTTTGAAACGAACAACTTTGTATTCTTACGTTTTTTCGTATTTCAAATATTATTGTTAAAAAATTGAATTTTGGATTTTCAATAGTTTCTTTTTTGCATTAAAAAGAAAAATATGCATCTTATGAAAAAATGTTACAATTCAAATTTGTAGGTCTTTATTTATTCAATAATATTGTATCATAACGTTTTTTCGTATCTCGTATAATTTAACTGGAAAATGGAATTTTAATATTGACTTTTTTCGAATTTGAATATGCTGTAACATTTCTAATTTTGATTTAATCAAAAAATGTTATCAGGATAATTTTTAGAGATTTATGAGCACTATCTAAAACCAGTATTGAACTTTTTGATTTTTTCAAAAAATTATTTTCAAAAACACAAAAGTAGTGCTCAACCCCTCAATTTTGATTGGATGTGGCTGGTTAGCGAACCTGTTCCTACTTTTTCGGCTCTGATAAAGTGTACCCAAGCTCAATTAAATCCGATAATTCTATCGAGAGTTATGCCGCACACGACCTACAGACAGACAGACAGACAGACAGACAGACACTTTCGTAAAAACCCTTTTTTCTGACTCAGGGGGTCTCAAAACGTAAAGATTTGATGAAAATTTCGAAAGTCATTTTTCACATAAAACCAATACCTTCACATCCATGATGAGAATGTTATTGGGCTCAGCGTAATGAAATTATTCACGGGTTATAATATTTGTTTCGCTTTGGCCCGTAACAATTTTTTGCTAGGTGTCCGTGTTGATAGCTTTTTTCGCAGGAGTTTGTCCATTTATATAATTTGACTTTACTATTAGTTAAGTTTGATTCGTAGATTAAATTTACCTGATCTTCGTTTACAATGGTTTTGTCAATTTTTTCCTCAGAAACAATATAATAATTAGAAATTAGTTATGCTACAGTTTGCCCTGAATGGGGGTAGTTCTGGATATTCGCCTAAACATTCTACCTCGTATTCGGGTTTGCGAAAATTATATTGAATACTTATTTCGTTGAGTATTTGAACAGCACTTCCTTTAAGGAGATTTTTTTGTTGGAAGGCCATTTTCTTTTATTTTTCTGAAAAATAAGGTTAAGTTAATATATTTTTTGTTTTACTATTGCTATGTTACGTTTATTGAATATAATTTGAGTTTTGTCGTAGGAAAAACAATTTTTAAATTAGAGAAAAGTATGATGTGAGTTCTAACAATAGTTTTTTTTTACATTCTCATCATAGATTAGAAGGTATTGGTTTTATGCGAAAAATGACTTTCGATATTTTCATCAAATCTTTACGTTTTGAGACCCCCTGGGTCAGAAAAAAGATCTTTTACGAAATTGTCTGTCTGTCTGTCTGTAGGTCGTGTGCGGCATAACTCTCGACAGAATTATCAGATTGAATTGAGACTTGGTACACTTTATGAGAGCCGAAAAAGTAAGAACAGGTTCGCTAACCAGCCACATCCAATCAAAATTGAGGGGTTGAGCACTACTTTTGTGTTTTTGAAAATAATTTTTTGAAAAAATCAAAAATTTTAATACTGGTTTTAGATGGTGCTCATAAATCTCTACAAATTATCCTGATAGCATTTTTCGATTAAATCAGAATTAGAAATCTTACAGCATATTCAAATTCGAAAAAAGTCAATATCAAAATTCTATTTTCCAGTTAAATTATACGAGATACGAAAAAACGTTATGATACAAAATTATTGAATAAATAAAGACCTACAAATTTGAACATTAATATTCGAAATACGAAAAAAACGTAAAAATACAAAGTTTGTCGCTTCAAAAAGATCTACAAATTTTGTCTCACACAGTTTCTGATAAAACATATATTTTTAGTTTCAATTCCAAAAAATACGATTAAAATTCAAAAATTCCATTTTTTAGACAAAATATGTGAGTTACAAAAAAAACGTTTAGATGGAAAATTGTTTGCCTAAATGAGGTCTACAAATTCTCATTAAGACATTTCGGGACAGGATTTATATTTTATGTTTTGATTTTTAATATGAAAAAAATTCGATTTTTTTCACCAAAATATGTGAGATACAAAAAAAACGTTTAGATGGAAAATTGTTTCCTTAAATAAAGTCCACGATTGTTTTTTCTTTTTGAGAGATTTGGAAGAAAATAAATTATTTTAATCATGTAATTTATTAAAAAGTTACTAAAATGCAACAGAAAATCGAGCGCGAAGCGCGAGCGCCATGATGAGATTGTGTTCCTTAAGACTGATAGAGCCTTAAATAAATTCAATTTCCTGTTTCACTTAAATTCAAAAAGAAATTGAGTGACTTTCAGAAAATGTGTAATTCACATCATCTGTAATATCATTATAAAATTGGTTTGAGTTTCAGTATCAAATTATAATAAATAAACTTGAATGTATGTGAAGAGCACATGAACGAGCGCGAAGCGCGAGGTCCAGAACGAACGGAGCGCGAAGCGAGCTGCGCGCGATGAGAATGTGCCCGCAAAGCGGGCAGATTTTTTTTATTTATTTTATTTTAATTTTATTTGAAATTGTTTTTCGAGAGAAAAAAAACTTTGATAGGTTGTATAGGATGCTAGTTATTTAACAAAAGTAATTAAATGTTTTCGTACATTTTTGTTTCTACTTCTACTCCATTTCCTTGTCTTATTGACGTTTTACTCATTAAATATTGCTCTATACACTCTAGACAATCGGATGCTTAACATTGTGGATATATTAGTTCTTCTCGACAACCGTAACATTTTAGGTAGATGTGTGGTACGTGTGCAATAGAGTGCCAGTTTACTTTACATCCATAATTTAATTTGTCAGATTCTGGAATACTTAGGTAACAAAGTGAACAGAATCTTTTTTGGGTGGTTTTGTTGTAGTATATGAATAAAACAGAAGGGTGCATTAAAAGACATGAGCATAGTAGCAAATAATTGTAAGTTAACGGAAAGTCTTGTGGCCGCACTCCATCCATGTACTTGGGATTCTTATATTCCTGTTCCTTTCGCGTTGGAATCATTCGTGTATTGTAATTGTGAAAATTTACAGTGATGTAATTTATGAAATTTGCAATGCAAGTAATTTCGTTCTATTTGTTTGAAGTTGAGACATTTGATGGTTTTGATGAAAGGTAAGTTTGGTAATGAGTTACGTAAAGATAAGATAGCATTTGTTATGAGGAAGCGATTGATGCAAGTAAGCTGAAGTATAGTAGTTGGTGATGAAAAGTGTTATTTATGCGTGGAAGTAAAAGCTTTTTAGAAGCAAAGATTAATAAAAAGGTAGTAAAAAAAAATTTTGTGTTTCGTGGTGATTAGGAATTGACACTTCAGGATAAGGTAAAAGATTATTTTATATTTTTTATTGATTTTTCTCATTTTTGTATGAGTAGACTTGCAGCTTTCTCTGGAAAATTGGAGGGAGATATGAAGAAAGTGAAAAGAAGAAAGTGAAAACAGGTAGGTATTTAAGGGCTTATAGTACTTCTTTCTGTATCCAGTTTTTTTTGAAGTAATAGAGTATGGAAGACCAACCAAAGCCAGGTTGTTCTCGGGATGTTCCGGCAGCAAAAAAAAATTAAGGGTGACGATAATAATTCTGTTGAAGACAAGGAAGCTTTTGATATGGCTATTTGCAGTACTGCTAGCTGCCACAACCAAGAAGAAGACGAAGAAGAAGACAAGGAAGCGAGAGAGGAAAAATGTCTTATCGTTCGGGCACCTGATGAACGTCGACAGAGGTTATATTTCGAGATCTATGATTGGTTCGATTACCGGAAAGGTCTTTTACATCAAGAGGAACATTTTCCTGATAAGGGGGTGAGTATATTCTCCTTTTTTTTCTTTTCTTATTTTTTGTATTTATTTATTTTTTATCTGTTTGCAGTACGAACCTATGGTTGGGGAAGGGCGGATGCATCCGGATCCTCAGCTATGGCCGTTAAGGATGATGCCGCCCTATGATGATGACTTTATTTCACCTGACTTTGAGGAAGATATTGATGTCACCTATCCCCCTTATGAAGAAGAGCCCGATATATGAAACTCTTTAGATCGGTATATGGATCGTAATTACAACCTGCGACAATTTATGTGACTATTTTTATTAAATGTTAATTTTTTTGTAATTATTGGTGTTCATTTATTGTGTACCTTTCCCTCTTATTTAGCGTTATTTATAAGGTGACTATTATTAAGGCCATTTATTTAATTGCTGTGTGAGAAGAAAAAGTTTTTTATTTTATAACAATAATAATAATAATTATAGTTGGTTTTTTAAAATTAAAATTAAGGGTATCTAATAATGCTACCGTAGCGTTACTTAGTTGCGTTCTTGCATTTTTTGAATTTTCGCTTTCATTCTGTTTCAATTTGGTTATATTTTGTTTTAGTTTTATTCCTAATTTCCTTAGTCTCAAGAGCATTTTCAGTAATAAGACTGGCATTGGGAGTATCATTATGATAATAATGATGAGGATATAGTCTGTAAAATTTATATTGTTAATATAAAGAATGGGTTTTTTCTCTGTTTTTAACTGTTTCGAGGTAAAAATTTCGTATTTTAAGAATGACAATGGAATTTCTTCCTTTACTCCAATTTCTAAAAGGGTTTTTATTTTGTTTTCAATACCTTCAAGGTGAATTTTTAGGAATGTAGCACCTGAGAAAATAGAAACGTTTGTATTCACTGAGGTTATTGATTTATCCAGAAATATGAAATTTTTGCTTTGTGGTTGGGGTAGGTTTATGGGTTTGATTTCGCACTCTGGCTTTGTTTGAAGGATTCCTATATTTTGAATGACGATTGTGATTCGCAATTTTTTAGGGCAGTTCAAATTGATGGTTTGAGGTGTTGGAGTTGCATAAATCCAACCGTAGTGCTTAGTTAAAGCTGTCCACGGTGGGTAGTTATTAATGCTGAGATGAATTTTGCATTTGTAAGGGTTTTATTTGGTGAAAATTTCCGATTCGCAAGTAGGGGTTGTCGAGATGTTGAAAAAGGGATTTGTATTTTGTCATATTGGACCCATATTGGTTTGGAAACAAGATTCCGTAAGGTCATTAGGTGACAAGAAGTAAGTTTGATTGTTTTTAGATAGTGCCATATAAGCAGTTTGTGTTTGAATATAAACAGCTGCTGTTTCGTTATCTGCAAGTTTTATAAATGTAGAAATGGAATGTGGTTTGAATAAGGTAAATTTTTCTTCTGAGGGAGTTGGAATACTCAGACTGAAAACTAATGTGTTTTCATAATTAAAATATTGGATTTTTGTGAATGAAAGAATTTCAGAAATATGAGTAGAAAATGGAAGTAGAATATTTTTATGCTTAGTGTCAAACAGTGGATGCAGCAGAGAGTCTGGGAAGAGAAAGTGATCCCATTGACCGTTAATAGCATGGGTTAATGCGTTGGCTAGGTGGTCTAATAGGAAAAGATAAGTGTCTAGTTTTTCGAGTAATGAGTTTAACCAATTTGATGCGTCACGTTGATAGATTGAAATGTCCAGTTTATCTTTACTATTGAACCAGTCTATGAATGGTACTATTTCTATAAAAATTTTGGAAATACTTTCAATTTTTTCCAAGGCTGGATTTTGTATTATTGATATATTATCTTCATGTTGGTGTATAGGTTTTTGTTTAGTTTCTTTTTGTACGATAACTTTTTGGATTTTTCCTGATAATGAGTTGTCGACTTGTTTTTGCATTACGGAAGATATGTAGTGCAAAAGTATGCTAATTTTTTCGTTTTTAAGTACAAACTCTATCTTTCTATTTCCCGGGTTGCAATTATTTGTTTTTGGGGTATTTATACAATAATCGAGAAGTTGGTTGTATGATTTTGTTACCTGATGATGGAAATTGATTTACATTCAAAATATAATTTTGATATTTCTTCTAATTAAGTATTGCTTTGCTAAATATTACTGTTTTCTTTATAGAATCTTAAATTGCTTGGATATAAACTTAACCTCTTGGAAGTTAAGTTTAAGTGGTTAAAGAAACCAAGGATTTGGAGCAGTGCTAAGCCAAGACGGACACCCCTGCTTATTCATTTCAAGTTCTTTTTCTAAGGTGTTATACTTTTCTTCTGCTTTGTTCAGAGTTCTTGAAATGAATAAGCAGGGGTGTCCGTCTTGGCTTAGCACTGCTCCAAATCCTTGGTTTGATGCGTCGGTGGTTAATATGAATTGTTTTGAGAAATCAGGGAATTTTAGAACGGGTGCTGTTATTAAAGCTTTCTTCAAATCATAAAATGCTTTTTCACAGTCCGATGTCCAGTCGAATATGGTTTATTTCTGTGTTAATTTTGTGAAAGGTGTTGCTATAGTGGAAAAGTTTTTATTAAACTTTCTGTAGTAACCCGCGAGTTCTAAGAATGATTGTATGTCCTTTACATTTTTTAACGGTCTGAAATTCTTAATGCAATTTATCTTCTCGGGATTAGGCTTAATTCCTTCTTTTGTTATAATGTGCCCCAGGTATTCCAATTCCAGTTTAAGGTATTCACATTTCTATGGTTCCAATCTTAGTCCCAGTTGATGAATTCTTTCTATCACTGCTGTCAAGTTATCGTTGTGTTCTTGTATAGTACTTCCAAATATTACAATATCATCTATGTATGCGAAACATTTGGTTCCAATTAATCCCCTGAATGAATTATCCATCATTCTTTGGAAAGTAGCTGGTGCATTTTTTAAACCAAAGGGCATTCGGTTATACTCGAAGTGTCCTTGAGTTGTAGAAAACGCGGTATATTTTTTGTCATCCTCTTTCATTGGGATCTGGTGGAATCCTGCTGAGAGGTCGAAGGCAGAAAAAATTTGGCTTTTTCTAAGTGATCCAATATATCGTCTATCATTGGTAGTGGATATGCATCTTGGTCAGTATCTTCGTTTATTTTCCTGTAGTCGATTACCATTCTTAACTTGTTCCCTTTCTTCGGTACTATCCATAGTGGTGAGTTGTAGGGTGATTGCCTTTCTCTTATTATTCCTCTCTTTAGCAGTCTGTCAGTTTCTTCCAAAGAGAATTGTCTATTTTTTTCGGGTAATTTGTGAGATCTTAAATTAATCATTTTTCCGCTTTTAAGTATTATTTGGTGTTCGGTGAGGCTGGTGCAATGTAGAGGATCAGATTCCAATGTAAAGACATCTGAATATCTGGCTATTATTTTCTTGATAAACTCCTTTTGATCTTTTTCCAAGTGGTCTAATCTTGAAGCTTTTAACAATTCGTTCAGTCTAATGGTTTTTTGAGGACTATCGTGTTCTTTCGTGATTATTCTTTGTATTGGTTTGTAATTAATTTTCGGGTTTATTTCTTTAGGGTATTTCTCATTATATTTCATAGGGATTTTTATTTGCCCGTTTCTTATCGCGTACAGGCCATCTGGGATTTCTTCATTATCGATAATGATTATATCTTGGTCTTCATCTTCAGTAGAGATAGTACATATTTTTTCCGAATTTCCTGGTATGAAATCATTAATCAGGTACAAAGGTAATTTTACTTTATCTACGACAAGGTATTTATTCTTGATTGCGTATTTTGGATATTTTTCGAAGAATTTTATTCCGCCTTCTGGTAGGGGAAAATCGTTGGGTACTATTTTAAAGATATGCTCTTGATCAAAGAATTTTAATTTTGTAGATTGTTTTGGAATGTGTCGGTCATTTCCTATTAAGAATGTTTTGTAGGTTGGTTTTCTCTCATCTTGATCGTCCAGTATTTCTACTTTGATTATATTTATCGCGGCTCCTGAGTCTACTAATAGTCTGTATGTTCCTGTTTTTCTTCTGGCCTCAATTGTTCGTAATCGTGCGCATATGGAAGATATTCTTCTGAGTCCTCGAAATTCTGGTGATCTGCTATTTTCTCTTCTGTCATATTTTCCGCTTCTATTTCCTCTTCCTGAATTACTCTTACCGGTGGTGGACGTTTGAAACCGTGGCCCGGGGGAAAACCCTGCTTCACTTGGCATTGAGAGGACACGTGACCTATTTTTCCACATTTAAAGCAATTCATCTTTGACCTGTCACTTAGTGGTATAGTGCTATTTTGTGCCCTGGGTATAGTCTTTGCATTTAGTCTTGGTAGCCCAGTAGGCTTGGTCCAAGTTTTCATTGGTGGTCGTGGTATTTGTTTGACTGGTTGACTATCTTTTAGCCAAGTCTCGGTTTCTATTGCCAAAGCTTGGGCTTCGCTTATTGTATTTGGTTTTAGTAAGCGTACTTGGATCCCAATTTCTCGTTTTAGATTTAGTAAATATCGATTCACCGCTTCCTCTTCTTCTAACTCTATTTTCAATCTTCTTTTAGTTGGGTTTACATGCTGTGATTGTACTAGGTAGTTTATTTCGTTGGTATTTTGTCTGAATCTGAGTGTGAAGGTTTTTACCGTCTCATTAAGACCTTGTTTGCAACTTTCTAACTTTGATTTTAATGAAATTAAAGAGTTAGTTTGTCTTAAATTTTGTCTTAATGCTGCGAATAAATCGTCGTAGGAATTGATTTGCATATATCTTATGGCATTTTCTGCTGTGCGAGTGATATTTTTTGCTAGTATAAAATCTAGTAGTATTTCCGGTTTTTCACACCTCAGTCGGGCTCGTTTAACAACTTTAATAAAGTCTTCCACGCCCATATCGTCACTTCTAGTCGTCGTTGAAATTCGTTATCTGTACCTACAGTTCCAGCTCCTCCTATTTTCTTGGAGAGGTTAGATATCTCTTTTATTCTATTTTCGTTTTCCCTTTTCAAGGCAGTAAAGGAAATCGTTAATGCCTCCATCTGGTTGAGAACCCTGACCAGTAATTCGTCCGTAGAGCGAGAAGGAAATGGGGCTCGAACGGGTGATTGTGCTCGAGACATTAGTGCGGTTGTGAAAGTAAGATTTGGGAAGGATGAGTCAGTATCGTAGGATAAGTCAGTCAGATAACGTATATTATCGCGATGTTTGTCAAACATGCTTGCTGGGTACTTATTTATAAGTATGTTTGTGACTCGGGTGTAATATGTCGCGAACAATTTTAAGTGTTTTATTTTAATACAACAAAATGCAGTACAAGTTGCTACAAACTGTTACTGATTTTGAGGTAGTGTTATTTATTTTATTAAGGATGGCCAGTGCTTGTGAACACACAGAGTATAGCCAACCCGATCTTGCCTCAACTTTATCTTACCTGTACCGTAGTACAGTCACCGTTCGACGTATGTAAAAAGGATTTATGCTCTAAGGCCCAAGATCGATTGAAGAAAGTGTTTACAGTATTTGCTTTCTTAATTTTAGCTGTTTGTTTACTGTGAACTGCTGCTCGCGGCCTGATTAATCCGTAGATTGCTGCCTTTCTCTTGACGTGTAGGTGGGATGAGTCAGCTCCTCACTGTCGCTAACCGGCTGCCCGGCTGGGCGTTGGCTGCTTACTTACGCAGATGCGTCTTCCGCCTGATTGCGGGCCGTGTTCGATTTCAAAGTTTTTGGAAGTAGCTTTACGTAGGATACCGAGTAGTTAATTCCTCGACTATTTTTAGCTCACTTCTACTTACTTTCTTTATCGGATCTTGCCGTAGCAAAAGATCTGGAGTTCCTCTTTCTTTGTGAATCCCGTGAGATTCTTTGATTACTCTTTTCACTGGTTCCTTGGATTCCAGTGTCCTTTTATGTTCAGGTATAGGCCTCCATGTGATTTCGTGGATTTATCGAGAGCACCTATCCTGGTAGGATCGCCAAAATGTTACAAGTGAAAACTGAACTTTCTATTTTTAAAAAGTAGTGACATCAAACTGATGTCACTTTGTATGTTTTATTCTTGAGAGGAGATTTTAGAGAACTGACGAGGCCTGCCTGTACCTCTACGTATATAGGCAGCTAAACCTAGGAGGGGGATGTCATCAACCTCTACATATATGGATAGCTAAACCTGGAGGAAGGAGGTCATCATCTGGCCTGGTAACATAATATACGAATATAAAAAAAGTTCCTGTGGAGTATTGTTTTAGCAACCTGGCGCATGATCCTAGACAAAGGGGTCATTGAAAATGCAATAGAATTTGCTTTTGAAGAATTAGTGTTCGGATTTTGAAAAAGTTCCAGTAGATTATTATTTTAGCGACCTGGTGAATGATCCTGGACAACAGGGTCATTAAAAATGCATTGTTAGTTGTTTTTGTAACTTTTAATATATGAATATAAAAAAAGTTCCTATGAAGTATTGTTTTAGCAACCTGGTGCATGATCTTAGACAACGGGGTCATTGGAAATGCAATAGAATTTGCTTTTGAAAGAATTAGTGTTCGAATTTAAAAAAAGTTCCAGTAGATCATTATTTTAGCAACCTGGTGCATGATCCTGGACAACAAGGTCATTAAAAATGCAATAGAATTTATTTTTGTATTCATTAATGTTCAAATATAATTATTAACTTTCACAGTTATAGTTTTAATGAAGTTTTCTGTTGTACTTCACTTTTCAAAATGCTTCTCAAAGAATTTACTCTAAGTGCCATCTATTGTTCAACTTCAAAATTACACATTTCTCCACTACCGACATTCACCCATTCTGACAACTGTTAGTCTCTCTATTATGAAAATAATAAGCGATCAAGAAATGTAGCCTGAAGTTGACAGTTTCTGGGAGAAAAAAACTTTTGGAGAAATCGATTTCTAGACAATTAATACCCTACCCAAAATAACTGATTGATAAAGTGGAGAATGGTCTTTCTGGTATTTTTTAAGATGTAAATGAAGGAAATTATAAGTACAGTTTCAAAAATTCGTTTGAAAAAGAAGTTTTATTAATTTCCTCAGTAAGTCAACGTTTCGAATGAAGCTTCAAGACTAAAAGAATAATAATAACAAAGGTTATATAAAGATGAAACGAGTAACATAAATAGTCCGAGGTTATAGTAGAAAATATTTTGAGATGTTACCTTAAACAGTTCGTTGCGAGGAGTTAAAAATTTTTTAAAAATTAGTAAAATTTTTAAAAGAGACGTAACATGATTATATTATGCTTCGTTGAGAATACAGATCAATGAAATATAAAATTAGTTCTTCATCCTTTTATCACATATTCAGTATTATGGGAATTTATTTTAAATTATTAAAAATTGCAATAAGACTACAAAAATCCAATTATAAGTATGTTGTGATTATTATTTGATATTCATCGTTGTGTTCGAATTTGTAATTTAAATATCCCCAATTTATTCAATTTAAAATTGGAAATATTACTAATTAAGCAATTTTCAATACCTCATTATTTTTTAATCTGTCCACTTATGATTTTCTTGTAAGCTTTTAATTACTCACTTTTGAAAAGCACTTATAGCCTTGAAAAAGCCTTTGAAAATTAAAAAAAATTTGAGTTCAAACGATTTTAAAACTCTTTCATTTTTAGATCATTGTATCATTAATTTACTGATTTATATTGTACTTTTGTGAAATTTTAATATCTGTAATTCAATTTTCATTTGCAAGACTGTAAGAGTATTGGATTTGAATTCTCAACTTTTTCAAATTCAAAATTCAAATGTTTTCTTTAAAGCAGTGTTTTTATATTCTCAGAAAGTAGAATGACAACAAAGGTAATTGTGACAGAATTTATTAATTAAAAATGATTATTATTTTAAAAATTTACATAAAAATATAATTAATCAACATTCTGAATTTACAATATTAAAAATCAATTGAGTGAAATCAAAGAAAGTTAAAAAATAAAACTACTTGAATACAACAGGTTATGAACCTAACCTCAAATTCTGCATTTAAATTCTACAAACAAATAGTATCGAATAAATAGTCCTTGCAGATCACAAACTCGAAAGCATTATTTAACATTTCCTCAAACTCATAAAATTTATGTCACGTCAACAACATTATTTAAGATTTTTTACAAAATTTGTTAGCTGTCAAATTTTGTAAACAGAAGTAGCCGGGCGAGCAGACGACGAGATGCACGAGACATCGAATCGAAGAAATCGCAGAAACTGAGAAAGTTAGGGAACGCTTGCTTTTACTTTAGTTCATATATGCTATATATACACGAAATAAGGAGAGAGCCGAAGTTTCCCGAAGATTTTCGAGCATCTCCGTGTTTTCGAATTCAGAAGAGGAGAAGTCGGTTGCGCGCGCAACCAAACTGACAGCTACTACTTTATTCACACGGACGTAGCCTGTAATTGTGTGCGCATGGTTGGCGTGTCCGATCTGAGCACACTGCGTCGTGCAGCTCTTCGCGTGTTTAGCGCATCAGTTCTACGTGTTGGGCGAGCGGATCCACCAGACTTTTCTCCATGCACTTTCACCTTAAAAATTCACAAGACACCAAATTCCTTATAGAAACCAGATAAAAACCACGTATAAACATATTTTTTAAATTTAATTAATATGCCAGATAGGAACCGGGTAGAGCCGAGTAGCAGGTGCACAAGCAAAGCTTCGGTTTTTTCAGGGGCCATTTTCAGGCCACTGCTATTGAACCAACGCTTTGCTCTTCACAGACTTTTTTTTATCCTTAGCTCCAGGATTCTGACGTCTTCAACGGCACACACGACAAGTGCGTCACCCACGATGCAGATGTAGACCAAGCATCAGGGAATTTGTTATGACCTTTTTTTAATAAACTTTGCAACATTTTAGCAAAAAACCAAGATTGACGTTCTGTTGTGCTTGATTTATATTTTTAAAAGCCGTTTTTAAAATAAAAATCGGACCACCTCTGCGGCAAGCAGACATTTTACAATTAACGCATGAAATAAATTAAAGTGTCAATAGCGCGGAAACGTATTATCTTAAAGTGTTCTTTTTTTATACATTTGAAGAGCATAAAGTCGGTTACTTTTCCACCAAACCTCAACCTGAAAAGTTTAAAATTAACTGAGATATTAATTTGTTTAACAAAAGCTCAATTTCCCGATTTTTCCGAATTTTCTCCGCTTCTAATTATCCAATTAGATCGAACGGCTGCTCATTTTGTTCGCAATTCAATTTTCTACAACTTTTCAATTAATGTCATTAATATTGGGTAATTACCTTTAATGTTATAAACAAAAAACTAAAAAAAGTGCGATTTTTTCGTCTTAAATGTTAATAACAAATTTATAAATTATATTTCGTTGTCCAAAACATGACACAATTACTCTATGACCAACCTCTCTTCTGATGGCGCAGTCGGTTTTCTGAAATAAATAATGTCATAAATCATTCATAACAAATTCCTTGTTGCTTGGTCTAATGATGCTCGTTCCGTACATGATGTTCCAAACAAGTGGTCCTACCCGTGACCACTGAGGAGCGCCACATGTCATCTCTTCTTTGAGAGACCATTTTTCGCCCTCATATATCACCCACCTATCCGCAACAGGTAGTCTGGTACTTTCTTCCGCACCATTGCCTCGATGCAGATCTTCCATCTCGCGGTATTGAACCTATTGCGTATGTCAATGTTAATCAACGCGCAGAATCCCTTACGCTTACCAGTTCCTCTCCTTGTCTTTGTGGCGGTGTCTACCACGGCTTGGATGGCGTCAACAGTGAATCTGCCTTTCCTGACTCCGAACTGATTTTCCGAGAGACCGTTCTCCGCGACCAAGAGAGTCTGACGCCGTTGTAGAATCAACTCCTCCAGAAGCTTCCCCATTGTATCCAATAGACATATTGGTCTATACAGTGCGGCATCCCCTAGAGGTCTGTTGCCCTTCCTCAGCAGGACCAACCTCTGCTTCTTCTAGTCTACGAAGAACCTCCTCTCCCGAAGACAGGAGTTAAAGACTTCTAGGAGGATCTCTGGGCATGCCCCGATCACCTCTTTGAGGATCTCGTTCGGCACCACGTCGATCCCCGGCACTGTGCTTGCCTTGAGCGTTCCACCCGCAGGAACTTTGGTCCTGTCTTTGGAACGGCTCCACGTGTGGAAACAAGCTCCGCACAGTGTACTTGACTCGATCGGGATTATTCAGGCCCGGGGTCTTTCTTCTAGTCACCAATCTCTTGGTGACTGTTTTGAAGGTGAGACCTCATAGGTCCTTCTCGACTTCACCAATCAAGTCTGTCCAGAATTGAAGTCGGCTTTTCTTTATGCCTCGCCTCAAAGCTGCTTTTGCCCTTTTCGATGTCTCGAGCAGCAGAGCATCTCCCTTGGACCGAGTGAATTTCTGCGGCGCTGCGAGGCATTCACGACGTAGTGCAGCCAAATTTTCGTTCCACCAGTACATCGAACCCCTGGCTTGTCTGTGCTTGCGGTGAGGCACCGAGCAGTCGCAAGCCACGACTACCTTCTGCACCACGCAGCGCACGGTGGCTTCTAATAACCCAGCAGGGCAGACCCAACCAAGCCCATCAATGAGCGTAGTTTCTTCGAGGTGTTCTCGAAGTCTTTCTTTGCTAAGTCGTCTTGTCTTGTGTTCGGTGCTTGGCACCGTTTTTCCAGGCTGAATTCAGTGCACCGGTGGTACACTCAAGGTTGTCTCCTCGAGAAACGACCAGTCGCCTATCGTTGAGGCACGGCAATTATGAGGTCAATTATTGACCCCCCCGCCCCTGTCTGAACGTGAACTCCTTGCTCCGATTTAAGACAATCAGGTCATTCCTAGCGACCATCTCGCCATCCAAGATTCCCCTCCTATCTAGAGGGATCTCACACCACTCGGGTGACCTACTATTGAAGTCACCCACTATTAGAGTCCACCCGACAACCTCAATGAGGCTATCCTCAAGGAGGAGGATCTGAGTCTCGAAGACCGCGAAAGGATCGTTGGGAGAGAAGTAGCAGCTGTACAAGCGCAAACCCACCGTTTCCACCCAAACGAACCCCACGTCAGTCTCCAGAAAATACCCGACGCTCAAATCAGGGCTACAGACCATCCTTCAGGCCGGCCCTCCTTGTTACATCCTGATACCAATCAGAGTTTTCGGGATATTTGTACTGCTTACTAATGTGCAGTACATCGGCACCCCTCTTCCTGGCAGTCTGCATCAGGAGGTCCTGGGCATCCCTCCTCCTTCCGAGGTTGAACTACAAGAACTTCAATTTCTGCCTCTCAACCTTCGACGCTCTTCTCGGAAGACCGGACAGGAGCTGCCACCAGGGTCAAGGTCCTTATTTGAATGCACCTTGTCGAGACCAGGGCTGCAGATTTTAAATATATTTACTAAATACTGATATTTATTGAGTAATTAATATTAAATATTAATATGATTAAAAAATTATGATTAAATTGTGTAAAGAAATTAAATTTAGGTTAAGACCTGAAATTTAATATACACTGATGATTTTTCAAAGGTCTCATCGCTGGAATAAATAATCATGGTGTAAAAAATACATCTACTTCAGAAAAGTTAAGTTGATAAATGATATTTAAAATACTCGGACGGTTTTTGAAAGGTCCCGTCATTCCATTAATTAATCCTTATAGTCCAGGTGTTAATAATACACCTTCCTCGAGGAAGATGTCTCTGGAGAAAATTTCGGATTGAAATTGATTCTAAATCAATCCGAACTATTCCGAGCCAATTCCAGAATCTGTTCCGAACCTATCAGAATTATTTCAAATTATTCCGAATCAATCCGAGTCCATTAATATTCAATGCGAACTTTTAATTCTAATAAACCCGAACCCGTATTTGAAACCTCTGGACTACAAGGTTTGATTTCTACAACACCAAGACTTCTGAAGAAATAATCCGAGCTTCATCATAAATTTCTGTTCTTAACTAAACTTCCTCGAGAAAGATCTATTTTCAACACTTGATTTAAGATCATAATTGTTTAATCATTTTAATATTTAACTTTAATTACTAAATAATTCTCAGTTAATGATCCTCCAATAATGTAGGCAGTGACAAAAAAATTTCAAACTCTTAATAATCCCCTATATTATAATCTTTTAATGACTTTTTACGTTTTTTTTATATAAATATCTGCCATTGATAATTTTTAATGTGAGAATAAAGAGAATCTGACCCTATGCCAAAATAACAAAATGAATCAAAATTCTGTGAATTTTGGGTCAATATAATAGCAGACATGTTCTCACAAATGTCACATTATATAGGGAAATATTATAAACTTATTGTCATCTCTGTTGCTTTATTCTATATATAAAAAAAAAATTTCTTTTGCGACATGATGCTATTTCACATAGTAAAAAGTTCAAAAATAAATTAACAAGTAACAATTGCCACTTGACAGATACAAGTGAACTTGTACAATTATTTATTTTTTGACTTTCAAAAGTAAATTTCTATTAGAACTGTCAAGTAAGCTTTGAAATGAAATGAATTTTTTAATGGCAGGCTTTACGGTGCATGAAGATGGTCATGACTAACCTTATACATGTTGTTACGTCACAACTACGTGAATACTTACTTTGATCAAAGGTTCCTCGTTTTAAGTTAGGATCAAGTCATCCTCGCTTTGGGATGAGGATAAGTCAGTAAAGAACAAAACGATTAGTAAAGTAAGACAAATTTAATTCATTTGAATTATGAAATTAATTAATATTATAAAATTTGAAAGTTAATCATATAAGAATCAATCTAAATATGAAATCGATGCATACAATATGGCACGGGCAATTGGTGAAAATAACAAACTAAAAAGAAGGGGGGAAAGGGGGGGGCTTTACGTGTATCCTTCGAATTTCCTTTTCTGATGGTCCACAAAAGTATAAATCAGTAGTTAAAAGAATTCCCACAGGTGTGACAAAGACGAAGTGTTATCACACTGTTGCGAAGAAAATAGAATAACTATTCTTTTGACACTGAGTCTAAGATCCTTCCAAGGATTGTAAAAGGGACCACGGTGACTTTATGACTTGTTAACTGCACTAAACGGGTATTTCACGCTGTGAATCCTTTTAAGTTTTTCGAAATTTACCGCTTTTATTTCTGCTCACAAGACTACCCAGATAACAATGTGCCCGTACAGTGCGAGCGTTACCGCTCGCACGGGTGCGAATTATGCATCACGCGAGCGTTCACCACGCCACGCAGATGCGTCATCATATGCGACGCATATCGCCGGCACGTAGTGAAGTTCGCATTCGTGACGGTAAAAAGCGAGCTTTATGCGTCTCGTATAATTTAAAATTATTTCCAAAATATTAATCATAATAAGAAATAAAAATACATAATGTACTTGAAAACATTATATTTAAAGTTGAAAACCGATATTATAAATACGGGCAATGGATAAATGTTTTTTATATATCCAATAAATCTCAATAAAAAATGTATAAAGTGTTCAATATACTTAAATAAGGACGAACGCGAACATTTTTTTAGTGCCAATAAATAAGTAGTTTCCTATATTAGTACAGTTATACATTTGGAATGTAATAAGTATTTAACTTATAGTTGAATCACAATGAACAGCAAAATATTTTCAGTACTGAACAAATAGCACATTTTCTTATATTATTAGAGTTATTGAAAGATGCCGTTTAACGCGTGGTCAACTTTACATTGCGGCTTGTACTTTTAAAATCAGAAAAACCACGTTTCAGACTAACAAACTTTAAGAATAAATATTAATTACCTTACGCACACTGAACTTAAGCACTTGTGACGTCCTAAGTTTTAAATTAATATAAATATTTCCTACCTAAAGTCTAGAGCCAATTACCCTATCTATATTCCTCTGTTTATTACTAATTGTAATTAATAAATTACCGGGTAGAGGAAAAGCCAAATAAATTGAATAACAGTTGATTTTAACAAGTATAGTTTATTGAAAATTACTATATTGACCCAAACGAAATAAAAAGAGTTGGTGGCAGGCTGGTTTTTCCTTTCGTTTGGGTGAGTCTAGTTTTGTCCAACCTTAAAGAAAATCGAACTGTGAGTTTAAGTGTAAAAGGACAAGAGAAATTTAATAAAGAGGAGGGTTTCTTTTTATTAACTTACCGGTTTGTTTTGATGTTAGGTGCCTATTAGGTACAATATTCCTTTAGTTGGTCTTAGTCCTTCCTGGTGCCAATAATAGGTAACTCCAACACTTACTCGTAGATTATCCTTATTTGGTTTCGCACACTGACACGTAATCCTGGTTTGAAACAATTATGTTGCGGCTACAAATATGTCACTTGCTACCTTGTTGTGACTTTGGCGACTTGACGATTTATTACCGGCACTGCGACGATGGGTCGGGTTGAAATTTGATTCGCACTTAGACTCCGTAGATTTCGACGACTCTCCTTAGGCCTCGACATCTGGTATATATTGTCGCTTGTGGTTTCAATCCGTAGAACGGAAGCATGGGGGTTCGAGTTGTATAGTTTCAATAGCTTTTTCGAAGTGCATTGGTATCTTAGGTGTCAGTGTGTTGAATTGAAACCATGGGCCAGCTTTGCTTGTATGCTGCGTTGGTGAGCTTAGGGTCTCACACCGATTTTCAAAGTCCGTAAGGGTCAATTACATTATTTTTATACATGGGTAAGTAATAGAGTAACTATAATACAATTGTTGTACATAAATAGTGATTATGATTTGTTTATAATTCTATTAATCTTTATATTTGAACATTGCTTTTGTTTAAAGAATTTGAAAATCTTTCTGTGGAAAAAATGACGTTTTCGACTGCGTTGGGATTCGAGCCCAGGTCTTTCGATTGCCGGTCGAACAGAAAGATTTTCAAATTCTTTAAATATTGAATTTATTTGCATTATTTGCGATATAAGAGTTTGAAATTGTCTACGAGGACACCTGTCGACAACGTATCCTATCTGATACGCGACTAGTGATCCTCCGATAATGTAGGCAGTGACACAAATTTCAAACTCAACTAATTAATTTGAAATTGCTTTTGTTTATAAAATAACATAATAGTAATAGTTATTAAAAGAACGTATTTTATAATTAATTGCTGATTGTTGATTAACATCAAATAAGAATATTAACAATAATGATAATTATTATAAACATTATTATTATAATATTTGAAGTAACATTATTATAATATTTGTTGCAAATTTTAATAACAATATGAAATAATTATAATGAAAGTGATTGATAATTATTGCAAATCAAGAAATTGAAGTAACATTGTTATTATTGAATATTTGTTGCATTTTGACAATTATTGTTAATAACAATATTAAATATTAATAGTAATAGAGATTAATAATAATTTTAAATATAAAGGTTGAAGTAATATTGTTGTTGTATAACATTTGTTGCATTTTGTTAATTGGTATTATTAACAAAAGTAATAATGATAGTTAATAATAATAAAAGGTAATATTTGTTGTAATTAGTATTTTATCAATAAAATCAATTGTTTATTGATATTTTAGTTAATAGTAATAGTGAAATTATTTATAAAAACAATTACATGTATCTAGCAACAATATTTATAGCAACAATAAAACGTGTTATATGATATAATAGCATAATAGTTACATATGATTATAATATATAATATAACTGTCATGGATACGTGACACCTCCCCCCCTAAATTCGATCGTGGAGGTGATAGAATAGAACTGTAACGATCGAATCCTCGGTAGAGGAAAAATTAAAATGAGTTCATTAGTTTCCTGAAAAAATATTGTTATAGGATAAGAGGTGTCTCGCATATGATTCCTATCGAAATATTATTTGTGAAAAGTTCATATGTATGCAGTCATAATTTATATAATAATGGAAATATATAAGATTTTAATTAAGTCGCAGGTTTTTATTTCTCGTGGGTCCTTTACACGTATAAATCAAGTGACCTCTTTGATAGCACTTCTCGCAAGCCCCAGTCCATTTATATAACACTTTACGATTTCCAAAACTGTTTGTTTTGATTCCTGAACCGTTTTGTTCGCTAAAGACATAATTTTCGTTTAACAATTCTAATAATTTTCTGGCTGCAGCGTGTTTTGCCTGTTGGATATTTGGAGCTTCGTCACTGCTACATGTATATTTAGAACAATCTTTAGTCAACGTACATTTTGCGATGAAAGTCGGAATATTAAATAAATTCAAAGATGTTATTTCGTATTTTGGAGGTGTAAAATCGTATTCTACGCTTAATTCATTAATCAATTGCATAGGGCTAGCGACTGTGGCTGCATTTATTGTTCTAAATGGAACTTTCATTTTTTTATTTATCGTTATTATAGTAGTATTAAAATTATAAAAGGGTGGCATGATTTTGTTTGAATGTTAAATTTATTGTTTTTCATTATCAATTTTCGAAGATTATTGTTGAAGCTTCAAAATCATAATTGACCTCATTAGGTTCCGAATCCGATTCTGAATCGGATTCTATAAACGACTGCTGTACTACATGTGAATTTGGATCTTCTACACTTAGTTTGAAATCAATAAAAGCTCTACAATTCTCGCAATTATCTGCTCTTTGTCTAAAAAAATATACTGGTTTGTCGCAAGCATGACAATTGGTATCTGGTAAATTGCTGAATGGCGTACATCTGTCCGTAAGTTCACAAATATTATCGCGTTCGTCGTCAGTTATTACAAAATAGCAGTCAACGCATAACGGTCTTCCTAGTATTGGATTGAATAATACTTGTTCATCTGCGTGTATTCTAATGCAACAAAAATAATTCATGCATAAACTATGTAAGAATGTAGAATAATAGTTCAAAAGATTTGTTTTGCTTTTTCGTGCAATTTTGGGAGCAGTCATCTCAGTTGGCAGCATTTCCCTGCGACGAGATAAAAAAAAAAAAAAAAATTGTTTTATTTTTAATATTTTAGGCATACCAAAGTATGCTTTCAATAGTCATGCCATTAATAAGGAAAATCATCTGCGAATTATTTATTATTTGGATTCATGCGTGATACATATGACAAATAATTTTCCCTATTTCCTTTTTGCTATACATGCTTCTCTTTTTTTGATTATATTTCGATTTCTGTTCCCGTACTAGATTTTGATTATTGAGAAATTTCTCGAGGCATTGAGTGCATCGAAAGGCCGTGCAACAAATAGACAATAGTCTTTTATCATATAAAAAAAAGACATACTGTGTTGAATGGTTGTATTTGTCCGATTGAGTCCCAAGCGTTTCGATGTTGGTATCTTTGTTTTTCATGATCAGATAATTTGGTTAGATAACAAATTTTTCAAACACGCATCGCTGAGAGTGTCTTATTGATATAAATAATTGATATAATATGTGGTGCTAATCAAAAACATTTGGTCATGAATAATACGTTATAGGTCTCAAGGAAAACTTCTAGGCAAACACCATCAAATGGTTTGTTGTTTTCTGCTATTTCTTGTGGGGTTTTCATGGCCTTGATTTTTAATTGATGAAATTTGGGCTTTCATTATTACTATGCAATTGTGAAAACAAAAAAAACAAAAAAGTATGTAAAAGTAATGATTGGCTTGAATATATTTGAAATTGAATTTGAATTTATACAAATATAGCTGGCAGGTGGTATTTTCTTTTTATTTATCGTTCTAATTTATATATAATTCCTTGAAAGTATTGAGTATTTCAGATCCGAAATTTAAAACTTCTAATATATTAACATAAGAGAGAATATGCCATCTGCCAGTAGTGAAAGTTAAAGTTTCTAAAGGTTCGAAGTAAATATTTGGACTTTTGAATAAAGGAGTTTGAATGAATTGGTTGGCTTCATTAATTTGAATAAGAAATAGGTTGATTGTGATGAGTAAACAATTCCTTGACATGATGCTTCTCGAGTTCCTAAAAGAAGTACATTATTTATGATCAGTATCTACTGTTTTGCTTCATGCAAAAATGTTTGAGAGCTGGCTAAAACAGACAAGAAATAGATTAGAAGTCATACAAGTTCAGAACATACTAAAAGATTGTGCGTAAGAGATTTTATGTTATATGATCAACAATTATTATAAGGATTAGGTGGTCTAAATCCACATTTCATGCAATTTTTATAAGTTTTTGGAGGTGATAAATTGTATGAGGTGGATGGCTGTGGAATTGGTTGAATTGGTAGGTTATGTCTTATTCTTTTCTTGAATGGAAGATTGTTTATTTGTTTTACATTGGAAATTTTATCTGATCTGTTATATCCTTTTTATGGAAGTGGATTGAGTTTAGAAAAATCAGATTTTGAATTTACTGTTAAATTTTGGAAGTTATTTTGAAGTTTATCATTTTTTTCTTTTTCTATCTTTTTCAGTATGAGATGTATCAGCTTACAAGCTGCTTGATCTTTTGCTTCTTTTGGTGTTCTACCGATCCCACTTTCTTTCATTTGGTCGGTTCTACAAATGCTCATATAAGTTGATGATGTACTTGAATATTTAATGCGGAAAGTCAGCATTTGTGGTTGTGAGAATTTGAATTTTTTGCAAGTATTTTGCAATTCTTTAAAAGCATTTAATTGGAAGGATTGATAGGAATTAGAGGCATGTGCTTCTATTTCTGGTACCATAGTTAAAAGTGTTTCAGTGACATGCTGTTTTGTTAATTCAGGATCATATCCAAGGCCAGTTATTTTGTTTTTCTTATATTCTGCTGTTATTTCGAAGTATAATTCATTTTTGTTATCTTTTTTTAGTTTGTAGAAGTAGTTCATGCTGTTTTTTTCTTTTTTTTATTTTTATTATTTAGAAATGAAAAGGTTGAGTTACGTTAGATATTTTTGTAAGTTGATTGTGAGGATATAGGTTGGATGCTTCGTTTTTGTCTTGTTTACCTGTTTCGTTTTCTTCTATGAAGTTTGTTGCAAAATTTGGTGCTGATGGGTTTGTTTTAGATTGTTGGTTCTCGGAGTTTGGTTTTCCTTTACCTAAATGTAATAGAAGATTAGTTACAGAGTCCCAGATAGCACCTATTAAGTGAAATGACCATCCAAAGACAGTATAAAGTGTATAACCATGAATTATAGTATCAATTATTAGTTTAATGCCTCTAATAATAATGATTACACCTATAAATCCTACGCTAACTGTACCGAAATGCGAAAATACGGTCCATATTTTTATCCAAGTTGAATGCGCGATTTTTTCAATAGTTTCCTCATCTAACAGGTTCATTAATGAGATTCCTTGATTTAAAGTAGATTGACCCATGATTCCACGAGCTAGTGTGTTTAAAACCATTGGTTTTTCTGCAGGAAACATTATATGATCACGCAGTTTGTTTAAATCTGATTGAGAATATATTCCACTTTTTGCGAGGTGAGCTGGGTTTGTATATCGCCATGTAGGTTTTGTTAAAGGTTTCATTATTTCTGGGGGTAAAGATTCGATTGGATTGGGAATCAGTTTATACCAGGCATCTCCAAAAAATACATAATTGGGACAAAAGAGTTACAACTTGTTTGAGTGCCTTTGTTTGTTAAGATGTGAGTTCTTGCTGTAAGAAAAAAAGTTTGATTTCCTCTATAGATTGGTAGGTGTAAATACCATTCTTCTGTTTTGCGATATTTAACTTCGATTGAGATGCATTTAATTATATGCACAACTTCTCCTGCAATTATTGACATGTAACCTGGACCTTTCATTAAATGTTAAGCAAATTCATCAGGAGCTTGAGTAGCCAAAATCAAGGTATTTTTGAAAACTTGTTGTTCTAATTTACATTTCTGAGTTACAACATCGTGATATAGTTTGTTTACTTCATTACGAATGTGCCGTTCAATATATACAAATTTCGAATTGATGTATGTAAATAAATCCATATTTTGAACAAGTGGTTTCTTGTTCTGAAGAGTAGAAGTTCCTGGTGTGATTTCAAGTATTAATAATTTTGGATGCTGAGTTCTTATCATTAAAAGATTGCAGCCGGGTTTTTTTTCTTTTTGTGTTAAAACGAATGTTATATCTTGAGTTGTAAGTGAGTATAATATGTACGGGCTTTGTGTATTATTATCCCGAGTTTTATTTGCGAAACCTTCGTATAAAATTTCATACTTATTATAATCGCAAATATTGTCAGGTAGGGGTTTCCAAAAGTCTGACCTCCTTCCATGTCGACACAATAGGATTCTGAAAGTGAACATGTTGTCCCTAATTGTAAATATATTTTATTTGTATTTAAATTCACGTTAGCGTAGTATTCTTTGAGTGTAATTTTTAATACACCTTACACGATTACATTATTCCATGTTCCAAAAGGGTCTGAATATTGAGTTCGAGAGCAGTCTCCATTTATAGCTAAGGATCCAGCTAGTAATTCGCTGTGATAAATTGTTTGATTAACTTTTAGATTTGATATTTGTAGATTTTGTCATAAAGATATTGTACCTGATGAGTGTAGTATATCACATTGTTGATGTGAAAGTTCATGTATGTATTCACTTTGTCCGTTAGTTACTGCCGAAATATGCGAATGCATTCCGCAATGAGATATAGTACGTTTAATTTCGATCTTGCATTGTTTGACTTGGGTGAGTGTAAAATCACTAATTTGTAAAAGTTGAATGTAAATTGTTTCTATGTATAATTTAGATTCAGGTATATCGCATTCTCCTACCTCGAGCAGAGACAATGTTGTTAAATTAAGTTGATTGGATCCACAGTCGTATCCGATGATTGCTTCTACAGTCGTTCTCATTAATATGAGCTTGATTAAGGTTGTCAGTTTTTTCTTTCCGGACACCATGTCTAGAAAAGGAGTTTTCTAGTTAACAAATTTTTATTCACCTTCAGTAATAAAATTGATTTGTTCACTATTTTGATATTCTTATCTATATTGGGTATAATAAATACTTTCTGATACTTATTCAATGAGATCCAATATTTCTGGTAATAATCCTTGACCAGATTGTCGTAAACTCAGTATAAAATTATGGTATGCTAGTGGGCCACGAGTTTTTATTGCGAGTATTATATCTTCTATTGTTGATGGATTTGTTAAATCATAAAGCCATAGTGGAATGTTATGATCATCTCGGTTAAATATTTTATTTCTTATTAAAAATGGCCAAATTGTCACTATATCTATGTTGTTGACAATAAGATCGCAATATTTATCAATTCTTTTTCTGTGGATGGGATCCATTGAGTAATGATATCTGAAAGTACTTTCCAATTTAGTCTTCCTTATTCAATCGAGCACGTTTTAGTCGATCAATATGCACTACTTTTGGCTTATTTTTAATTTGAATTTTAACATTGCCTTTTCCTAAAACTTCTAAAATTTTATAAGGACCGGAATATTGATTTTCAAGTTTTTTCGGTTTCGGACCACTTAGTAAAAATACTTCTTCATCAACATTGAAATTTTGTGGGCTTATTTTTCTATCGTAGTACTTTTTTGATTTTTCTTTTGCTGCAATAAGGTTATCTCTAGCAATTGCTCTAATTTCATGAAGTCGGGTTACTAATTTAATCAAGTAGTCATCATATGTTTCTAGTCTTTTGTGTTCTGGAAGGGGTTCGCTTGAAGTTTGTCTAGCTAATTTACCAAAAACTAATTCGTATGGAGTACAACGAGTTCCTTCGTGAATACTTGTATTGTAAGAAAATGTAGCTAGTTCTATTCAGTCATCCCATTCAGAATTTTTACTAACAAATTGTTTTAAATATTCAGCAAGTACATGATGAGATCTTTCCAAGGATCCATTTGATTGTGGATGAAAAGCTGTTGTTTTGAATTGGCGAATTCTAAATATTTTGGCTAATCTTCGAATAAGATTACTTAAGAAATTTTTACCTTGATCCGTAAGAATTGCTCTAGGTGATCCAAAAATACATATAAATTTCTTTACAACAGCATCTGCTATACTACTTGCGAGAGAATTAGGAAGTGGTATTGCTAATGAGTATTTAGTAAAGTTATCTTGAATTGTTAATATATACTCATTTAATTTTTCTGTCTCTGGCAATGGACCTACAATGTCCATAGAAACTTTTTCAAAAGCAGTTCCTGGAGTATCAGTTTTTATCATAGGTTCTTTCGTTTTTACTCGTACATGCTTTTTTAATTGGCATTTTAAACAAGTTTGAATATATTTTTGAATGTCTAGTTTCATATTTTGCCAATAATAATTTTGACGTATTCTACTAAAAGTTTTAGTGACTCCTTTGTGTCCACCTAAGGTCGATGAGTGAGCTTCTTCGATTAGTTGAGATTGTTGTTCTTTAGTTGCATATTGTGTTATTCCATTACATATTATGATTTTTATTGGTGAGTCGGAAAAAGCTAATTTTATGGTACTTAAAACTTCTTCCTATGAAATATTATTAATTTCGGGTGTTTTTGCTATACTAATTGTGCGTAATTTAAGGCTCTTTGCTTTTGAATGAAGTGAATAAATTGATAATTTAATATTTTTTAATGTATCACTTAAATTTTCTTTTATTTCAGATTCTATTGGTAATGCTAAGTGGTACTGTAGTCCTTTACGAAATTCTTGTACATGACCTACGCAAAGATTTTTAAATTGGGGTAACTCGTTACGTTTTAGTAAAATTTTAGAACCATTATCTCATGGTTCATTTTTGGTTTAAATAAAGTAAGCATAATTGTCCTTACGCATTGTAAGTTGATCTCGACATTCGATTATATTGCGGTTTGTCTTTAAGTTTATGGCCGGCAGGTCCTTCTCAGCGGGGGGCGGTTCCGGTGGCGGTCGATTTCTTAAATCTTCAGATACTTTATTTTGAGTTTGTGTGTCTAGGTCATTATTAAAGTCTTCATTATTTTCTTCTTCGGTATCTTCTAAATGATGATTTTTGTGTTGTATAGAATTGTCTTCAATTAAAATATCGGATTCATCAGAAAAAGAATCCAAATTTGTGTTTTCTTTGATTATAGGATTTTTATTAAATTCATAATCTGATTCAATTGAATTTCCATCTTCTTCAAGATTATCATTTTCTTTTTCTTTCTGTTTCTTTTTCTGAGGTTTGTTCTTATTTTTGATTAAAATCTTTGGTGTAACCTTTCTTGGTCTGCCTCTTTTTCTTCCAGATATAGGTATTGATATAGTTTTATTCTTGATAATTTTTCGTTTTTCTTTTCTTTCAGGAGGTTCGTTGTCGCTTTCTTCGTCTTTTTCTTCATTTGAGTCTGACAAATCTTTATATCTTGGCTGCTTATATATTTTCACATTTTGTTTCCTTTCTTGATTTCGAGGTCAATATTGCATTTATTTTTGACTCAAGTTTTGTATTTTGTTTTTGCTTCAATTCTGATAATATATATGAGATTACCAAATTTTCGGTTTCGTCATCAGAGCTTGAATTTTGATTGGAGGATTGTTTTTCCTCGAATTTTGAAGAATTTGTGGCTACCGGAGGTTCGGGCTCGCCATCAGAATTTTTGTCTTTAATATATGTTTGTATTAAATAGAAATGATTTGCATGTTTCTTAAAATTTGTAGATTTTGTAGGATTTGTAGATTTTGTAGATCTTGTTTTCGTCTCATAATTTTCTTCTTTATCATTTTCTTTGATGAAATATTTTGAATCATTATTGTTTTTAGATTCAGCGGTAATTGTTTTATTTTCATTTTCTTTAATATTGTCGACAGGATTTCGAGATAATGCATCAGCATTAACATTCGTTTTTCCTGCTTTATATGTCACATCGAAGTCATATTCGGCTAATTTAAATCTCCATCTTGTTACTCGAGAACAAGGGTCTTTAGAATTTTGGAACCATACTAATGGTTTAGGGTCGGTTACTAGAGTAAATCGTCTGCCGTAAAGGTAAGGTTAAAAGTGCTGAACTGAGTAAACTATTGCTAGTGCTTCTTTTTTATAAGTGTCGAATTTTCTTTCACTGTCACTAAGTGTACGAGAAGTATAAGCTATCGGTTTATCTTGTCCTATTTTTCCTTGAGAAAGTATGCCTCCTATCGCATATCCGGATGCGTCTGTAGTTAATATAAAAGGTTTGGAAAAATCGGGCCGCTGCAGTAATGGTTCTTCGCATAATTTTTGTTTTAAAGTATCGAATGCTACTTGCTGTTTTTCAGTCCAAACAAAAGGTGTGTCCTTTTTTAGAAGTTGTGTCAAGGGACTTTCAATTTTCGAGAAATTTTCTATAAATCTTCTGTAATAACCGGCTAAACCTAAAAATTGTTTAATATTCTTTTCATTTTTTGGTCTTGGAAATTCTTGTACAGATTTTATTTTTTTAGGGTCGGGTCTAACTCCGCTTTTGTCTATAATGTGACCTAAATAAGCTACTTCTGGTCTGAGAAATTCGCATTTATCGGGCTGTAAGTGTAAGTTACTTTTTCTAAGTCGATTCATAAGTTCATCGAATTTTGCTTCATGTTCTTCTAATGTATCTGCATATAGAACAATATCATCTAAATAAACAAAAAGTTCGGTTCCTTGTAATCCTGTTAATACTATATCCATATCCATATATCATTGACTTGTTTAGTGATTTCTTCTTTGTGTGCTGGTGGAAATCTATATTGTTTCGAGAAAATTGGTCGTTCATCTACTGTAGGAATTGAATGCATAGCAGCATTAGTAGGTTCGAGAGGTTCATCAGGCATTTGGAATCTATCTGAATGTTTAGTAATTAATTTTTTAACGTGATTTAGCTCTTCTTGATTTAAATGATCCAAACGAAGGAGTTCTATAATTTTGTTTACTCTATCTTTACCTGATATCTTATAAAGATGTGACAATGTTTTTTCTGTTTCATTGGAAAAAATAAAATTGTCTAATAATTCTTCAGGATTTTTGCTTTCGTACTTATTCGCAAAAGTTGTAGTTTTATAATTATTTATCGTAATTTCTTCAAAGTCCTCTAGTATAACAGTAGGAGTTTCTATTTCTATAGGTATAGATAGTATGTTTGCTACTTTTATATAGGCTTTTCCACCATGATTTTTAACAACAGCGTTTCCTGCGTATATTCCTTTTTTTAAAGATAGTAAAGGTATAAATTCTTCTTTTTGATTTGCATTTGTAATTCGAATACAAAGAGTGGAAATTGATCTTGCTGGTAAAATCGTGGTTTCAGGATTTCGAAATGGATATTTATTATTATTTATTTCTAAACATTCTGAAATGTAATTAATGTTGACGTCATTATCAATAAAACATTCAGATCCTAGTACTCCATCTTCATCTTTTGGTACGCTATTTGGTATTAAATTAAATATTGTAGGATATCCAAAGATTTTAAGTGTAACCTGACCTAATGTGTAGACTGGTACATTGTTTATTCCCGTGAGACGCAAAATTTCATTTTGGTTTATTTCTATATCGTTTTCTATTATATTCAATTTTATCAGATTTCGTCCTGCTCCTGTGTCTATCATCATACGCGCTGGGGTTTTTAGACCATTAGCAGAAACCATGATAGAAGGAATTGGGTTGTCTGAGTGTAAATTTATTTTTGTATTTATAATATTTTGATTTGAAGTGGGTGCTGTAGAAGATATTAAATGGCCTCCCTCATTGCACCCTGAGCGGGGAGGGGTTTGAACTTTCCCTGGTTCTGTTTTTCAGCGCTTCTCGGTTGTTGTTGCTGTTTAAGTGATTCGTTGTATGCTCGGCGTCGACATTCGTTAATTGTGTGACCTATTTTCTTACAATAATTACAATTTTTATTATAATTTATGTTTGGATAATTCTGCGGAGCATTTTTAAATTGTCTATTTCTATTAAAATTGTCAGCGTTTTGCTGTCTCCATAAACTTGGGTTGGCTGCAGACGATTGAGGTCTCCATTGACCTATATCTTCTCGGCCGGGGGTCCATTGACCTGCTTGAGGCCCTCTGTTGAATGGTTTCCGTTGGTTATTTTTATTGTATAAGTTCTGATGATTGGAAAGATTTCTTGAAGGCTGCCATGGTACATTGTTATTATTCATAAGTCTTTGATGATTTGAACTTATTTGATTTAATTTTCTACATGTAGGAGCTATGTGTCCTTTTTTTCCACAAATTTGACAAAAAATTTCTTCCTGAGTTATATTTATCCTATTTCTATCTCGTTTTTCCGATGGTCCTATTAAATCATCTTCCTTCTGCTTATATGGTGTACGTATCGATAGTAGTGCTGCAGTTGCCGAGATTTTTCTTTCCATTTCAAGAGCGTTGTTTACCGTATCTTTAAAATTATGTACACCCTGTAATCTGGATTCAATTTCGGTTTTTAATTCTGGTAGAAAACAATCCCGAATATCGCTGTCACGGGTTTACTTGAAAATTCGCGTCTATCCTATCATTATTATTTGCTTTATGGGCATCTAATATTTTTTCTCCAAGTTCCCTAACACGAGTTGCATAAGAAATTACTTTCTCACTATCCCATTGATAAATGTTACCTAATTCACCTTGTAATTGATATACTGATTTATTTAAGGAATAAACGCGTTTAAGACTATCTATAATATCTTCTACACTTCTGTATTGTCCTCCACTGACACATTTTCTTGCTTCTCCTTTGACCTTTGTTTTGATTAATTTAGTTAAGCTTGATTCTGCCCCTGCAGGAAGCATATCTTTTGCTTCTCTACATCCTCCTATAAATTGATCCAGAGATATATTATCTCCTGTAAATATTGGCACAACTTCTAGTGCATCTCGCAATGATACTACTTGATTATGAGCAACAGTTATAATTTGTGGGTTATTGGTAGTCATTTTATTTGAAATAGGCGAATAATCTTCTTGATATTGTTTAATTAGAGGTTCTAATAATTGTGGATCATTAGAGATTGATTTCGCAGGATCCTCTGATAGTTTTTCTGGAGAGTTATAATTCAAATCTTGATCTGAGTCGTTTGAAGATTCAGACAATTGTTCTTTATAATCTCCTATATTTGATGGTGTTAAAGTACAATCAAATTTATCAATAATAGTAGAATTGCCGGTTAAATTTGAGGTATCAAAAATACTTTTATCAAATAATCCTGGATTTATTGAAATCGATTGATCGATTGAGGATGTACTTGAACTAATTATAATACTAGTGTCTTGATTGGAAATTCCCGATAATCCTAATTTTTGAGACGTTGAAGCGCTAGTTTTATCTTTACTGAAAGGGCTATTTAAATTCTTGTTTATTTGTTTTTGTTCTTCAGCTAATGTTTTAGTTTTAGTTTCGAAGGCTTTCTTTCTATTCTCTTCTATAATTTCGGCGAGTTGTGGATTGTTTTTAGCTTGAGTACGAGTGATAGTTTTTGTTGTCAAATTATCTTTCTTATTTTCCACAGACATTTGGATTCAAAAACATGACGATGAAAAAATAAAATCTCAACTATATTAACGTCCTCCAAAAAAAGAAAAGGTACGTTTATTCTATTTGTTCGATAAATTGTAATCATTTAAAAGAAGGAACTGCTACTGAATCGAAATCCTTCCTCTCATTGGTTTTTAAACAATTCAAAGCTTATTTAAATTGAAATTGGGACTTGAAGTGACATCTATTAGGTTTAATTGCAAACACTTTCGTGAATCGACTATCATAGGTGGTAAATTACCTAAAAGTTTCTAAATTATTTTTGTCACATCCCAATTTCTTATTCCTTCACCACTAGATGTTTAAAGGATGATAGTTATTGGTATTTAGGTTTCGTGAAATATAAAAATGGCTAATATTTAGATGGTAAATAATTATAGGACCGAAAAAAGTTTGAAAGCGTGTCTCTTGCATGTGTCAGGAGGAATCGAACCTCCGAATATACATGCCTATCCGGGGACTTATTGTGATAATCGCACCAAGCCAACACCGGTTACAGCATTTCAAACAATTTCCGGAATATTTCACTTTAGTTTAGCCGTTTGTATTAAATAAATTGAAATTGGGACTTGAAGTGACATCAATTAGGTTTAATTGCAAACACTATCGTGAATCGACAATTTTAGATGGTAAATTACCTAAAAGTTTCTAAATTATGTTTGTCACATCCCAATTTCTTATTCCTTCACCACTAGATGTTTAAAGGATGATAGTTATTGGTATTTAGGTTTCGTGAAATATAAAAATGGCTAATATTTAGATGGTAAATAATTATAGGACAGAAAAAAGTTTGAAAGCGTGCATCTTGCATGTGTCAGGAGGAATCGAACCTCCGAATATACATGCCTACCCGGGGACTTACTGTAATAATTGCACCAAGCCAACACCGGTTACAGCATTTCAAACAATTTTCAGTATATTTCACTTTAGTTTAGCCGTTTGTATTAATTAAATTGAAATTGGGACTTGAAGTCACATCTATTAGGTTTAATTGCAAACACTTTCGTGAATCGACAATCTTAGATGGTAAATTACCTAAAAGTTTCTAAATTATTGTATCTTGACATGTTCCTGCACATGTCCTTTGTTATATTGACCCACAGTGATATATCTGTGATATTTAATTTGGCATGGGGTCAGTTTAGTTCCAATTTGTTTATGTCGTAAAAAACATAAACATCAGAAAGGCAAACGTTTCGGCCACAAATGGGGGCCCTCTTCAGTGCCAACAATTTTAATTTGCATTAAAAATAATAATTATAAACTAAACAAGCAAAACTCATGCAACTTAATATTTATTTTGTTTTTGTTTTTTTTTTTTTTTTGTTTTATTCTTATAATAAATTTATTAATAAAATTAGAACATGCGAATAGACCCTCCAGCATCGTCCTCACACAGAAGTCCTCTCGTGTCCGATTCGTGGAAGATGTGAATCGCTGAACGCGCCACCTCAAAGGCACACAACCACAATTAATTCCATAAAAACACAGGTCAAAAATCCAATCGTGAGCCCTCGATGGAGAACGCACAGCACAACACACACACACACACGAACCCGAGAAGTTAAGGGTGAGTCAAAAACCGATAAATTTGAATTTGGGAAGAAAAAATTAAAATTTTTTTTTCCTCTTTGCGATCACGGAGTCGACAGTCAGTATGGTAGACTGCCACTCCGCTGCAAGACAGAGAGAAAACTGATTTAGAAAATATTGAGAATTTTCTGTATACGAGAAAACTTGTTATGAGGAGTCAAGTTACAACCTCAAAGAGTATGCAGACTCAAAATCTTTTCAACGTCCCGAGCACTTGAGATTTCTATGTGCCAAAGCGTTCGAGGAAAGCAAACCCCATACCACATGTTCGAAGGAATCCGTCAGAAAACTCGCTCAATACGGTACCGAAACACTCCCTCGAACATATTTTAATACAGTTGTTAAAAATAATCGCGAGTGAGAAAATTTTTTTAATAAAAGAGAATGGTATAGAATATTTAAGTTATTTTGAATTGAAATACATGTAGAAAACATTTTTGCCAATACTTTTACTGAAGTATTGTATTTATATTAAAACAAACACATAATGCAATCAGTAATCCTGAGAACACGAAGAATAGAATTTTTTTCAATGCTTTAATTAGAAATGTATGATATGCGCGTGAACCCTTGTTGCCAAACCTGTTTTTAGCATTGTATTTAGATTGAGACAGTACCGTAATACGAATACTGATTCTAGATCCATGAAAAAAAGCATTTATGAAATGATATGAGACTGAACTCACTGTTATAAACGCGAAAAAAGAGAATTTTTTATTTATTTTAAATGACAAGTATAATATATGCGTAAAAATATTTATGACAATATTTTTCAAAAGTATTGTATTTATAGTAAGAATCACTCCCATAATGTAATTACCAATCATAAATACGCGAAAACACGAAGAATAGAAATTTTTTAGTTATTTTAAATTGACACGTATTATATATGCGTAAAAAACTTGGTTGACAATAATTTTACGAAAGTATTGTATTTATAATAAAGCGATCCCATAATGCGATTATTAATCCTAAAAACGCGAAAACGCGAAGAAAAAGAATTTTTTAGTCATTTTAAATTGACATGCATGATATGCGCATGAAAAACTTTGTTGCCAATACTTTTTCGAAAGTATTGTATTCAAAGTAAAGGATTCCCATAATGTAATTACTTCACATAGAAACGCGAGAACACGAAAACGCGAAAACACGAAAACGCGAAGAATAAGAGATTTCTTTAGTTATTTTGAATTGACAGGTAGGATATATGTGTATAAAACCTTGTTTACAATAATTTTCCAAAGGTATTGCATTTATAGTAAGAAACGCTCCTGTAATGTAATTATTAATCCTAAATACGCGAAAACGAGAAGAAAAAGATTTCTTAGTTATTTTAAATTCACCTGTATGATGTACGCGTAAAAACATTGCTACTGATACTTTGTCGAAAGTATTGTATTTATAATAAAGCAATCCCATAATGCAATTACTGATCCTAAAAACGCGAAAACACGAAAAATAAAAATTTTTCAGAATTTTTAAGATATTTTAAATAGACATGTGAGATATATGCGTAAAAAGTTTAATTGACAATACTTTTACAAAGGTATTGTATTTTTAGCGAACATCACGCCCGTAATGTAATTACCAATCATAATTACGCGATAACGCAAAGAATAAGATACTCTGGATTTTTTAATTTGACCTATAAGATATATGCGTAAAAGTCTTTATTAGAAATACTTTTTCAAAAGTGTTTTATTTATAGTAGAGCAATTCCATAATGCAATTACTGATCCTGAAACCGCGAAAACCCGAAAAATAAAAAATTTAAGAATTTTTAAGATATTTTAAATTGACGTATGAGATATATGCGTAAAAAGTTTAATTGACAATACTTTTACAAAGGTATTGCATTTTTAGTGAACATCACGCCCGTAATGTAATTACCAATCATAATTACGCGATAACGCGAAGAATAAGATACTCTGGATATTTTAATTTGACCTATAAGATATATGCGTAAAAATCTTCGTTAGAAATACTTTTTCAAAAGTGTTTTATTTATAGTAGTGCAATTCCATAATGCAAATACTGGTCCTGAAACCGCGAAAACCAGAAAAATAAAATTTTTAAACAATTTTTAAGATATTTTGATTTGACATGTAAGATATATGCGTAAAAAACATAGTTGAGAATACTTTTTCAAAAGTATTGTATTTATAGTGAACATCACTCCCGTAATGTAATTACCAATCATAATTACGGGATAACGCGAAGAATAAGATATTCTGGATATTTTAATTTGACCTATAAGATATATGCGTAAAAATCTTTGTTAGAATTACTTTTCCAAAAGTATTGTATTTACAGTAGAGCAATTCCATAATGCAAATACTGATCCTGAAACCGCGAAAACCCGAAAAATAAAATTTTTAAGAGTTATTAAGATATTTTAAATTGACATGTGAGATATATGCGTAAAAAGCTTATTTGACAATACTTTTACAAAGGTATTGTATCTTTTGTGAACATCAGGCCCGTAATGTAATTACCAATCATAATTACGCGATAACGCGAAGAATAATATTCTCTGGATATTTTAATTTGACCTATAAGATATATGCGTAAAAATCTTTGTTAGAAATACTTTTTCAAAAGTGTTTTATTTACAGTAGAGAAATTCCATAATGCAAATACTGATCCTGAAACCGCGAAAACCCGAAAAATAAAATTTTTAAACAATTTTTGAGATATTTTGAATTGACATGTAAGATATATGCGTAAAAAACTTAGTTGAGAATACTTTTTCAAAAGTATTGTATTTATAGTGAACATCACTCCCTAATGTAATTACCAATAATAATTACGCGATAACACGAAGAATAAGATACTCTAGATTTTTTAATTTAACCTATAATATATATGCATAAAAATCTTTGTTACAAATACTTTTTCAATTTATAGTAGAGCAACTCCATAATGCAATTACTGATCCTGAAACCGCGAAAGCCCGAAAAATAAAAAATTTACAGAATTTTTAAGATATTTTAAATTGACATGTGAGATATATGCGTAAAAAGTTTAATTGACAATACATTTACAAAGGTATTGTATTTTTAGTGAACATCACGCCCGTAATGTAATTACCAATCATAATTACACGATAACGCGAAGAATAAGATTCTCTGGATATTTTAATTTGACCTATAAGATATAAGCGTAAAAATCTTTGTTAGAAATACTTTTTCAAAAGTGTTTTATTTACAGTAGAGCAATTCCATAATGCAAATACTGATCCTGAAACCGCGAAAACCTGAAAAATAAAATTTTTAAACACTTTTTAAGATATCTTGAATCGACATGTAAGATATATGCGTAAAAAACTTAGTTGAGAATACTTTTTCAAAAGTATTGTATTTATAGTGAACATCACTCCCGTAATGTAATTACAAATCACAATGACGCGATAATGCGAAGAATAAGATTCTCTGGATATTTCAATTTGACCTATAAGATATATACGTGAAAGTCTTTGTTAGAAATACTTTTTCAAAAGTGTTTTATTTACAGTAGAGCAATTCCATAATGCAAATACTGGTCCTGAAACCGCGAAAACCAGAAAAATAAAAAATTTAAGAATTTTTAAGATATTTTAAATTGACGTATGAGATATATGCGTAAAAAGTTTAATTGACAATACTTTTACAAAGGTATTGCATTTTTAGTGAACATCACGCCCGTAATGTAATTACCAATCATAATTACGCGATAACGCGAAGAATAAGATACTCTGGATTTTTCAATTGGACCTATAAGATATATGCGTAAAAATCTTTGTTAGAAATACTTTTTCAAAAGTGTTTTATTTACAGTAGAGCAATTCCATAATGCAAATACTGGTCCTGAAACCGCGAAAACCAGAAAAATAAAAAATTTAAGAATTTTTAAGATATTTTAAATTGACGTATGAGATATATGCGTAAAAAGTTTAATTGACAATACTTTTACAAAGGTATTGCATTTTTAGTGAACATCACGCCCGTAATGTAATTACCAATCATAATTACGCGATAACGCGAAGAATAAGATACTCTGGATTTTTCAATTGGACCTATAAGATATATGCGTAAAAATCTTTGTTAGAAATACTTTTTCAAAAGTGTTTTATTTACAGTAGAGCAATTCCATAATGCAAATACTGGTCCTGAAACCGCGAAAACCCGAAAAATAAAATTTTTAAACAATTTTTAAGATATTTTGATTTGACATGTAAGATATATGCGTAAAAATTTAGTTGAGAATACTTTCTCAAAAGTATTGTATTTATAGTGAACATCACTCCCGTAATGTAATTACCAATCATAATTACGCGATAACCCGAAAAATAAGATACTCTGGATTTTTCAATTGGACCTATAAGATATATACGTAAAAGTCTTTGTTAGAAATACTTTTTCAAAAGTGTTTTATTTATAGTAGAGCAATTCCATAATGCAATTACTGATCCTGAAACCGCGAAAGCCCGAAAAATAAAAATTTTTCAGAATTTTTAAGATATGTTAAATAGACATGTGAGATATATGCGTAAAAAGTTTTATTGACAATACTTTTACAAAGGTATTGCATTTTTAGTGAACATCACGCCCGTAATGTAATTACCAATCATAATTACGCGATAACGCGAAGAATAAGATACTCTGGATTTTTCAATTTGACCTATAAGATATATGCGTAAAAGTCTTTATTAGAAATACTTTTTCAAAAGTGTTTTATTTATAGTAGAGCAACTCCATAATGCAATTACTGATCCTGAAACCGCGAAAGCCCGAAAAATAAAAAATTTACAGAATTTTTAAGATATTTTAAATAGACATGTGAGATATATGCGTAAAAAACTTAGTTGAGAATACTTTTCCAAAAGTATTGTATTTATAGTGAACATCACGCCCGTAATGTAATTACCAATCATAATTACGCGATAACGCGAAGAATAAGATACTCTGGATTTTTCAATTTGACCTATAAGATATATGCGTAAAAGTCTTTATTAGAAATACATTTTCAAAAGTGTTTTATTTATAGTAGAGCAATTGCATAATGCAATTACTGATCCTGAAACCGCGAAAGCCCGAAAAATAAAAATTTTTCAGGATTATTAAGATATTTTAAATAGACATGTGAGATATATGCGTAAAAAGTTTTATTGACAATACTTTTACAAAGGTATTGTATTTTTAGTGAACATCACGCCCGTAATGTAATTACCAATCATAATTACGCGATAACGCGAAGAATAATATTCTCTGGATTTTTCAATTGGACCTATAAGATATATACGTAAAAGTCTTTGTTAGAAATACTTTTTCAAAAGTGTTTTATTTATAGTAGAGCAATTCCATAATGCAATTACTGATCCTGAAACCGCGAAAACCCGAAAAATAAAAAATTTAAGAATTTTTAAGATATTTTAAATTGACGTATGAGATATATGCGTAAAAAGTTTAATTGACAATACTTTTACAAAGGTATTGCATTTTTAGTGAACATCACGCCCGTAATGTAATTACCAATCATAATTACGCGATAACGCGAAGAATAAGATACTCTGGATTTTTCAATTGGACCTATAAGATATATGCGTAAAAATCTTTGTTAGAAATACTTTTTCAAAAGTGTTTTATTTACAGTAGAGCAATTCCATAATGCAAATACTGGTCCTGAAACCGCGAAAACCAGAAAAATAAAAAATTTAAGAATTTTTAAGATATTTTAAATTGACGTATGAGATATATGCGTAAAAAGTTTAATTGACAATACTTTTACAAAGGTATTGCATTTTTAGTGAACATCACGCCCGTAATGTAATTACCAATCATAATTACGCGATAACGCGAAGAATAAGATACTCTGGATTTTTCAATTGGACCTATAAGATATATGCGTAAAAATCTTTGTTAGAAATACTTTTTCAAAAGTGTTTTATTTACAGTAGAGCAATTCCATAATGCAAATACTGATCCTGAAACCGCGAAAACCTGAAAAATAAAATTTTTAAACACTTTTTAAGATATCTTGAATTGACATGTAAGATATATGCGTAAAAAACTTAGTTGAGAATACTTTTTCAAAAGTATTGTATTTATAGTGAACATCACTCCCGTAATGTAATTACAAATCACAATGACGCGATAATGCGAAGAATAAGATTCTCTGGATATTTCAATTTGACCTATAAGATATATACGTGAAAGTCTTTGTTAGAAATACTTTTTCAAAAGTGTTTTATTTACAGTAGAGCAACTCCCTAATGCAAATACTGATCCTGAAACCGCGAAAACCCAAAAAATAAAAATTTTTAAGAATTTTTAAGATATTTTAAATCGACGTGTGAGATATATGCGTATAAAGTTTAATTGACAAAACTTTTACAAAGGTATTGTATTTTTAGTGAACATCACGCCCGTAATGTAATTACCAATCATAATTACGCGATAACGCGAAGAATAAGATACTCTGGATTTTTCAATTTGACCTATAAGATATATGCGTAAAAATCTTTGTTAGAAATACTTTTTCAAAAGTGTTTTATTTACAGTAGAGCAATTCCATAATGCAATTACTGATCCTGAAACCGCGAAAACCCGAAAAATAAAAATTTTTCTGAATTTTTAAGATATTTTGAATTGACATGTAAGATATATGCGTAAAAAAAATTAGTTGAGAATACTTTTTCAAAAGTATTGTATTTTTAGTGAACATCAAGCCCGTAATGTAATTACCAATCATAATTAAGCGATAACGCGAGAATAAGATTCTCCGGATATTTTAATTTGACCTATAAGATATATGCGTAAAAATCTTTGTTAGAAATACTTTTTCAAAAATGTTTTATTTATAGTAGAGCAATTCCATAATGCAAATACTGATCCTGAAACCGCGAATACCCGAAAAATAAAATTTTTAAACAATTTTTGAGATATTTTGAATTGACATGTAAGATATATGCGTAAAAAACTTAGTTGAGAATACTTTTTCAAAAGTATTGTATTTATAGTGAACATCACTCCCGTAATGTAATTACAAATCACAATGACGCGATAATGCGAAGAATAAGATTCTCTGGATATTTCAATTTGACCTATAAGATATATACGTGAAAGTCTTTGTTAGAAATACTTTTTCAAAAGTGTTTTATTTACAGTAGAGCAATTCCATAATGCAAATACTGATCCTGAAACCGCGAAAACCCAAAAAATAAAAATTTTTAAGAATTTTTAAGATATTTTAAATCGACGTGTGAGACATATGCGTATAAAGTTTAATTGACAATACTTTTACAAAGGTATTGCATTTTTAGTGAACATCACGCCCGTAATGTAATTACCAATCATAATTACGCGATAACGCGAAGAATAAGATACTCTGGATTTTTCAATTGGACCTATAAGATATATGCGTAAAAATCTTTGTTAGAAATACTTTTTCAAAAGTGTTTTATTTACAGTAGAGCAATTCCATAATGCAAATACTGGTCCTGAAACCGCGAAAACCAGAAAAATAAAAAATTTAAGAATTTTTAAGATATTTTGATTTGACATGTAAGATATATGCGTAAAAAACATAGTTGAGAATACTTTTTCAAAAGTATTGTATTTATAGTGAACATCACTCCCGTAATGTAATTACCAATCATAATTACGGGATAACGCGAAGAATAAGATATTCTGGATATTTTAATTTGACCTATAAGATATATGCGTAAAAATCTTTGTTAGAATTACTTTTCCAAAAGTATTGTATTTACAGTAGAGCAATTCCATAATGCAAATACTGATCCTGAAACCGCGAAAACCCGAAAAATAAAATTTTTAAGAGTTATTAAGATATTTTAAATTGACATGTGAGATATATGCGTAAAAAACATAGTTGAGAATACTTTTTCAAAAGTATTGTATTTATAGTGAACATCACTCCCGTAATGTAATTACCAATCATAATTACGGGATAACGCGAAGAATAAGATATTCTGGATATTTTAATTTGACCTATAAGATATATGCGTAAAAATCTTTGTTAGAATTACTTTTCCAAAAGTATTGTATTTACAGTAGAGCAATTCCATAATGCAAATACTGATCCTGAAACAGCGAAAACCCGAAAAATAAAATTTTTAAGAGTTATTAAGATATTTTAAATTGACATGTGAGATATATGCGTAAAAAGCTTATTTGACAATACTTTTACAAAGGTATTGTATCTTTATTGAACATCAGGCCCGTAATGTAATTACCAATCATAATTACGCGATAACGCGAAGAATAATATTCTCTGGATATTTTAATTTGACCTATAAGATATATGCGTAAAAATCTTTGTTAGAAATACTTTTTCAAAAGTATTTTATTTACAGTAGAGCAATTCCCTAATGCAAATACTGATCCTGAAAACGCGAAAACCCGAAAAATAAAAATTTTTAAGAATTTTTAAGATATTTTAAATCGACGTGTGAGACATATGCGTATAAAGTTTAATTGACAATACTTTTACAAAGGTATTGTATTTTTAGTGAACATCACGCCCGTAATGTAATTACCAATCATAATTACGCGATAACGCGAAGAATAAGATACTCTGGATTTTTCAATTTGACCTATAAGATATATGCGTAAAAGTCTTTGTTAGAAATACTTTTTCAAAAGTGTTTTATTTATAGTAGAGCAATTCCATAATGCAAATACTGGTCCTGAAACCGCGAAAACCAGAAAAATAAAAAATTTAAGAATTTTTAAGATATTTTAAATTGACGTATGAGATATATGCGTAAAAAGTTTAATTGACAATACTTTTACAAAGGTATTGCATTTTTAGTGAACATCACGCCCGTAATGTAATTACCAATCATAATTACGCGATAACGCGAAGAATAAGATACTCTGGATTTTTCAATTGGACCTATAAGATATATGCGTAAAAATCTTTGTTAGAAATACTTTTTCAAAAGTGTTTTATTTACAGTAGAGCAATTCCATAATGCAAATACTGGTCCTGAAACCGCGAAAACCAGAAAAATAAAATTTTTAAACAATTTTTAAGATATTTTGATTTGACATGTAAGATATATGCGTAAAAAACATAGTTGAGAATACTTTTTCAAAAGTATTGTATTTATAGTGAACATCACTCCCGTAATGTAATTACCAATCATAATTACGCGATAACGCGAAGAATAAGATACTCTGGATTTTTCAATTGGACCTATAAGATATATACGTAAAAGTCTTTGTTAGAAATACTTTTTCAAAAGTGTTTTATTTATAGTAGAGCAATTCCATAATGCAATTACTGATCCTGAAACCGCGAAAACCCGAAAAATAAAATATTTAAACACTGTATAAGTTCGTTTGAGTAGACATGTAAGATAAATGCGTAAAAAACTTAGTTGAGAATACTTTTTCAAAAGTATTGTATTTATAGTGAACATCACTCCCTAATGTAATTACCAATAATAATTACGCGATAACACGAAGAATAAGATACTCTGGATTTTTTAATTTAACCTATAATATATATGCATAAAAATCTTTGTTACAAATACTTTTTCAATTTATAGTAGAGCAACTCCATAATGCAATTACTGATCCTGAAACCGCGAAAGCCCGAAAAATAAAAAATTTACAGAATTTTTAAGATATTTTAAATTGACATGTGAGATATATGCGTAAAAAGTTTAATTGACAATACTTTTACAAAGGTATTGTATTTTTAGTGAACATCACGCCCGTAATGTAATTACCAATCATAATTACGCGATAACGCGAAGAATAAGATACTCTGGATATTTCAATTTGACCTATAAGATATATGCGTAAAAATCTTTGTTAAAAATACTTTTTAAAAAGTGTTTTACTTATAGTAGAGCAATTCCATAATGCAATTACTGATTCTGAAACCGCGAAAACCCGGAAAATAAAAATTTTTAAGAATTTTTAAGATATTTTAAGTTGACATGTGAGATATATGCGTAGCAAGCTTAATTGACAATACTTTTACAAAGGTATTGTATTTTTAGTGAACATCACGCCCGCAATGTAATTACCAATCATAATTACGCGATAATGCGAAGAAAAAAATTCTCTGGATATTTTAAATATACCTGTAGGATATATGCGTAAAAATCTCTGTTGGAATTACTTTTTCAAAAGTATTTTATTTATAGTAGAACAATTCCATAATAAAATTATTGATCCTGAACAGGTGAAAACCCGAAGAATATAATTTTTAAAAAAAATTTTTAAGATATTTTAAATTGACATGTGAGATATATGCGTAAAAAACTTAGTTGACAATACTTTTTCAAAGGTATTTCATTTATAGTGTAGCGATCCCATAATGCCATTACTAATCCTGAAAACGCGAAAACCCGGAAAATAAAATTTTTTAAAAAAATTTTTAAAATATTTTAAATCGACATGTGAGATATATGCGTAAAAAACTTAATTGACAATACTATTACAAAGGTATTGTATTTGCAGTGAACATCACGCCCGTAATGTAATTACCAATCATAATTACGCGATAACGCGAAGAATGAGATTCTCTGGATATTTTAAATAGACCTGTAAGATATATGCGTAAAAATCTCTGTTGGAAATACTTTTTTAAAGGTATTTTATTTATAGTAGAATAATTCCATAATGCAAATATTGGTCCTGAAAACGCGAAAACCCGAAGAATAAGAATTTTTAAGAATTTTTAAGATATTTTGAATAGACATGTAAGATATATGCGTAAAAAAAATTAGTTGACAATAATTTTTCGGAAGTATAGCATTTATAGTAAAGCGATCCCATAATGCAAGTACTAATCCTAAAAGCGGAAAAACTCGAAAAATAAAATTTTTTAATAATTCTAAAGATGTTTTAAATTGGCATGTGAGATATATGCGTAAAAAACTTAGTTGACAATACTTTTTCAAGAGTATTTTATTTATAGTAAAGCGATCCCATAATGTCATTACTAATCCTGAAACCGCGAAAACCCGAAAAATAAAAAATTTTTTAGAATTTTTAAGATATTTTAAATTGACATGTGAGAAATATGCGTAAAAACCTAAGTTGACAATACTTTTTCAAGAGTATTGTATTTATAGTGAACATCACTCCCGTAATGTAATAACCAATCATAATTACGCGTTAATGCGAAAAATAAGTTTCTCTGGATATTTTAAATTCACCTGTATGATGTACGCGTAAAAAACTTTAATACTTCTTCAAAAGTATTCTATTTATAGTAAAGCAATCCCATAATGCAATTACTGAACCTGAAACCGGGAAAACATGAAAAATAAAAAAATTTTAAATCATTTTAAATTGTCATTTAAGATATATGCGTAAAAAAATTTTTTACAATACTTTTTCAAAGGTATTGTATTCATAGCAGAAATCAATCCCGTAATGCAATTATGAAAGATATTTAATGCCCGAGTAGTGGAGTCACAGGTCCTAGGACCCAGTTCCCCCTTTTTCTTTATATTATTATGACCCTTTTTTTAGAATAGGGTTATAAATCTTGGAAAGGTTTTCCACGTCTGTTCTCAGGTTCACCGAATCATCTGTACCTACGATATGGCTAATCTCCAACAATAATCTTTTTTTATAGTTCTCTTCATTAGCTAGAATTATGGTGTTATCAAAATCAAAAAAATGGTCCTTCTCAATTGTATGTTTCGTTAGTGCATTTTGTTTATTGGGGCTTTCTCTAATGTTATTTTTGTGTTCTTTTAGTCTGTTTTTGAGGAACCGTTTTGTTTGACCTATATAGACGGCTTTGCACTCATTCCCATTGCAAGGAACACTGTAAACGATGTTAGAGGAATGTTCTTTAGGTATTTTATCTTTAGTTGATTTGAATATCATTTTTAGGTTTTTTTTATTTTTATACGCAGTGTTTAAGTTGTAGCTGTGTAGGATTCTTGATCGGTTTCAGGGTCAGTATTTGCATTATGGAATTGCTCTACTGTGAATAAAACACTTTTGAAAAAGTATTTCTAACAAAGATTTTTATGCATATATCTTATAGGTCAAATTGAAATATCCAGAGAATCTTATTCTTCGCGTTATCGCGTAATTATGATTGGTAATTACATTACGGGAGTGATGTTCACTATAAATACAATACTTTTGGAAAAGTATTCTCAAGTAAGTTTTTTACGCATATATCTTACATGTCAATTTAAAATATCTTAAAAATTCTTAAAAATTTTTATTTTTCGGGTTTTCGCGGTTTCAGGATCAGTAATTGCATTATGGAATTGCTCTACTATAAATACAATACTTTTGAAAAAGTATTTCTAACAAAGATTTTTACGCATATATCTTATAAGTCAAATTAAAATATCCAGAGAATCTTATTCTTCGCGTTATCGCGTAATTATGATTGGTAATTACATTACGGGCTTGATGTTCACTAAAAATACAATACCTTTGTAAAAGTATTGTCAAATAAGCTTTTTACGCATATATCTCACATGTCAATTTAAAATATCTTAAAAATTCTTAAAAATTTTTATTTTTCGGGTTTTCGCGGTTTCAGGATCAGTAATTGCATTATGGAATTGCTCTACTATAAATACAATACTTTTGAAAAAGTATTTCTAACAAAGACTTTTACGCATATATCTCATAGGTCAAATTGAAATATCCAGAGAATCTTATTCTTCGCGTTATCGCGTAATTATGATTGGTAATTACATTACGGGCTTGATGTTCACTAAAAATACAATACCTTTGTAAAAGTATTGTCAATTAAACTTTTTACGCATATATCTCACATGTCAATTTAAAATATCTTAAAAATTCTTAAAAATTTTTATTTTTCGGGTTTTCGCGGTTTCAGGATCAGTAATTGCATTATGGAATTGCTCTACTATAAATAAAACACTTTTGAAAAAGTATTTCTAACAAAGACTTTTACGCATATATCTCATAGGTCAAATTAAAAAATCCAGAGTATCTTATTCTTCGCGTTATCGCGTAATTATGATTGGTAATTACATTACGGGAGTGATGTTCACTATAAATACAATACTTTTGAAAAAGTATTCTCAACTAAGTTTTTTACGCATATATCTTACATGTCAAATCAAAATATCTTAAAAATTGTTTAAAAATTTTATTTTTCTGGTTTTCGCGGTTTCAGGACCAGTATTTGCATTATGGAATTGCACTACTATAAATAAAACACTTATGAAAAAGTATTTCTAACAAAGATTTTTACGCATATATCTTATAAGTCAAATTAAAATATCCAGAGAATCTTATTCTTCGCGTTATCGCGTAATTATGATTGGTAATTACATTACGGGCTTGATGTTCACTAAAAATACAATACCTTTGTAAAAGTATTGTCAATTAAACTTTTTACGCATATATCTCACATGTCAATTTAAAATATCTTAAAAATTCTTAAAAATTTTTATTTTTCGGGTTTTCGCGGTTTCAGGATCAGTAATTGCATTATGGAATTGCTCTACTATAAATAAAACACTTTTGAAAAAGTATTTTTAACAAAGACTTTTACGCATATATCTCATAGGTCAAATTGAAATATCCAGAGAATCTTATTCTTCGCGTTATCGCGTAATTGTGATTGGTAATTACATTACGGGAGTGATGTTCACTATAAACACAATACTTTTGGAAAAGTATTCTCAAGTAAGTTTTTAACGCATATATCTTACATGTCAATTCAAAATATCTTAAAAATTTTTTAAAAATTTTATTTTTCGGGTTTTCGCGGTTTCAGGATCAGTAATTGCATTATGGAATTGCTCTACTATAAATAAAACACTTTTGAAAAAGTATTTCTAACAAAGACTTTTACGCATATATCTCATAGGTCAAATTAAAAAATCCAGAGTATCTTATTCTTCGCGTTATCGCGTAATTATGATTGGTAATTACATTACGGGAGTGATGTTCACTATAAATACAATACTTTTGGAAAAGTATTCTCAAGTAAGTTTTTACGCATATATCTCACATGTCAATTTAAAATATCTTAAAAATTCTTAAAAATTTTTATTTTTCGGGTTTTCGCGGTTTCAGGTTCAGTAATTGCATTATGGAACTGCTCTACTATAAATAAAACACATTTGAAAAAGTATTTTTAACAAAGACTTTTACGCATATATCTCATAGGTCAAATTGAAAAATCCAGAGTATCTTATTCTTGGCGTAATCGAGTAATTATGATTGGTAATTACATTACGGGAGTGATGTTCACTATAAAGACAATACTTTTGGAAAAGTATTCTCAAGAAATTTTTTAACGCATATATCTTACATGTCAATTTAAAATATCTTAAAAATTCTTAAAAATTTTTATTTTTCGGGTTTTCGCGGTTTCAGGATCAGTAATTGCATTATGGAATTGCTCTACTATAAATAAAACACTTTTGAAAAAGTATTTCTAACAAAGACTTTTACGCATATATCTCATAGGTCAAATTAAAAAATCCAGAGTATCTTATTCTTCGCGTTATCGCGTAATTATGATTGGTAATTACATTACGGGAGTGATGTTCACTATAAATACAATACTTTTGGAAAAGTATTCTCAAGTAAGTTTTTAACGCATATATCTTACATGTCAATTAAAAATATCTTAAAAATTTTTTAAAAATTTTATTTTTCGGGTTTTCGCGGTTTCAGGATCAGTAATTGCATTATGGAATTGCTCTACTATAAATACAATACTTTTGAAAAAGTATTTCTAACAAAGATTCTTACGCATATATCTTATAGGTCAAATTAAAATATCCAGAGAATCTTATTCTTCGCGTTATCGCGTATTTATGATTGGTAATTACATTACGGGCGTGATGTTCACTAAAAATACAATACCTTTGTAAAAGTATTGTCAATTAAGCTTGTTACGCATAAATCTCACATGTCAATTTAAAATATCTTAAAAATTCTTAAAAATTTTTATTTTTCGGGTTTCGCGGTTTCAGGATCAGTAATTGCATTATGGAATTGCTCTACTATAAATACAATACTTTATAAAAAGTATTTCTAACAAAGATTTTTACATATATATCTTATAGATCAATTTAAAAAATCCAGAGTTTGTTATTTTTCGCGTTATCGCGTAACTATGATTGGTAATTACATTACGGGAGTGATGTTCACTATAAATACAATACTTTCGAAAAAGTATTCTCAAGTAAGTTTTTTACGCATATATCTTACATGTCAATTCAAAATATCTTAAAAATTTTTTAAAAATTTTATTTTTCGGGTTTTCGCGGTTTCAGGATCAGTAATTGCATTATGGAATTGCTCTACTATAAATAAAACACTTTTGAAAAAGTATTTCTAACAAAGACTTTTACGCATATATCTTATAGGTCAAATTATAAAATCCAGAGAATCTTATTCTTCGCGTTATCGCGTAATTATGATTGGTAATTACATTACGGCAGTGATGTTCACTATAAATACAATACTTTTGGAAAAGTATTCTCAAGTAAGTTTTTACGCATATATCTCACATGTCAATTTAAAATATCTTAAAAATTCTTAAAAATTTTTATTTTTCGGGTTTTCGCGGTTTCAGGATCAGTAATTGCATTATGGAATTGCTCTACTATAAATACAATACTTTTGAAAAAGTATTTCTAACAAAGATTTTTACGCATATATCTTACAGGTCAAATTAAAAAATCCAGAGAATCTTATTCTTCGCGTTATCGCGTATTTATGATTGGTAATTACATTACGGGCGTGATGTTCACTAAAAATACAATACCTTTGTAAAAGTATTGTCAATTAAGCTTGTTACGCATAAATCTCACATGTCAATTTAAAATATCTTAAAAATTCTTAAAAATTTTTATTTTTCGGGTTTTCGCGGTTTCAGGATCAGTAATTGCATTATGGAATTGCTCTACTATAAATAAAACACTTTTGAAAAAGTATTTCTAACAAAGACTTTTACGCATATATCTCATAGGTCAAATTGAAATATCCAGTGAATCTTATTCTTCGCGTTATCGCGTAATTGTGATTGGTAATTACATTACGGGAGTGATGTTCACTATAAATACAATACTTTTGGAAAAGTATTCTCAAGTAAGTTTTTACGCATATATCTCACATGTCAATTTAAAATATCTTAAAAATTCTTAAAAAATTTTATTTTTCGGGTTTTGGCGGTTTCAGGATCAGTAATTGCATTATGGAATTGCTCTACTATAAATACAATACTTTTGAAAAAGTATTTCTAACAAAGACTTTTACGCATATATCTCATATGTCAAATTAAAAAATCCAGAGTATCTTATTCTTCGCGTTATCGCGTAATTATGATTGGTAATTACATTACGGCAGTGATGTTCACTATAAATACAATACTTTTGGAAAAGTATTCTCAAGTAAGTTTTTACGCATATATCTCACATGTCAATTTAAAATATCTTAAAAATTCTTAAAAATTTTTATTTTTCGGGTTTTCGCGGTTTCAGGATCAGTAATTGCATTATGGAATTGCTCTACTATAAATACAATACTTTTGAAAAAGTATTTCTAACAAAGATTCTTACGCATATATCTTATAGGTCAAATTAAAATATCCAGAGAATCTTATTCTTCGCGTTATCGCGTATTTATGATTGGTAATTACATTACGGGCGTGATGTTCACTAAAAATACAATACCTTTGTAAAAGTATTGTCAATTAAGCTTGTTACGCATAAATCTCACATGTCAATTTAAAATATCTTAAAAATTCTTAAAAATTTTTATTTTTCGGGTTTTCGCGGTTTCAGGATCAGTAATTGCATTATGGAATTGCTCTACTATAAATAAAATACTTTAGAAAAAGTATTTCTAACAAAGATTTTTACATATATATCTTATAGATCAATTTAAAAAATCCGGAGTATGTTATTTTTCGCGTTATCGCGTAATTATGATTGGTAATTACATTACGGGAGTGATGTTCACTATAAATACAATACTTTCGAAAAAGTATTCTCAACTAAGTTTTTTACGCATATATCTTACATGTCAATTCAAGATATCTTAAAAATTTTTTAAAAATTTTATTTTTCGGGTTTTCGCGGCTTCAGGATCAGTAATTGCATTATGGAATTGCTCTACTATAAATAAAACACTTTTGAAAAAGTATTTCTAACAAAGACTTTTACGCATATATCTCATAGGTCAAATTAAAAAATCCAGAGTATCTTATTCTTCGCGTTATCGCGTAATTATGATTGGTAATTACATTACGGGAGTGATGTTCACTATAAATACAATACTTTTGGAAAAGTATTCTCAAGTAAGTTTTTACGCATATATCTCACATGTCAATTTAAAATATCTTAAAAATTCTTAAAAATTTTTATTTTTCGGGTTTTCGCGGTTTCAGGATCAGTAATTGCATTATGGAATTGCTCTACTATAAATACAATACTTTTGAAAAAGTATTTCTAACAAAGATTTTTACGCATATATCTTATAGGTCAAATTAAAATATCCAGAGAATCTTATTCTTCGCGTTATCGCGTATTTATGATTGGTAATTACATTACGGGCGTGATGTTCACTAAAAATACAATACCTTTGTAAAAGTATTGTCAATTAAGCTTGTTACGCATAAATCTCACATGTCAATTTAAAATATCTTAAAAATTCTTAAAAATTTTTATTTTTCGGGTTTTCGCGGTTTCAGGATCAGTAATTGCATTATGGAATTGCTCTACTATAAATAAAACACTTTTGAAAAAGTATTTCTAACAAAGACTTTTACGCATATATCTCATAGGTCAAATTGAAATATCCAGAGAATCTTATTCTTCGCGTTATCGCGTAATTGTGATTGGTAATTACATTACGGGAGTGATGTTCACTATAAATACAAGACTTTTGGAAAAGTATTCTCAAGTAAGTTTTTACGCATATATCTCACATGTCAATTTAAAATATCTTAAAATTCTTAAAAATTTTCATTTTTCGGGTATCGCGGTTTCAGGATCAGTAATTGCATTATGGAATTGCTCTACTATAAATAAAACACTTTTGAAAAAGTATTTCTAACAAAGATTTTTACGCATATATCTTATAGGTCAAATTATAAAATCCAGAGTATCTTATTCTTCGCGTTATCGCGTAATTATGATTGGTAATTACATTACGGCAGTGATGTTCACTATAAATACAATACTTTTGAAAAAGTATTTCTAACAAAGATTTTTACGCATATATCTTATAGGTAAAATTAAAATATCCAGAGAATCTTATTCTTCGCCTTTTCGCGTAATTATGATTGGTAATTACATTACGGGAGTGATGTTCACTAAAGATACAATACCTTTGTAAAAGTATTGTC